>JAHREE010000605.1:121751-138616 GCA_033628505.1 Tringa tobata | reverse complement strand
CCCCAATTTAGGTTTTTAATTGAAAAAGAGGTATGTTTCTGGAAAAAGCCAGATCTAGACTTTGAAATGCAGTGCATAATGCTGCTTTCTCAAGTAATAAAAATACTGGGCACACCAAATTTTGAATGAAAACACATAGGGACTTTCCACCCTTATAAAACCTACCCAGCAACAGCCCACTTACTAGGCTGGCACAAGGGACCACAGTATGACTGCTATAGAGCAGCATACACATGTCCATCATTTGTAGAAAGTTATGTGTCTTATGTGACACTTTTCACTCTTTGTCCCCCATCAGTTTTTTTACTTGAAAATTTTGACTTCATCTTTTCCACTGGGCAAATGTTCTTTCTTTTCCTCTCCCGTGTTTCTCACAATAATTGAAATTAGATCTTAGTGATTTTAACAAATGTGAGAGATATCGTATTGAAAACTCTGACAACAAAATCCTGCATTAGTTTAATCTACACAGGTGCTGACACAACAGTGTTGTACATAGGCTGCAGACAGCAGACGTTGGCCATATTCTGAATGGGTCAAGGTCAGGTTCTATGGATATGAAAGTAATTTGGTTTTTTTTTTATTTACTTTTGAGCTTGTTTCTAAAGCTGCTGTTGATGCCACCATTTGTTTACCCTGCTACCACAAGCATGTCTTAGTAGGTCATATATTTTACTCTACCTAGCGGTCACAGTGCCAGTCATTAATGACCTAAGATAGTCTAGTGCACTAGGGAGTACCTTTAAAAGTATGTGTTAATTAGATTAATTAGATAATTTCCCAAAAAGTAGCCACAAATAAAATCATGAGAACATAAAAATTTCTATGGACCCACAGGTACTTATGCATAGATATATACTTTTGTATTCATACAGTTCCTAGTGATGCGGTGACGCTTCCAGTGGACAGAGTAGTGGGATAATTGCATAGAGATTAATTTTCAGTTCCAGAGAGTGACAGCCTGTCTCTCTAAGTATGGTAAGTAAACAGCTTTGCAAGATTTTTATGCATGTTTTTTGAAAATCACCTATTAGGTTTTACAAATTAGGAATTAAAAATCTTGACTATTTTAATGTCAGTTGAAAAAGGGCTAGGAAAGCTGCAAATAGCATGCACAGTAAATCTGTGCCATGGCAGAAACAATCAGAAGAGTAAAGAGCAATGATTAAACATTTAATCAGAAGCATTATACTTTGTTGTGTTCTCACTGTAGCTGCAGGAAAAGATGCTGTAACAGATCTTTAAATAGAAAACCTGAGGCTAAATTCTACTTCATCCATCAAAAGCAGCTGCTAGGAGATGACCTAATTTTAGTGGCTTATCAATTTCTTAGTGCTTGTTGGTTGATGTAACTTTGATCCTCTGATGCTAGATGACTTTTGTGCTGAATATAGCTAGAATTTAATGTGAATCTTTTGGATGGCTGCCCAGCCAAGCTGCATAATCCAAACAAAGAGAGCGAGCAGTACATGATTCAAGCTACTCACGTGTACAATAATACAAATATATGTATCCTGATTCCTTTGGGCAATCAGCTCCATGTCACCAAGCACATATTTCAAATACAATGTCCTTGTCGGGTTTTTTGTGTTTTTTTTTTTTTTTTTTTTTTTCCCCAAACAATGCTTTGCTTTTCATTGGAAAAACAACACAAGATACAGTGAGACTCAGCTGCTGCCAAGAAATAATGATAGAGTCAATAATTGCAGGACGTTTTTAATGAATGTTTTCCAAGCAAATCATTGCCATTTCAAAGGGCTGTTATTTCTATTTATGTACAGATTAGCCTACACGTTATCAAGGAGAGGGAATGGTTCTGTATTTTTTTATTATTAGTTTTTGCAGCACTTTTAAGGTTGGGTGCTTTTTTTTTAAATTCTAGAAAATGTCTTTGTCTCTGTTTCTATCTTAATCTTTATCTGGACTGTAACTTGTTTTCCTTTTTCTTTTTCTCTTTCTCTTTTTGGCTCTTCTCTAAAACCATCTGTGACACACATGCAAGTTGCTGGGTGTGTGAGCAATGCTTCACACATATTTACTTGCCCTACTTGGCATTATTTGCTAGTCATTAAAGATTATGCAGGAGTTTTTTGTGTCCCCCTTTTTTTTTTTTTTTGTAATTCTCAAAGGTAGGACTAAGAGAATGGTTAGGCTGCTATACAGCTTTTTTTTTTTTTTTTTCTGGGAGAGACTGTGTTTAGATTTCAAACTGAGGAGGATTTGAACTGGAAGATTAGACTGGAAGGATTTCTGGGTTTTCTTCCTGACACTGACAATCATGCATTGTGTGAGCTTGGGCCAGTCACTTAGGGCCCGTTTTTCACACTCCAGTTGAAATAAATGGGAACTGCGTGTGCTCAGCACCTCTGCAAACCAAGTCATTTACCTCTCCTCCTTTCATTTCTGCACTGATAAATATAACAATATTCACCTCTGCATATGCAAACTGGGTAGAAGGATACAAATATGGGCAGTTAAACACACAAATCCCTCATTTTGATGCACAAACATCCATTTCACACAACCAGGGATTTCTACATTTGTGAGACTTGGATTCTTTTTGGAAAAATGGACCATAAATAACAACATCTATACAGACCTGTCAGGGAGGCACAGCTGAAATCGATATGTTTGTGTAGCTTCTTTTCTATAGTTTCACTTCTGTTGAAAATACTATTAGCTATGATAATCATTGTAGCCACTTTACTGGATTAAACCACGTTTTCAACATGCAGTTGCCTTGGGCTTTACATGCTAATTGTAGGATATTGCAAGACCTGGTGTTAACTGTTTGACACACTTCTGGATTCTTTGGTGGGCTTAATTATCCTTTCATGGTACCTATATTTCTTCAGTGACAGTAAGGGTGTCCAAAGTGGCTAGCCTGCAACTCCACATTGACCCAGTGAAATGCCCATACTGAGGCAGCATAGGCATTTCACTATGCCTTATCAACATATAGAAAGGGGATAAAAAGAATGAGAAGGGAAACGTTGTAATGACCAGTGAGATTGATGTCTATCTTCACTCTGCCTACTTCTGCTCAAAAAAAACCCCAGTAATAAGAAAAAAAAAATTAAATACAAATGAGGGTCCTCATTTAAATTCTACTGTTCTCAATATAAAACTGTCAGTGCTTGTGACTCCTGGCTACTGTGTCCTGCTCATGTAAGAACTTGCTACATGAAATCAGAGAAACTGAGGGTCTCTCCTGAAGTTGTAAGATATTATTCACCAGCCTCATTGCTGTCCTGCTGCTCTAAAATTATTAAATTTTGGTGAACATCCCAGTTTAAAAAAAAAAATAATAAATTCATTTCCGTAGCTTTGTTGTGGAAAAATTTAAATGCTTATGTTTAGCCCAAAGTCTCACAAAAAGACCAGAACATTAAACAGGACCTGGGGCTTCAAATCTGGATCCCACTTGCTCCTAAGTCCCCTTCTTTGCCACTGTCCTGAAGATTTCACAATGTACCCACTCTCATGGGACAAAGAAGCCCATCACACAACTGAAATGCAGAGGGCTTTCCATACATCCTAGAGGAAGCCTTTGTTCCCAAGACCTTGCACTTTCACCTGTTTCTGGTGCGTGCATCAGTCATTCGCTGGGAAAACGCTTGCTTTGTCCTTGCATGAGATGCACCCCTCTAGTGTGGCATGGGAGTATTCGCAGTGTGTGTACAACCCTCGGCTGTGTATCAGGCTACAGGAATTGCACCAGCCAGACGACTGGCCACTTTTGTGGCAGAACAAAGAGATGAGCCCACAGCTTTTGTGCTGTTGCCCTGGCCTTCCTGCTGTGCCAGTCAGCTTCCCAAATGGAACCTGATAATTACAGAGTTTTGTGTAACCATGAGCTTACCAGGAGTCTTCAGTGAAACTGGACCAGCTTAAACATTCATGACCCAATTTTGTTTCCACTGGACTGGACAGATTATTATCTTCAATGGAAATAATCTTAGAAGTTCTATAAGTGTCAGAGAACAAGCAAACAGCTGCTGCCTCTAGAAAGGAGCGATGTATTTTGAGAATGGGGCTGGTAGCCAGGCATTCCAGACTCCTCAAGCTGGCCTTGGGCAGACCTTGTATTCTTGCTCCCTCGTAGTCCTCCTGCAGCACAAGCAGAACTGTTTTGCATTCCTTCATTGTAGGTACGCGCGAAGATAAAATAAATCACCTGAAAATTATGAGCATTAAAGTTACTATTATTTCACACAATCATCAGGAGCCCCTTGCTTCTCTTCAGTCCCCTGACTTCTGGTGCCTCAGGTAAAATTTCATACTGTGGGATGTTTTTTGCTGCATTTATGACTCTGTACTTTGTTGAGGGTTTTGTGATCCTTGTTACCAATGAAGAAAACTCCTGCCTTACATGACATTCTAAAGATTAATTTCATACTTCATGGAAGTGAGTCGATATTGCAAAATGCCAGGTTTTACTACTGTCAAGACTGCATTAAGTAGTTAGGGCTAATAGGAGCAAAACTGCCCTGCTTGCAAGGTGAGCTGCTAAGCAGCATCACCAATTGGCCCAGTTGCCTGGTTTACAGATGAAGCCAGCTGAGGCAAGGACAGGCTGGGAACCCAGATGCATCTCATTGACCTGGATGTGGCAGCTGTACTCTTCTACCTGTACTTAGCCCACATTCTGGATATGGGTTAACCTAGTTGCCGAATATCCCTGTGTGTATTTCAACCCACTTGCTATGTTTGTGAAAGAGGCTACAGTGCTGTAAAGTATGATATTACCCGCATTGAAAACAGGCTTTTAAATCCAGAAAGAAGAGCAGATGTGATGAAACATGTGAAATGACCCTGAAATGCTTTTGGAGGCCTACTCGTTCTTCCAGCATCCTTGAAATTTTACTTTCCAGCAGTGTGAAAACAGGTTTAGACACAGATTACTTTTATAGGAACGTTAGTACTGGTTGTTGCTAAATAATCACAAATGAGCAGTTAGCAATTTGAAAGCACTCAAATTCTGAAATATTTATTTAATAGAACCAATATCCTACCTAATATTTGCTACAGGTCAAATGAAAAAATCAGATATAATAAAATGCATAAAAAATTCTACTCTGCTTTCTCATTTTTATGCTTATTTGCACTTTATCCATAAAGTGCTATGTATAAAAGCTCTTATTCATAAACACTTATGCTTTGCACCAAATTATGTGTTACTGTAGTTACTCTGTATTGACAGTGCTAAAACTAAAAACTAAATTTTCCCTGTCAAAACTAGTACTATTTGTTCCTGTAATTAGACATTTGTGCATGGAAGAACAGCATAAAATATCAGTTTTGCCATCAGAGACTTCTGGCCATTTTTTGGCACTTCTGAGGAAAAGATCTTGTGTATGTGTGATTTAAGTACCAAACATCGATCACAAGTGTGCAGTCCCTTGGCTAGGAGTCCATAAAGATCCACCTGTTGAACTAGACTTTTGGAAAATACTTTGAGTAAAAAAACATGTTCATTAGTCAAGAAAAAGGCTCCAAAAAGTACCTTAACCTAACATGTGCCAACGTGAAAGACCCATGGCCCTAGAGTGTCAGTGGTGAGCTTACTTCACTGAAATTTTAGAAGCAAACTAGTCCATGGCTTTTGCTGTAAATAGTGTAACTGCCATCATCAGCGCTGTTTTCGGGCAAAAGTCTGGAAGCTCATGGTCCCTCCTGGGGCAGCAGGGTAAAATCAATGAGGGGCAACTGTGCCCAGCAAGTGCCAACAGAGCTTTGGAGGCACCCAAGCAAGTTAGCGATACCTCTGGGCCAGCACAGTTTTGCCTCAGTACATTACACATGATAACCATAGGTGAGCAGGGAATGAACGCACGTCTTCTGCATCCTTGGCAAGGATGGTAATGCACCATCTTTCTTACCTTTTTCTGATGTTTTAACTCACAGAAGAAACTGGCACTGAAGAAGCAGTGACTGTTACAGCCAGTGTGGCTCGCACAACTGTGAATGTCTTTGCTGGTCTCTTGATTTGTTGTGTAAAAAAAATAATAATAAAAATGAACAGTGCTGCAATTATGAG
The DNA here is from genome assembly GCA_033628505.1 of Tringa tobata. Lineage (NCBI taxonomy): Eukaryota > Metazoa > Chordata > Aves > Charadriiformes > Scolopacidae > Tringa > Tringa tobata. The sequence continues at coordinate 132,576 of JAHREE010000605.1, read as the reverse complement.
GGTTGTAAAATGAGTTAGTTACCAGGCCTAGGTTTTCAACAGCAATTTCTTTAGTTTATATAATATTTATGTTTTCTTTGAGCTTGAAAAAAATCAGGAAATAAGACTTGTGTTATTTAAAAATGCCCAGTGTCTGTTTTGGAAGGAAGACCCAGGCTGTGCTACATTGCCATTAATGGAAATGAGAGTTAAAAGCCTAATCCTTTTGCAGCAGGGGAGATTAGAACATATTGTGAATATTATTTCAGTATATATACCAAGTTCCCCAAGGGTATCTCATCAACAGCAACTTCAAAAGTTACTTTTATGCCACTTCCACTCAGCTGACAAGAACACTTGACATTTTGAGAAGGTTTAGAATAGAAAACATTAGCAGTTCGTGTTGATCATGTAACTCATTGGCAAAAACACTACTGTTTAAATATCATGTTCAGTCATCGCTGGATTGCAATCTAATGAGCATAAAAGATGAGTACTTCTCAAAAGTGACTTGTTTTATAACTTTTACAGTTACAAAGTTGCAAAATGAAAAACATGGACATTTATTTCACCCCAAATACAATTTTCAAGGACGGTGTCCTTTCATGCCTTGGAAAGGCACTCCAAACAGCTGTAAATAAATGGTCATGATTCTGTACTTTCTGCTTGGTGAAATCTCAATAGGAGATTTTCATTGTTATGAACAGGATGAGTAATCTTGCTAATGTCATAGTTACCAAGTATGTTCTAGCTTGTATTTGAACATCTCCAGCTTTGTGGACGTATTTAGCCATTATCAAGGAGTAACGTTCCAGGTAATCCTCAAGTAAAAGTAAATGTAATGACCTCTTTCCTCCAAACGACATAATCACTGCTTGACTTTTCCTCTAATTGAACTGACCAGCTTTGAGAATTCACTTTGGCCTGGATCAAGGAGTGGGATTGCTGATGTCTTTAACTCACTTGTTTATTTAACTTCCCAGTACATAATCAGTTGAATAAAAATGACCTCCCCTTAAATATATGAGTGGCTACACTATATTATACTAATGACTGCAATGTTCAGAAAGCCAAAACAAGCATTTTGCCAGTATCAACAGAAATGATGCAAACACAGTTTGCAGCAATGTACGAATTATTGCTGCCAGCTTGCAGTTCCCAAGTTAACTCTTGATGAAGTTTTAAATTGTGACAGTGAGTACTGTTTCTGTCTTGAGTCACACTGTGGGCCAATTTCTGTTGTCATAAATTCAGATGAAAACAATTACAATTAGATGGTTCTATTTCTGTCTAACTAAAATCAGAATATTCCTTCCAAAAATCAAGTAATGATGGTGTGAGATGGAAAAAGGTATATGCGGTGATTTCTGTCACACAGTTTCAACCAGTTCAGGTACAGAGGTGGAAGGTAGGTAGCTCAATGACCCAGTCTAGGAGTTAACTTACCCCAAGATGTACGGTTCAGAGCTTTGTTTGTGAACAAGGCAGTAAAAGAAATCTGATTTCAAGCTCAATTGGAAATAGAGGGGAAGCAAACAATATCTGACAGATAGAAAGCAAGGAAAGGCTAGGAAAAAAATTCAGGGGAGATCTAAGGGGTGGGGAGAGGAATGGAATTATTTATCTGATTCCTCCCTAAATATCTTCAGAGACTTCATTCCAGACCATCCTAATTTTAGCTTTTTAAAAACAAATCCTCCTGCTTATTTTAAGTGAAGGTTTGCTAGAATTAGAATCACTTACCCAAACCACCCAGGCTTTAACTTTCAGTGTTCAGAAAAAATTGGGACCTGGAACTGAAATAGCTTTGGTTTGGCTTTTGCAAAACCCAAACCACCTTTGGCACCTGCCCCCTGCCCCATTCCCCCCATAGCTAGGCTAAAGCCTCAATCAGAGAACTAACAGTGAATGTGTAAAAACAGCACACACTTAAAAAGAACAACTACAATTCAGCTGCCTCACACTATGCAGTGCTGATCTACAGGTTACTGGAAAGACAGTAGAAATGTTTCCACCCAGGAGCAGCTATGGAAGGAAGCAGGACCATTTGGCAATCATGTGGGGACAGCAGGGAACGTGGCTGTCTCCATAGACTTTCAATGATATTGCATCCGAAATCTATCCACACTAGATAGCTTGCATCTTGGATTAGAATAGCTGAAAGTCTGACACCTTTTCAAGTACAATATATGTACCCTGTTTCACTTCGTTGCTTTGCTGCATTAACGTGGTAATCTTCTTCACCGTGTTTTTTAGAAAGCTTGTTCTCCAGGTTAGAAAACAAGACTTGCTTTCATTGTTGGGCTTCTTCCAAGCTCCATCATTAATTATAAATGTATTTTCTTCAAATCTTTTTTCACAATCTTTTGTTTGGAAACTTCACTATTTAAAGACCTGGGTAACATCACAGCTTGCCAAAGGCCGTATTGTCCAAGGGGAAGAATATCCAGGATAAAATGCTTATTTTCTTTTTACCCTTGTGCAATAATGTCTCATTACTGTTGTTATTTGTAAAAAGGAGGATTTTTCTATTATCGGCATATCTTCTGTACTGCACTTTCAACATTTAATAGCCTTTAAAAGAAATACATTTTAAACATGTTTGTTACAGATGAGTTTGGATTAACTCCCCCTCAATCTCTAAAATCTTGGGAACTTTTTTAACAGTTGCCAGGACTTTTTTTAAAGTTTCCGGAGCAGAACAAGCTTAGTAATTCTAATCATAATATAAGCATTTTCAAATGAAAGTATTCTTTCTGAAAATATGCCCACTAACAAACAGATTATGTGGAAAAAAATTAAAAATATCTCAGAGAAATTCCAGGCAATATTGGTGCATGTTTCACGAGATAAATCTCTGTTTTATGACTGTTCCACTGATGTTTTTGAGTTCTTTTCTGTAATGCTTTGCTAGAGAATAGTCGAGAACAATTTTGTCTTTTTCAGGTAGTATATGGAAGGGTTTTCGCATGTGTCCCTGGGGTGTCTCGTCAGAGCTTTTACTTCAGAGAACAGAAGTCACATGCACTTCAAATATTTTCCAACACAAGGTCAGCTGAATGCTCTGGCACATGTTTTGACATAAAAATTTAGCATAAAATTGTAAAATCTAACAATGACTTCCTCACAATGGAAAACTTCTATACAGAATGATGGCCAATACAGACCAGTGATTCAATATTAGTGTAATTTCCTGTAATAGTGAGCCAAATTTTAGGACACTGCATAGAAGACAAACATCTTCTGCTGGCTCGCCCTCATCTTGCTCCATCTTCATATATTACAGTATCTCTGGTCAGTATCAGCCTTGGGTTGATGCTGCTGCTGACACATCTGTCCTAATTCCTTTCTATGGAAGGGGCTTAGGCTCAATTCACATGTGATTTGAAAACAGGTGGAATTCCCACCTGCTCTTTTACATTCTTTTTCCTATATGGGAAAAACTGGGATTTGGGTTGGAGTTTTTCTTATAGTTTGAGTTAACATTACAGATAGATTCATGGGTGGGTATATATCCAACACATATATTGCTCTAAGAACAGGTGGGAATAGCTGTAGAGAATCATTAGTTTTATAGTTCCACTGCTGTTGCCAGAAAATTACATACTGCTTTTCCACAGCCCATTTTGAACATGAAAAGCTGCCAGAACCTTACCCACCATCTTCATGTAAGCAGTATATGATTGTAGAGGTGGAAGTTTTGCAATGGTACATCCATCCATTGGCATCTTTTACTACATTCAGAGGAGAAGGCTGTTCAAGCTCACTGAGGAAGGAGTTACTGCTACCAGTAGCAGATATGAGTCCTGTTCTTTGTGGATACAGCTACGTCCATTTGCTGGAGTGTGATGGATGGGTCTGTTTGTTGGTGGTGGAAGCAAGGACAATTCATGAACTCATGTGCCAGCACTTGGAAAATGCTGCAAGAGACTACACAGTGGCAGTGGTGGTAGCAGCCAAACAGTAAGTGTAAGATTACCTGATGGCTTACCTTCTTGAGAAACCAGGATCACCACTGGAACTGGAAAGCAATTACTCTTACCTGCCATGACAGACAGAATTGGAATAGAGAAGAATTACGAGATTTTTGACATTCCATGCAGAGGCAAAGAAAGGGACCTCAGACATCTCTGATTTTTCTGCCCACCCTCTTTTTCTGCTGTAAGTGTAGGAGCATGTTGTCCTTCTGGCACACAATGAAATTCCCTCTCGAGTGAAGCACCTAAATCTACAGCTGTTGCAGGGGACAGAATATATTGTGGGAGCTCAGGGTCACCATAAGTGAAAAGAATGGGGGTCTTGGCTTTGGGGACAGATGTTTGGTGCTTCTGCTGTTGCTGATGGGTTTTGGAGACTGGAAAAATTTCAGCCCTCGCCATTCCCAGGGAGTGGATCAGATCAGCCTGCTGGGGTGGCACACGCCATCCTCTACTGTCCCCTGTTGCCTGCAGAGAGGCTGGGAATACTGTATTAGCACAACAGCCATGCACCTGGTTTGTTCCTAGAAATGCGTATGTCTCACCCAGGAAGGATACAAGAGTTTTTGGAAGGCCCCTCACTCTATAGTGTATTTTGGGGGCTGGGACTATGCATACCAGAGGGCAGGGGGAGGAGAAAGGAAATGCAGGATGCTGTTGAGTGTTGGCCTGAGAGTGAAAGAATATGTAACAACGTTAAATGTAGTTTGTCTCTGTGTGTAATCTTCTTTGTGGTGCTTGATGTTTAGAGAATTACAAAGTGCACTTACAAATAAACAAATTGGAGCACTGCTGTGGGCATGTGGAGAGCACAGTATACACATTCTGTAGTAAATAGTATAACGTTGTCTTCATGATATCGCGGCCACATGCTTTGCATGAACTTAAACATTTACTAGCAGTAAAATCCATTAGGAAAGGCAATTGTTCCCTCATATTAGCTTCCTCCAAAGCCAGTACATTGAAAATAGGCTGTTTGTTTCTCCAGACATTCCTTTTGAGATGACAGAAACTCCCCCCAACTCAGCCTTAGCACAGGAACATGTTGACTTAATGCTTTAACTAATGATTTTGTATTTTGGACTCTGTTAATGCATTTCTGTTGCTATCTTAATGCAGATCCCAGTTTGGTCTTGAATTTAGGCAATGGAAAATCCTGATAAACATCCGGACTGTTGTGAATGCAAAGGACAAAGCCTTTGTAGTAAAATGCCTCTGACATACGCCCATGAGAAGTGTTTGATGTGTTTTAAAAGGCATCTGTCTGAAAAAAAACCCCGTTTTTCCTCTTTGGCTTTATTGAGCAGACTGTGGAAGTATATGACACAAAGTAACCCTTCTTTTCCTCTCCTACTGCCCTCTTTTTTGTTTGATCTTGCAGTGATGTGATAATGATGAGTCCGTAACTTGAAAGTAATTTCTGTAATGACTTATAGCATGAACAGAGGGGGGTTTATTTTCTGCTGCTTTAGGGAGATCAAAGTATGATCTAGAGATTAGACCTGTTCTGAGAGAGCAAACTGGGCAGTCTACTTCTACCTCTGTCACTGAATTGCTGTGTCAAACTAGGCAAGTCAACTTCTCTGAGTCTTAGGGCCTTGCTGTGTACTGTAGCATTCAGCTGTTATGCCACTAGCAAATGTTTTGCATGGCTTAACCATAAATGACTACCTGCATGCTAATTAGTCTCAGCTGGTGCAAAGTTTATTATCCTTGTTTTCAACCCTTACACCAATTCAGGGAATGCGATGACTGGTTTTGATTTAGGTTTGATCACAGCTTGCAGGATGGGAAGGAAGAAAATGCTGAGATCTGCAGAGGAGATGCAGGCAATGGCAGAGTGTAGGCTGATGGTAATTTCTGCATTCAGGGCTGTACTCTACAAAGGACACCGGGATCAGAGAAGCATTATTATAGTGTTATATCTTGGCTTGGATTAGTTTAAACAACCAGCTGAGCTACTAGCAGCAATATACACAGTGCAGGCCAACCTTCCAAATAAGTCCTGTGTCTCACACTGGCTGCACTTGAATTTTGGTCATCCGGTTTTTACTGTGCTGCTGCTCAAACTAGTTCAAATAACACTAGCTGAAGTATGTTGGCCACCTCTCACAGCTCCAGTTTGGACGTAGTACATGCTTGTGAGCTCAAACTGGCAAATGAAAAAGTCAGGTCTGTCAGTCTGCCTGAGTGTTGCATCTGCACGAATGCACAATCTGCTGAAAAACAATCGACTGGTCAAGCCTTCCAAATACCAGGGCAAAGTTGTGCCAGCAGCTGTTTCCCTGACAACCACGTGAGCTCTCTTATATGTGGAAGAAATTGGTCGCAATCAGTCTAGAAGGAAAAAACTTGTGGAAATCCCTTCGCTCTAGACAAGGCTGCAGTTTTGCCATCTGTAAAGAGAGAAAGATGGCAGGAGTGTCCTATCCTGTGTCAATACTGGAAATTCAATGCGTAAGTACGTGCAAAGGTAACACAGTTAAATCAGAATTACTGTAGCAATACAATGCTGTATGTGAAAGTAAGCTCACATCAGTTCTGCATTTTCTACACAGGTAGCTTAAGACAAGAGACTCCATGCTGCAAAATGTCTGCAGTCTGTGTCCCCCAGAGAATCAGTAGGAGTTGAAGAAAACTTCCAAATTTTGCATGCATCCATGAGGGAAACAAGGAATCTGCCTTCTCCCAAGCTATCAACAGGGAAACTCGGGAATAAAGAGATTAACAAACTCTGTGTGTGGTGCAATATGTTGTTTTTTTCATTTTGAAGCACCTGAGAAAGAAGTAAACTCCCCAAATTTGCCAGTCTGACCCAGAGTGCAAAGCAAACCCCATGAATCCCTGCAACAGTTGCAACAGTGTCTTCCTACTCTCTGCCCCTTGTCCTAAGGGGAAATGTTGGGTGGCATGCGACATTTAAAAAGTTAATGATAGGATAGCCACTCAGAGCTAACAATGCGGCTTTGGGTTGCAGGAGCTCAGAAACAGGAAGGCAAGCCTGCTCATACCTAATGTCTGAGAGTACCTTACTCATGGGAAGCGCTGGCAGACTATAAAGTGTTCTGTTAATTATTGTTGACATTGCATAGAGAGCTTCATGCTGTTCTTTCCCTGCCTGCTTCAACTTAATTTGAGAAAGTACTTTTTCTGTGCTGCAGATTGTGTAAATTCATATACTCTACTGCACTGACAGATGTGTCTTTGTTTGAGAAGAAGCCATTATTTTTCTCAGTGTTGAATGTGAATGGAGTATTTCACATAGGTGGCTTCCAAAAATATTTACAAAGCAAAGCTGAGCAGCTCAGAATACTTTGCCCTCCTACACTGACATTCACAAGCCTTTATAACAGCGTTATCAAAAGCATTTGCAATGGAACATGCATGACTCGGCAACAAAGACTATGTTAGTCAATAAATGACTGAAGGCACACATTTTAGTTAGCTCTACACAACATGATGTGTAGCAGATCCCAGTTAACACAACTGTAGCTATTATTCTATATTGTGGGTCAAAGACTATCTTATAATGATCCTTGCTCTCATAACTCCTGCTCATCTGAGGAAACAGAGGGTGAAGAAGTAGAAAGATACTAAAATTCCCCATTCTCCCTCTTTCTTCTGGTAAGATATAGTTTGATTCTTTACTGGCAGTGTTTGCTTTGAGGCATGACATCACTCTGGTCATGGCACATGAGTGGTGGCATTGTTAGCTTTCCACATTTCACTGCTGATGATTACCTAGGCATCCTTCAGCTCACTCTCCCATTCATTGATTCTTCCTGAACACATTGCTAAGAAATGAACCACACTGCATCCACTTGAGCAGAGAGAAATGTTCCCTGTGAATACATAAATGCGTCAAACTTACTCTTAGGTTTCATTATAAATTAAAATGACCTCTCTGACAATTGATTGTAACGATTTCCACAATCTTCAACACCATCATGAAACCAGGGCTTCCCATGTATTTCTTCTCACAAGGACTCACCTGAGCGAACTACATCTACAATCAGTGCCCTCCAGTAAAAAGCATGGCTGACTGACCTTGTTAGTATAGTGACAATAATTGACACTCAATGAGTTGAATGGTAAAACCATATGTATTCCATGTCCAACTGAGTTTTGTGCATTTTCATCTTTAAAGTCTTAAAATGTTGTATAATGAATAGCAGCAAGTCCAAGGAAAACTACTTGTAAACCTGCTAACTAACACGTATCTCCATTGGCTTTGGTGAGCCCAACCCTGCCACAAGGAATCAGGGACAGTGAAACTAAGCACCACCCTGAACCATTTTGATTCTTCTCAACAAGCAAATAGTTAGAAAACACATTTTAATCAGTGGGATGTTTTCCTTGCTCTTTGTATATCAAAGAACTCCAGAGGAGGAAGAGGCAGGGTCTGTCCTTCTACTACACTATCCTGCCTTCCTAAATATGCGTTTGTGATGATGGAAAAGTTTACTCAACAATGAACAGGAACTCCACCTCATCCCCCTTCCTCATTATTTAGAAGATAAAATATCACGCTAATATACCCAATATACTGCACCTCAGGTAGGATGCCATTTCCCTTTAATAGGTGTAAAAGTTTCTTTTCTCATAATCCTTACGTTGTTTGGACACAATCCTTTTCCATGCTCTTGCATTTTTCCATTGCTAGATGATTTTTTTTAACTGCTGGTGAGTGTGTGACCCTTTTGTGATTTGTATGCAGTGTTAATTCTGTGGCATTTAAGCATGTCAAAATGAAAAGTGCTTCAGCTGAAGATCACTTTCAGTGGAGATCAGTGATTGATTTCCTTTTTGTTTGTAAAAAGCCTCTTATTTTGGTTTTGTGAGTTTGTGGAAGCTTGTGGATTGAAGTTACTTCTAAAACTTTAAAAGAGAGAAGAATAGCACCCTTTCAAGCATGTGTTGCACTGTTTTTTGCTACCCTCTTGCTCATAGCTTGCAGCCGGTGAAGAACCCGTAATGGGTGATCCAAAATGCAATTAAAAAAAGAAATGTGAAGCAAAATAACAGCAGGCATGCAGTCTTTTGTACCCTATGAAGTGTTAATACCCTTTAATTAATTTACAACTTAATTAAAAGAACCAAACAAACTCAATTTTCCTATCTGGTCTGCAGAAAGTAAAAGAATACCAATCATTTTGATAAAAATATTACTGAGGAAACTCCTCTAGTATTTTGTGGACTGAGGTTGACCAGAAATGAGATACGGAGTTTGCCTGTAACATAACCATGCCAAGGGAAATGGGAATTGGTATGACAGATCATCTCAGACTATCTGAAGAATGGGGTTAAAGAATGAGGGTGTACAGACAAGGTAGGCCTACAGATGAAGGACAACATGTACCTGAGCAAAAGGCACTTGTTTTCAATGGCCAAGCCATGTCTGTGAAGTAAGTTTCCTCTCCCCTGGGAGTTTATCTCAGATTTCACCAGCTCCTACTGCAAGTGAAGAGCACCCTTCTTTGACCTTGACATTTCTGGCATAAATCTTTAGGGGTGTGTAAAATCCCAAAACAAATGCTCCTCTTCTTGGAGAAAGGGTAAGTGAACAAACAAGTGATAGATGATAGTGATGTTACTTAATGCAAGACTGATTTGCACATTTATTCTGCTCTCACTGAAGTTGTTAGTTGCTACAGAAGAAAAACAAGGCATGTTATGACACCAGTGTGCTTGGTGCATTAGTGAGCATATCCCTAGACATAGGCACAATGTTTGAAGATGCTTGATTTCCCAAGGAAGCCTTGAACTTGCCTGCAAAAGTCTTGCTAGAGCTTTTGGACTTTGTAAAAATGCAGTTTCAAAATTTGCCTCTTGCCCCAAAAGTACAAATGAGGTTTCGCAACCAGCTCGTGAGATGCCCATCTTCCCATTGCAACATGGTGTCTCTGTCTTAAGAAAGCTTTGTTTTGTGGAAAACATCCGTCATTTACATGTGCTTGCATGCTTATGCTTGGTAGGTCTTCAATGAAGTTCCCCTTAGGTGAATTGCCTTCTACTGAGTATAGCATTGCAGCATTGCCACTGTTCCTCACCAAGTGGGGACAACAGACACTGAGCAGCAGCTGCAGGTAGGTAATGCAGCTGTGATGTCCAACTGCATAGAAAGGTAGGAGAAACAAGAACTGGTCAAACTGGTTATAGAGGCCCAGCTAGGGGCTCCCTGATGCTGGGTCTTGTTCAGGCAGGCTATGAAACCTGTTGCAGCAAGGTGGCTTCATTTGGAAAGAGCCTGGCCCTCCCGATTTTTTTTTGATCCTCTCCCACTCCCATTTTTGTCCTAACTTCTTCTTCCCTGTTTATAGCGTTTTGATTGAAAGAATACACTGGCAACGCCGAGTGCTGCATTGGAAGGAGGCCCCAGTTAAACTGGTTCCAGATGTGCCCAAACTGGCCTGGACGTGTGCGCTGGAGAGGAAAGTGTGCCTCTCCAGTTTGGAGAAGGCACCCATGTGCCAGGCGATGCACGTGGCTGGCTGCCACAGTTACTAACCTAGTATTAACTGCATTAATTGTGGACATAAACAGTGTTTAGTGCCAAGCATGTCACAAGCTGATTATAAAAGCTGTGGTGTAAGCAGTTTCAAATTATGCTTCACTTTTAATTTTAAGCGCCTTTCCCTTCCCCTCTCCCGCTCCGAAATTCCTTGAATGTGTCTGTGTATTTACGAAAACACAACCGCGTACCGAGCGAGGCGGCTGTTAGGCTGTAAGCCCCGGGGGCGTACAGGCTGATGCCCGGCACCCAGCAGCCCGCAGACGCCCAGGCCCCGGGGCCGAAGCGCCCGCGGCTTCCAACGCGGGGGAGCGCCCCCGCCGCCCCCCGGGCCCTCCCGCCCCGTCCCGCCACGCCG
>JAHREE010000605.1:32599-121429 GCA_033628505.1 Tringa tobata | reverse complement strand
GCGCGGAGCGGGGCGCGGGCGCGGAGCGGGGCGCGGGCGTGCGGGGCTGCTCGGCGGAGCAGGCTGTGACCGCAGCACCACCTGTTGGCGAGCTGGTGGCGCCGAGCGCGGTTCCTATTCATGTGGTCATCGCCCTAAGCTTCCCCGCGATCGGTGCGCGACCCGGCCATTATCGCCCAGTAATTAAACTTCAACAAAGCAAATAATATCCATAATAAAATATGACGTAACTGAAATTCCCTGTATGCACAGAAATGGTGCTGATGGCATTCCTGTTCAATGCAGCCCCGCATTCCTGGAAGGGGACAAGATTTGGAGAAAACGATTCGGAAACGCTCTGCCCGTTGTGACTCATGCTCCAGTGCTTTGCCTGGGAAAGGCTGTACAATTTTTGCACCAAACCACGTGTGGCACAGCGTAGCCTGTGTGCTGGCTTGGTGGGAAGAGCACATGTAGGTGCTTTGCAGCAGACCATGTGCTTAGCATGGTGAAATAGTGCTCAGTGTCACTTTCGGCTGATTAATCATAACTCACTTTTGGATCACACTGTACCTTCCTGTGTTTCTGCCAACACAGTCGATTCTTTTTTGCTCTTTCTGGAAGAATGTTAAAGGAAAAGCCCTTTAGTTGCATGAAAGTTTGGAAAGGGAAAAGTTACTACACTCCCATTTTTAAATATAAAACTCTTCCTAAACAGGCCAGAAGTAAAATATTCTGAAATTAAAAATTTGGCTCAGACTCACACCTTTTAGAGTACAGTAATCGCTGCTTGGTTTAAATAATACATACTGGGTTTTAATAAGACTATTGGAAAACTGTACAGAACTTGTCAGCAAAGCATTTTCTCAAGTGTATAAACAGACCACTGACTTCACAAACAAAGTGCATGCAAGTACATGCAGATAATGAAGTGGACACTTTGTCTGTAGAAATTGAAGCTTCCCTGATGCAGCTAGTAAAACTTGGAGCAAAAGCAAAACTGCTGGGAAATGAGTTTCCTGGCAGCATGAATTTCATAGATCTGGGGCCAATGGGCGTCCATGGAGTAATTAAGCTCCATGGGCACTGTGACCCCAGAATGGGTGACTTTGGGTTGTTGAGTTGTTGAAGGATGGGATGGTGGGGATAGGCTCTGTTTCTCTTTTCGAGGAAGTCAAGTGCTTCTATGTTTTGAGAGGACGGCTGGTTTGTGTGCTTAGCTGTGCTCCATTGCTTTTAAGACATTTTGCATTGAGGATATCTTGGCTGCTAGTGGCTGCTAGGGGCTCAGGATAATTTTTAACCTGTGTTTAGCAGAAGTTTTATTATTTTGAGTGTGGTAAGTGGTGAGTTGCAGGGACATCTGGGCTTGATCCTCCTCCTGCAAAGGAGGCACCTTCAGTCAAGCTTTGAGCTACCTAATGGTGTTGGATTATCCTTAGCTAATGTAATAGTGTCCTGGTGTTAAGAGGAATAAACAAATCCCCTACTGATTGTCAGATCTTTCAACAGCTTTGGTAGGAATAACTGACAAGTGTCAGCTCTAAGGTCATGGTCCTTGGCAGGACTTTAGGATACTGGCCATGAGATACTGGGGTAATTCCTGGAAAAGAAGGATTTTATAGAAGGGTTACAGGTATTTGTTCACCAAAATGGGCTACGGTGCTTCTGCTTCCCATGTATCTTTCTCAAAACACAGTATGAATATTGGGTTGCAGATGGCAGTCACACATAGGTATAAATTAGAGGAACTACTGGGTACAGCCAAGTGCAACTCCATACCTCCTTTGCAGTTCTTTGTCAGTAGCTATCTTGGTTACCAGATGGTTCCATCCAGGTTGGGTTTTTTTTGTTGTTTTGTTTACTTTCAAACAGTTGTATGAAAGTTGCAGTGAACAGTGTCCCGGTTTGAGGTAAAATAGAACCAACTTTTAGTTCAGTAATTTTACTTCTTAGCTAGGCCTCTTCTAACTCTCTGAAATTAACAGTATATTGTGGAGAAAGCTGTTTGCTTTTAGTGTGATAAGACCAATGTTTGTACTTTGTGCCAAGGAACAGTATGCAGAGAGAGTTTTGCTATAACAACCAAGGTCACTAATTTTGTTATTTGCCCCGTTGGAGAGTCGGAAGCAGAAAAGCTTAGAGGGGTCACACTGTAGGGAGGAGCAGACAGGACAGGTGACCCAAAACTGACCAACAGGGTATTCCATCCCAGCTGCCTGGGATGGAATTCTATCAAAGGGTCAATGCTCTTTCTTCAATAGCCAACTTCTTAAGAGGACTCTGTCTGTTCATCTGCCTTTGATTCCTATCCGTGTGTTCCTGAATCCAGAGCTGGAATACAGTTCCCATCCATTGCTGAGTCCAGTCTGGGACTTCCCCCGTGCCTATGGGTGACTTCATCCTGGAAACTTGATACGTTTTTGTATATATTGTATCTAGTTCATTATTTCCTTTTAAAGTTATTATTAATATTTCATTAAAGTAGTTTAGTTCCTTTTAAACTTGTAAATCTCTTTATCTCTCCTCCTTTTCACCTCGGAGCGAAAAGTGTGGGGAGAGCATCTGTCACCATCATAGGCCAATTTGGCCTAAACCATGACAATAGTAATGTGCAGGTACAAAGAATTTGCGCATAACACAAGGAGTAAATTTTAGATACCTATCCAAGCAGAAAAGTGAAGATATTGCAGAATAATTTGTAAGCAAAAACATCTCAGCTCAAATTTAGTGATCAGTTTACTATCATAAACTGATCTTTAGTTTTCTTTCACACAAAATGAATTATTTTTCCTTCACTAACAATTAGGTCAAAACTGAGTAGTGACTGCAGGAGTTGGTCCTAGTGACAGAGTTCATGGAATTATCTTATTAAGGGGAATTTTTCATGTTTAGGTTAACCCACAGAATCTGTGCTGTGGGAAGTAAAAATCATGCTGAATGAGTGCCACCAAGTGTTCTTATGCTGTATGTAAAAGCACAGGTCTTAAGTGGGAGAAACATTGCACCAAAAAGTTTTGTAACTTTGAGAGGAACATCACAGAGACAGCAAATTCTCAGAGTGAGAGGAGTTATAGTTAATATCCCATTGAAGTGCAACAGTGATATCTGAAGATCTGATAAAGGTGAAATGTCTGTGGTAGTAGCAGAAACACAGATATAACCCTGGTTATTAATCCAGTTTGTCTATCTGTTCCATTTGGTGTTTCCTCTAATTGACTGGTGCTCAGCATTGACACTGTGCTATCTGTGGCTGTGCTGCATTATATCAGATGATGGTGTGATACACCTGATCTTCCTTTAGCAGGACTGGTATGTACCACAGGGCTTCCTGACAGATGACAAAAGTCACAGATTTGGCAATTAACATCTCAATTTTAGCCCTCTTTTTGCTACTGTTGATCCCAGTGCCAACTTTATCAATAGATGCAGTGGGGGCAAGGCCAAGACTTGGTGTGTATGAACAGCAGAGCTTCAACAAAGAAAACAAGCTAAGCATTGCCAATGTCCTCCCAGACGGTTTCATCTCAGCTTCTCTGTAGATTAAAAGGATCTGATGGATCTTCAGATTTTCAGTTCATACGCTGATTAAAGTGTGATTAAAGAAGGAGGATTTATATTTGTATAACTTTAATCTTACAACTTGCTGAAACTTAGATGATCGAAGCAAAGGGTGCCAAAACTCAAGTCACATTTCTCTACGCTGCAAGCTGGGGCAAAAGAGAGATGCCAAAAAGCCACTTTGTGTTTCATGCTTGCTCTTTGTCATGCTAGAGTTTATTGCATGAATTTCTATACCGCTGCCAGAGACTGTGTCTAAAGTAGCTACACAATGAGTATGAAGGATATTTTTCCTGTGATGGGTGGCAAACCAGTTACGTCTCCTCAGCGATGTGAAGTGCCTTTTGTACTGGTGAAATAGAAGAAAGGGAGTAGGCTAGGACAAAAGCCTAGCCAAAGAGACTGTTTTTTGCAGGGTTCTGGTAATGTACTTATTTGGAGATGACAGAAATATTTTCCGTCCCAAAATGTGCTGAAGTGTGCATGCCTAATTTTTACATTTTTTTAAACTGACATTTATTAATATATAGATAAACTGGTCAGTGCCATGGTACATGGCACCCATTAAACTCAGAGAAATGCCAGGGAGCAAAAGGGAGCACCATACACTGTGGGGACTGTGGGCAATGAGAGAGCAGCAGACTCTCAGTTTAATCAGCAACCCATTTTATGTCACAGGGCCTTTCCACAGGAGTTAGTGGGTGAACAGACTTCTACTGACATGGATTTTCCATTGTTCTGCCGTTTTACTATTTTGCTAAAAATTAACTTTAAAAAGTCAGGTTTACCACTCTCTGAGCATGCAGCGAAAAACCCCTCTTTTAAAACTGTGTATAACTCTTCTTTGCATGATGAGGGGTGGAACTGGAAAATACAGAAACAGGAATCTACATAGAGGCCTTGAGCTGTTTGGAAGGACTTTCACTTTTTGTATGGGTGATGGGACCTATGGTATCCAAAGGGGGCGATGCTCAAATCATTTCATCTCACAACATGTAAAATACATGCTATTGATTTGGTATTTACCAGTATGCAGGAGTTCTAAGCACCTTTGTGAGGTGTGGTAGATCACTAAGCTGCCTTCTGTGTGTGGGTAAGTAAGACAAAGTGGTAGAAGTTTATTAGCAAGGTGAGAAGTACCTTTGTAGACTCAGAGAAATGTCTACACTCTGGTTTAGACAAAATTAACCTTCTACATAGAACAATAAGGAAGTGGCCATTCTTGTCCTCGTGTTTTTGCCAAGCGCAAGAGATACAATTATTAGTATTCTTGCCAGTATTCACCTATTATCTCAGTTTAAAAGTATTTCATGGTTTCAAGGACAGTTTTTAATATACTGGAGAATATTCCTATCAGGCTGTGGTATGTGGGCATGATCTCAACATTCATACAAGAGGAAAAATAATAGCTTCTTCTCTGAAATGGCCAAACTTACTACAGCTTTAGAAGCACTCTCAGGGGAGCTGAATAGAAGGAAATGGCAAACTGAAAAGGGTTGCTAAGAAACAATTTCAGATGCTTCCAGATTTTATGAAAAGAAGAACACACCCACAAAACCAGGCTAATCATTTCCAAAAGGAAACTATCAGATAGCTATTCTTCTATTAGATAACAATACTAGTTTACTAAATAAGGAAATAATATGGAAATAATAGCTTTGGGATCCAGTATAATTAATAAACACGAATGGAGAGACCCTCCTGAAGAAAAGCTTTGCACAGGGCCTGAACTTTCAGTAAAGCTTCCACTTTAATAGCCTGCACAGCTGATTGAACATGTTGCATTGGTGAGCATCAGGTGGTAAACCCAAAATAATGGTCTACTTTGGTTCAAGGAGAGTTTGTGCTGTCATGACAACTGATGTGTGATATGTGCAGAAACGCCCTGCAAGATAGTCCAACACTCCCAATCAGATATCTGTAGCTGAAATGTTCTTCCATTATAAGAGTACAGTACAAGAGAACAACCTCACAGCTGTAGCTGGTCCTAGATGCATTATTCCTTGATGTGCACATGTTCAGGAGCTTGGTTTTGTGTGCTATCTACCAGCATTTCTTCATGTTTCTACTCAGCTTAGCTGGCTGTTGAAGTTTGGTTTTACTGGTGGTTTGGTTTTCCTTTGTTTCTTAAACTTTTAACAATGTGGCTTTTCTCATTCAATGTGTGAAGTACTATTTTAGTATGTCTGAGTTTCTGGCTACAAAAGGACAGAAATGATACAAACTGGTTCATTAATAGCTGATAGCCAAGTAAGTCCTTTTTTAAAAAATATGAAATCTTGCACTCATCAGAAATTGCTAGAAGAAACATTACCCGTGAACAGGTAAATTAACCTAGAAGCAGATTGTTAGGCACAGTTCTGCAGAGATGAAAGCCACAGAATACCTCTCAAAATGAAATGGCCAGTGTGTTTTTGGTCCTGGAACAAACTATGTTTACTTTAGTTTTTATTTAATTAAGTAACACAGGTATATTGGTGTCATGACTCTATTCTCCCATGTTCTTACTGTAATTATACCTTTATACATCTTTGTCTTTGACAAATTTTTTGTTTTTCACAAAACCAAGAAGAATGTTTTTTTTTATTACACAGAATTATGTTAGCATATAAAAATATTTTTAAATAATTATGTGACAGAATTGCCCTCTTCCAACTACTAAAAATTTTCCATTTTCAACTAGTAGCAACGACAAAAAATTACATACAATGTTTATTTAGTTGAGGACAGCTTTACTAACACCATGCTAACTAGTGCTTATTCCAACTTCTTTTGAGGCCGTTAAAGGCTTTTGAAATGGACTCTGAAATACTGGTTCACATGGAGGAAGACAGTTATTTTGACTTCTTTTTATTCTAAGGCTGATTGGACCTCTCTTTCAATGTAGGGTGAAAAAAGCTGGCATTCTTCAAAGAGCAGTCTCCTTTTATTAAAATTGTCTGCAGTCAGAGAAATACAGCTTTTATTGTGCTTTATGCTCTCTGAGTCATGTGCTCAATGGATGATTGATCAACACTTAGTCAAGCCTGGGCACGGTAAACTACAAAAGCAATGTGATGAATGGAGGCTAAAATATGTTTCAAGACATCATTCCTTCTTTATGATCACAATGAAGGAAAATATTCCACTGGGATTTCAAATCCAGAATAAACTACTAAGTTAAACATGGCAAAATTTAATTTAAGGTTACTGACTACCATGGAGACGTCAAAGAAAAAAGTCAAACAGAAACAAGAGATCACCAAGTGGACAATGTTACACTCAAATAGCAACTGAGTCTTTTGGATCTCAGCATTACACAAGCATCTTGGAAAATCAAAAGACAAGTGACCAAGCGACACTATCTTACCACAGTCCTGCATTAAACTGACGAGATCTCCTCCTTCCATCTACCTCAGTCCAGATCTTTGGGGACAGTGTCCAGAAGGAAAAAGGGAGTTCTGTCTCCTTGACTGTCAAATTCTTGACTGCTGTGATTTCCTCCTGTCTTTGGTGTTCTTCTGCTTTAATTATCTTTTCCTTTAATTTTTAAGAAACAGCATATTCTTCTTCAGATTTTTTTTTTCCAGCTACTAACTTCATATCTCATACTCCTTCACAAGGTGAGTACCTGCATTTATATGTAAAAATGAGGTCAATTTATAGTGACCACACTTGTACAATTTGTACAACTTGTACAACTTGTACAACTTTCCTCTCCTTCAGTCCCATGTGTGACCTTGTAGTTTTGGACTGCAGGCTCTCTGGGACAATTCCTTTCCCCGAAAGTTAGGCAACATGATCTTGTCTAGGCTGTTAAACATAATGACACAATAAATAATGAATAGCTTTTTTCCTACCAGTGAGTAGACGCTTGATAATAACACCTTGTGATCAATGCCCCCGGGAGATTGCAGTTTCAAAAGTACCCAAGGCAGAAACCCAATGGTTTCTTTAAAATATTTCTTCTGGTTGCTGAATGCTAGTGGCCTAGCACTAAGCTGGGTGCATCTTACCATCCATCATGGACCACTTGGGTGTTCTTGTTGTTAGGTTATTTGATTCATTATGTAATAGTGTGTGGCTTCTTAGCCTAACAGAGGAGCCCAGCATGCTGCTGGAAGAGTGAGGACCCCAACAACCCCATGAGAGACCCGAGCCCTGCCCCGTATCCCCTGGGCTGCTCCAAGTGCCAACTACTGGAGGGGTGCACATATGGTGCATATATTTGTGTATATTTCCCACTAACAGATCATTATTCTGACCAGCCAGCGAGGGAACTGAACAAGGCTGTTGACAACGTTTGTGTGAGGCCTGAGTGAGCCTGTTTGTGTGGTTGGCCACGTGGGCACATAGCAATGCTTAGCCTTGTTACTGGCTGGGCTGGGGAACATGGAGTGGTGGCAGCCTGATCTCTATCAGGCCACCAGATTTGTCAATCCCTAACTTTCATAAATCCCTTACACATCATTAGGTTGTTGTTGACAGGGAAGGTGATGTAATATGGTAAATCCAAGGTATTTCAGATGCTTTCAAAGCAGAATGTCTGAAAGCTTAAAAAGCAAATCATGTCTTTTTACATGTCTGGTTCGAAATTATAATTCAGTTTGCATGCATACAGTTACTGGAAGTATACTCTTGTATTTTGATTAAGAATAACTGTTTAAACTGTTAAAACTGTGTAGTTTTAAATGAATGGCAATTGATTCCCCCAATGTGTGCTCACAGGAGACTTTTCAGAGTTTGTATAGGCTAACTTATCTTTCCTGTATCCCAAGAAGATGTATTTTCATGCAAGAAAATCCTTTGGTAGAGTTGAGGCACATTATTTTGTTTGGTGGATACTGTTGCCCCCTGGAGGCCATTTCTCAATTATCACAATATTAGATTGGAACTTAAATTAAAACTTAGAAATGTTAGCTATTCCCTTTAGCAATTAAAAATATTATGATTTTAATTAAAAGAGTTTATGAGATTATCAGAGAAATAGCTGATTTTTTACCATGCTAATTATTTCTTCTAAATTTGCTGTTTAGATTTGCAAATTACTAGACAGTATAATTTAATTATTTTTTAAGGGAGATGAATATTTAATTTGAACACAGTACTTGGGGAAAATAGGGATCTTGTGAATGTGTGTGTTTTAAACAATATAGATAATCAAACTGGGGAGTGCAAGTGTCTCTACGTGCGCTGCAGACACGGTTCTACGCAGTGCTGCTAGTTTCATGTAACTGCAAGAAAAAGGGTTTAGATGTAGAGGCAGCCCTAGACTGCATTCGTGCTTTGTAGCTGATGTATTGCCACCGGTTGGAAACAGTGCCAAAGTCAAAGGCAGCTCACACAGCCAAAGGCAGCTCACACAGCTAAGAGTTTTTCTTGGCCATTGATAACAAAGATTAAGGTGATGATGGCCAAGCAGGCAGTTATGCAAACTCACATCCAGCTCCTTCTCCACTGCATGGTCTCCTGGTGAGGGAGCCCTGATGGGTTCCATGCAGGGAGCATGCAGTAAGTGTCACTCCCCCAGGATGACCATCTCACAGCCATCCTGAAGTGGAAACTAGATTTTTGCATTTCTGTTAAAAAAAAGGTGCCCTCCTTTTCCTTTGTTTCTGGGTCTACTAGAGACTTTGAGCTCATTGCAACAGTTTGGCCTGCAACTGACATTCAGCCTAGATAAGAATGACTGCTAGTCCTTGGCTATTGGAACAAAATCTGAAGAACTGAGCCCATTGCACTGGCAATAATTAGTTGGGCTCCCCGTGCAGAAAGATATTTCTCTATGTGAATGAGAGTCTGTTTCTAAATATTTAGTTCTTATGGGCATTGCTAATCACTATCACTAGTGGTACGAATTAAGTATTAATTTACATGTCTAATTGTTTAGTTTTTGCAATTAATCCCTTGTCTGCACTTGTAATTAGTCTGTTTTGGGTTGGGTTTTTTTGGTGGTGGTTTTTTTTTTTTTTCATAAATGCTGTACCCCTCAGTCTCTTTCTTCTGCTGGTGCTCTGA
This sequence comes from Tringa tobata, assembly GCA_033628505.1. Classification (NCBI taxonomy): domain Eukaryota; kingdom Metazoa; phylum Chordata; class Aves; order Charadriiformes; family Scolopacidae; genus Tringa; species Tringa tobata. The sequence continues at coordinate 111,892 of JAHREE010000605.1, read as the reverse complement.
TTTCTGCTGTCTCCCCAGTCCTATGGGGTGCTGGAGTTACCTCTTTCTGTTCTTTGCTAAGCTTCCTGCCCCAGCAAGTACCAGCATTTCAGGAGATAGCTATGCCAGCAAAGCAGCAACTCCGTACTAGCACAGGGAGGAACAGGGCTGTCTGTGAAAGAAACAGGACAAGACAGTGAGTTCCTGGTACTGCTTCTTGTACATATTGCCTAATCCCAGTGAGGCTGATGTTGCTGGTGGTTAGTGAGGCATGCACCATGACAGACACCCAGTTCTAGACCCGTTCTCTGTGTTTGATTGTTGCTTCCCATCCCAATGCTGCAGGAAGGCCGGTGGAGCCCTCTGGACAGGCGTATAGAGAGCATTTGTTTCCTCTTGCAAACTCCTCTTTGCCTGAAGGCTGTATGTGTCCATCCTTCTCCAGCTCTTCATTTGCTCCTCTCCTCACTCTGGTTTTGGTACTCGCTCTCTGAGTGCAATTCAAGTTATGCTTTGTAGCCTTTATGCAAAACGTAATCAAGTCTGTTGTGCTGAGCTTCAGGTAGGATGAGTGACAGTCTTTAGACTGCTGAAAATCATAGCAAGTGTGCCTAATAAGGAGTGCAACAACTGGGCTTCCACTCATAATTTTCTGTCAGAACACATGCGATATTTTCAAGTAATATAATATTCCAGGGTAATAGCAGTTCAGATTATTATTGCTTTTTCTGAGCTTGGATGTGAATAAAGATTTCAACAAGCTAAGATGCCAGGAATTTGTAGTTGATATGCTCCCTAACTAATTAAAAGGATTAAATCTTCCTCCAGTGGAAATGCTTAGTTCATGACATAGCTCAGCAGTGTTGATATACTGAAAAATATTTAAATTTTGAGGACAAGCTGATGGTTTCAATCTTATCATAGGAGATTACATACATATACCTCCACCATGTTCTTACCTATCTCCTACATACATTAATGATAACGTTTAAAGAGTTACATGTAAATCAACAAGAATAGTCTATTGCTATTCCTTCCACAATTCTAGCTTTAGAAATAAAGGCATAGACAAACAGAATAGCATTGAGGATCCCCATAACAGTGAATGGAAAACTCCTTACTCTCCTGCCTCTGTGCAGGTTCCCTCTGTTTCTTCCTAGCAGTTCCTGTCCTGCCTCTCCATACCTAATCCTACAGCTGTGCTTCTCCTTATGTTACTTTCAGGAGACTTCTTTTTTCCCCCTTAGTCTGTGGTCAGCAACTCCTGACTGACCATACTTGTTGGGTAAATGATGTTACACCCTAACTACCACCTGCATTCCCATTGCAGAGGTGCTGGCACAGACTGGGCAGATAGGGTCCCAGCTGGGCCCTCAGCAGCTGCTTCCCAGGAAGAGGTATGGAATACGGTATACTGGTGGAGTAGGGCAGGAAGGAAGGCACTGCAGAGACTTGTGGGCTATAAGCAATCCAGCTCAGAGGCAGGGGGGATATGCAGCTCGTCCTTCAGGGAAGATCTAGCACAGCCTTGCCAAAATTGTCAGAGTTGGTCTGATTGGTGCACCTTAGATTAAAATGAAAAGGGGCTTTCAGGGTTCAGGGAAGTTTCAACAAGTTGAAAATAGGTGAAATATCCATCTGGTGTGCTTTTGGAAAGAAAAAAATAATATCTATGCATAATTCACAAACAGGAGGCTTAAAACTGTGAGGCAAAACTCGTTTTTTTTCCTTTCAAAATGTCATTTTTGCCCTTGGAATGCTTGAAACTTTGGTCATGTCAACACTTGAGAAATAAAGCCTGCATATGAAACAAGGCCTCCTGTCAAAGGAAAGAAGCCCAGACTTAGAACCAAAGCTGGAGGAGGGTGACTAAAGTCAAGGTGAATCAACAGCACCATCTGTGAATTGAGCCTGATCAGCTCACTCTCTGGTGAACGCGACCGGAGAGTCTTCATCACAATGTTTAACACATAGAGCACGCTTTCCCGTGAAAGTCTGAGAAAATTGAACAGCCATTGTGGGGAGACTGAGGCACTGAGGAAAAATGTGGTGTCTCCCCAAAAGGCAAAGGCAGTCTCAGGGATAAATAATCCAGGCGTGCTATATATTACTTTTGTTGCTTAAAAAAGAGGGGAAAATAGGTAGATCTTAAAGATCTTTGGCGAGGAGAGGAAGTTAAAATATCCACTTCTGTTTGAAATAGACCCCTTTTTCGTGTTAAAACCTCCAGTTTTAGGAATTGGGCTTACATGGTGACCACAGAGAATGTTTAGGCTAACCATGGTAGCACTGATAGCTAATCCCACCTTCTGTTTCTGTTCTGACCACAAAATGCAAACCCTGACAGGCCCAAAGGCAATGATGAGGTGAGGGCTGCCCTATGTGCATGCTGGGTAGTGTTTGCAGTTACAGGAATATGAATAAAGCATGCTCAGAGAGGCGTTAGTTACTGTCAGTTACAAATACCACGGCAGGAAGGAGAACTAAAACCAGCACACAGTTTCTCATGTTGGTGATGGAGGGCAAGTATAGCCACAAACGGAAGATTTGAGAGAGAGAAAAGTATTTGTAAATAACAGTGAGGAGGAATTCTAAATTGGAGCAACCACACACTGGCCACAGCATGTCCCTGGGGCCATCTGCTCTGCTGCCACCAGGACCAGAGCTTGGCTTTGTCTGCCACAGCGAATGACTGGATGGCTGGAGGATATCACTGCTGTGTGCGCGTGCATGGAGCAGCTGGAAAAGGCGCTGCAAAAATTGGCAGGACTTCACCACTTTTCTCCAAAGGAAAAGGAAAAGAAAGGGAAAAAGAATAAAAATCAAAAGGACTGGCTGGCACAAAAATGTGTTGTGCATTGTGATGCACCAATAGCCACATCCCTAAACCCTCTGAGAATCCCTAGCTCAGTTCAGTAGTATTGCTCTGGCTGGGCCTGACTTACTCAGACCAGTAACCCCCAAGCCTCTGCACAGCTATTCTGGTCTAAGTCAGTGTGACTGACTGGGGGAGAAAAACGCACAAGACCTTTGGAAGGTCCCTTCCCATTAATTACTTCCAATTTGGCATTGCAAGTGTACTTGGAGCAGCCACACGAGCATCTGATGGGCTCTTAACCTCTCCCATCTTTCAAACCAAGAAACAGAGCCTAGCAATTCCTTTGCATCTCAAAACAGTTTCACAGCAGGGGGGATATGCCTGTGCTCCACATTCACAGCCCCTCCTACTCCTTGAAGAAACCCAAAGTAAGGATTTCCAGATTGGTGGCTGAATCAAAAAAAGGTGATGATGCACTTGGGAGTGAACCTGATGGACAAGGAGAGATGGTGGCACAAGCCGCCCACATCCAGCAATAAGGCATGATTAGTGGGCTTTTCCTAAACTGTCTTGCACATTTGTTGTGTGTTTCTGATTTATAGAAAGGAGTGGCATCCTAGTGTGTTTTGTTAATTGGCAAATGATAAGAAATTAGGTGATTGCTATTCTGTCTTCTCTTCCTTATAAGCAAGGCCTCTCCTTCCCCTGCTGCCCAGAAGAAGTAAACAATATTCCCTGGCCCAAAATTTAGCTTTCCTCTAGCTCTTCATAACATCTAGCTCACAGCAGTTAATGCCATTAGTCAGAGATCTCCAATTTAAGTGTCATAAAATACTAATTATAAAAAGGCATTTGGTATCTCTTCCCAGGTGTACCAGCTCAGGATGCTGCTGAAGTCCTGTTGGGCAGGATTTACTGGGATGGAACAGGAAGGGTGGTTTGTCTTGCTATGGAGGAAGTTAATTAGAAAACTTCTTGCATTATTGGTGAACCTAATTAATTTCATTATTTTAGAAAAGAGTCCTGATTACATCTGGAAAATAGCTGACAACCCCAAGAACAAATTATGGGTAATTTGATACAAGACCACTCAAGTTTATGGTTGCACAGCAACAGCGCATTTTGCTGATTTCTGAGCTAGAGTAATCATAGAATCATAGAATGGTTAGAGTTGGAAGGGACCTTAAAAATCATTGAGTTCCAAGCCCCCTGCCATGGGCAGGGACACCTCCACTAGAGCAGGTTGCTCAAAGCCCCATCCAGCCTGGCCTTGAACTCTTCCAGGGTTGGGGCATCCTCAACTTCTCTGGGCAACTTGTTCCAGTGTCTCACCACCCTCACAGGAAAGAATTTCATTCTGGTATAATCTAAATCTCCCCTCTTCCAATTTAAAACTGTTACTCCTTATCCTGTCACTACACTTCCTGACAAAGAGTCCCTCTTGGGCTCTCCTGTAGGCTCCCTTCAGATATTGGTAGGCCGCAATGAGGTCTCCCCAGAGCCTTCTCTTCTCCAGGCTGAACAACCCCAGCTCTGTCATCCTGTCTTCATAGGAGAGGTGCTCAGCCTTCTGATCATCTTCGTGGCCCTCTGCTGAACCCGTTCCAACAGGTCCATGTCCTTCCTGTGCTGAGAACTCCAAAGCTGGACACAGTACTTCAGGTGGGGTCTCACAAGAGCAGAGTATACAGGTAGAATCACCTCCTGTGACCTGCTGACCACACTTCTCTTGATGCATCCCAGGATGCAGTTGGCTTTCTGGGCTGTGAGCACACACTGTCGGCTCATGTTGAGCTTCTCATCCATGAGCACTCCCAAGTTCTTTTCTTTTCCTCAGGGCTGCTTTCCAGCCATTCTCTGCCCAACTTGTATTTGTGCCTGGTATTGCCATGACCCAGGTGCAGGACCCTGCACTTGGCTTGGTTGAACTTCATGTGATTTGCACAGGCCCACCTCTCAAGCCTGTCCAGGTCCCTCTGGATGGCATCCCTTCCCTCCAGTGTGTCAACTGCACCACCAAGCTTGGTGTCATTGGCAAACTTGCTGAGGTTGCATTATCCCATTGTCCATGTCTCTAACAAAGATGTCGAACAGCGCTGGTCCCAGTACCAGCCCCTGAGGAACAGCACTCATCACTGGCCACCAATTGGACATTGAGCCGTTGACCACAACCCTTTGAGTGTGACCATCCAGCCAGTTCCTTATCCACCAAGTAGTCCATTCGTCGAAGCCATGACTTAATGGATTAAGTCTATTAATTAATGACTAAGACCCGGGCAGAGAGAGCAACACAGAGTATCCATGGTACAGAAAGTGCCTGATTCTAGTTTCCTGGGGGGAAACCTGGTGATTTCAGGAGTCAAAATGGATGTTGCCATGGAAGGAGACTTACTGGTTGTTCCCCATTTCCACTAAGCAAATTATGTCTGGAGAGCACCTTCCCAAGGATATTATTTGTCAAAGCTTACTTGTTGCCCTATGTTTAAATTCTACTCCAAATTACTAATGGGCTGCTTTTTTTGTTCTCTTTATGGGTTTATAAACAAATAGTTCTTGTCAGGGACATTATGCACATAGACTTGCATGAACTCAAATTTCATGTGGCTTTCAACAACCCTTCTGTACTTGTCCTTGACTTGAAGATGTATTTCAAAAGCCATTTCCCAACAGCTGCTGAGCTGGTGATAGATGAGATTTCTTTAGTAAGACAGATAGTTACAAACTGACATCCTGGTTGAATCGGTTATTGGAGCTGGGGGTTACAGAAAATCTTTAGGGATGTGTGTACAGTCATGTAAAACTACCAAGGTAAAGAGCAAGATAAAGAAAGTCTTTATGCTTGTTATTGCTCTGAGCTGTAACAGTTGTCCCAAAGGTTAGGCTGGCTTTGAAACTGTATGTAGCAGAGAGGCCCTCTTGAGCTAAATACATGCCTTCTATTTTTGTTGTGTCTTCTTCTTTATATCACATTTATTAAACTTTGCATGTTAACGTAATAAATACAATATTACATATGGCTTGCTACAACCTGTTGCTAAGAGTGACTGGGAGGCTGGCAGAACTTCCCAGGGATTCACCAATGCTGGGAAGACCACTGAGATTTTCGGTGCGTTCCTCCCCTGATCTGCCAAGCCCAGTCTGGGTTCTGGTAGCAAAGGGTGGGCGAACAGAGCCTCCTGGGCACCCGCTGCCCCCTACTTCTGGGGCACGCAGCAAGGCATTGGGCAGAAGGCCTGGGATGCCCCATGTAACTGTGAGGTTGTATATGAGCCTCTAGCTGCGCTGAATGTACAGGGGTCCTGTAATGAAAGGAAGGAAAAATGAAGATGAGATCTTGCCCACACTGCAGAGGGTTTTGCTACAGATTTCCAAGGGACCTCTGTTGAAAGGAGATTTTTTGTGTAATGTAGTTCCTCTTGGCTGTGTTGGCAATTGCAGCTTTTTTGCCAAGTGGATCTTGCATCTAGAGCTTTTGCCATTGTAAGCGTGTCATGCAGGGAATGAAAAAGAAATCCTAGCTGTGCTGACAGTACCTTTCAACACTGATGAGGAATGCCTACAATCATATACAGAGACAGGAGATGGGTAAGAGATTTGAGGCCACATTCTGCTCCAGCTAGGCAGAGATGCTGAAGAACAATTAAGTTGAGCGGTTTGCTGCTGGATGTTGGATATGTGCCCCTATTCTTTTGGAAAGTAACAGCATTAAGTCACAGAGAAGAGAAAGGAAGACACATACACTTCTGAAGAAAGGCCTATTACGTCTCCATTTTTTCCCCTTTCAGTCCAGGGAACATATTGTGCAATGCAGGTGGTGTATGTGTTGCATTTACAAAACCAAAAGATGAAAAGTCAGTTCTTGCAAAACTCAGACTTAAGGTGGGTTGCATAAGAGAACCGATCTGGCACTGCTTATGATCTGATTGTGAGTGGAAAGTTGTACATGTGCTTCCGTGTTTCTGGAGATTAGGACTTTGTAGCAGTTTGTGTCCTGACCCATCAAACTTTCACATTAGTAAAGTTAGGTCATGTGAGACAATTTCTGTGGGGAGCCTATGATAAGCAGAGTGCCCAGCTGCTCCAGGCCTTGCAGCATCAGCCTGAATGTTTGTGACAGGCTAGTGATCTACAAAATTTGAAGCATTCAGATTTGCATGCAGATTATGTCTACTTGGAGTTTCCCATGCCCTTTCTCACCAAAATCTGAAAATTCTGATGCCGAAATTCTGCTCATTATTGCTTTGCTGACAGAAGAATTTTTGTTTGCTCTCTTGCTGCAGATACCTGAAGAAAAAGCTATTTGCCTTTTCAGAAGAGGCTTAAAAACGATTATCCAATTTATTTTAATTTAAGTCATTGTAATAAGTTTATGTCTAGATACGTTTTTTCTTCTTCCCCATAATTAGACCAGCTAGCAGTCTTATTTTTATGCCATAGTTTATAACTTGTGAGTAGGATCTTAATAAAAGACAAATGCCAAAAATTTTATAAGTATTATTACTGTTTGTTGGCTATGCAATGTAAGTACTTAAGTCGGAAAAGGTTCTGCCCACTATTCTATCAAACCTGTTTCTGTGACAAAGCTTATGGCACACTGAATATTTACTTGTAATAACTGTACCATATAAATTGCAGTAATGCCATCTTAAATACATTCTTTTCAATGCAGAACTAACACAATTATAGACCATTTTTTTTCATTCAGTTTCTAAAAATCTGACTGTTCTGTACTTACTAGCAGGTACTGAAGTGCTTATAATCATGCTGAAGGTCTGCTTTCAGAACCATAATATGTTCATGAATGCATTGAAAAGGAGCTGCGATCAGCCCGCATACGGAGGGTTGACTTTCCCTTTAATGTGTAGCCTGCGGAGAGTACTTCTGTAAAACATAGAAGAAAACCAAGCATGTAGATGTTTGGGGACAAGGTTCTTAATTTATGGAAATCACTACTACCCAGCGGAAGACAGTTCATTCCCTGCAGCGGATCTGCCCTTTGGCTTCTGCAAATGTGTGTTTGTGTGGGTAATGTGGGACAAGCTGAATGTGACCAACCACACTGACTGATGTCTTTCCATGGGAATAGGACATCACTCTCAAAAACATTACTTTTGCATATTGTGTGCTGCATAGGAACTGGCTTCTTTCTGGCAATGCAATGCAATAACGCTGCAGCCTGCACTCAGGAAGACTCTATTGCTTACCAATCACAGAATCACAGAATCACATGGGGTTGGAAGGGATCTCTGGAGATCATCTAGTCCAACCCCCCTGCCAAAGCAGGTCCACCTAGAGCAGGTTGCACAGGAACATATCCAGGCAGGTTTTGAATGTCTCCAGAGATTCCACCACCTCCCTGGGCAGCCTATTCCAGTGCTCTGCAACCCTCAAAGTAAAGAAGTTCCTCCTCATGTTTAGGTGGAACTTCTTACATTCAAGTTTGTGCCCATTTCCTCTTGTCCTGTCACTGGGCACCACTGAAAAAAAGACTGACCCCATCGTCTTGACACCCTTCCTCTAAGTATTTATAGGTCTTGATCAAATTCCCCCTCAGTCTTCTCTTCTCTAGACTTAAAAGACCCCGGTCCCTCAGCCTCTCCTCATAAGAGAGATGCTCCAGACCCCTAATCATCTTAGTAGCCCTCTGCTGTACCCTCTCCAGTAGTTGCCTGTCCTTCTTGAACTGGGGACCCCAGAACTGGACACAGTATTCCAGATGGGGCCTCACCAGGGAAGAGTAGAGGGGGAGGAGAACCACACTTTTCCTGATGCACCCCAGGATGCCATTGGCCTTCTTGGCCACAAGGTCACTTTGTTGGCTCGTGGTCATCTTACTGTCCACCAGGACTCCCAAGTCTTTCTCCTCAGAGGTGTTCTCCAGCAGGTCAGCCCCCAACCTGTACTGGTGCATGGGATTATTTCTCCCCAGGTGCAGCATTTATTAAAATCTCCCAAATTACATGAGTGGTAAAGCTCCTATTGCCCGAGAAGAACTATCTGGCCAAACCAGAATACATCTAAAAACTTCAGCATATATTCTTACATGTAAGAATACAAAATCTGCTCCTAACTTTCTAAGTGTCAGGACTGAAGACCCCAGCAGGTCTCCAAGTGGTGTTGATTCAGACCTCTAACAGGGACATTATTAAATAAATTCAGGAAAGATTTTAAAATTCCTGCCCACCTCCACCTCTTTTCAGGGATTTACTGCCACTGGAGGTGTTTCTGCAGCGAATCACATTGCCAGCAGTGTACACATGGAAATGAATTTGGCCCTAAAAAAAAGAAAAAAAGAAAAAAAATCCATAGTTGTAAGCCAGAACAATGTACAGTGAACTTGTAAAGAAATTCATTTGCCATCCCTTCTTCAAAACACAGTGTAACTTTTCTAGATAGATTCCTTCTCATTTTCTTGTCCCTGGTGCATATGACAGGAAGAAACAGACTCAAAGTAAGGGAAGAAAGACTAAGCAAGGCATTAAAAGCAGAGATAGTGAATCACTTGGATAGACTGCCCAGAGAGGCTTGGTATCCCTATTACTAGTGTTTGATGTTTGTCTTATCTCATCTAAGATAAGACAAGCATTTGTAGGGAATGACAGAGATAGTGGTTTTGCCCTAAGAAAAAGAGTGGATGGCCTCTTGAAGTCTCTTCCAGATTCCTGCTATCCTCCCCTCTCCTTTCCCTGTGATTTATGATTCACTGGGGTTTCTGCTTACCCTTGTCTGTTTCCTTAACTGCGTATTATGGAGGACTTGCCTATAATTGTTGGGTATTTGAGTCTAATTAGTTGTTTTTCATTTTCTTTGATTTTCCAAGTACATTTTGGTTGTTACATATCCGAAGTAGCATATGACTTTGTTAAACCACACTTCAGTAAACCATACTTCAGAACAACGAGTGCCGTTTTGCATTTGAAATTCAGCAAAGAACAAACCAATCTCATGCTACTGTCCTGACAAAGAACAATGGTGTGATATGCTTGAGGTGAAGGTCCTCAGAGGCCAGTTGGAGACCAGTGAGACATCTCCTCAGCCACAAAGTATACAGGTTGGATCATAGGGAGGGTATTAACCCCATCCCATCTGGGTGGTCTTCGTCCCTCAGCCTGGCTGATCTGTAAACTATGCAAATCTCACTAAGCAGATGAGCAAGGAAGAAGACACAAGAGTTCTTTCCATGGTAGGTAAACCACACATTTCACTCTGTCCTTCAATTGCGTTACGTGAAGCCAAGTTTCTGTTGAGTCATGAAGCAAAAGGGACCACTGTGTTCCCCTGTGATGTTAAAAAGCTAAGACCCATTCTCCAAAAAAAGATGCTTTGTGTGGAAACTTTAGGATGCCTTTTCCTGAAGAATTTTACAAAGCCTCCAGAGCAGAATTTGAGGGTTATTCTCTCTTTATTGTGTATATGCATGCATATATGGGAATATACCCATGGTTAAGTGAGCCTACAGACTAGGAGTGGGTGCTGTGGCTTTTATGCAGATAATTCTCTGACTTTGTTTTGAATATTTGCCACAGATAAAGCAAGAAGGCCTCAGCAGGACTTATAAACCTTGACCCTATGCTACTATCTTATAGCCTCATACAGCATTACTTCTGAATACAAAACATCTGTGTGTTTTATCTCACTGCAGGCACAAGTGACAAGTGTCTACTGCAAGCAGAAGAGCAATTAGATTATGACAGAATTTTTCTTCTCTCAGCAAAGGTTGAGTGGATCAATTTAAAAACCTTCTACTACTTGACTGCGCACCCTTTGTGCCTGAAGCATACATTGATGCTGATGGATAGGTTAGCAGGTGGCCCTAAGTATTGAATTTCAGATCACATAATTGACCTTAGAAATCAGCTACAGAAACAATACAAGAGTTAAAGTGAAGTTAGGAAAAAAAAAAAGAAGGAAACTTTGGGGCCATTGAGGTCTATATTTATATCTTGTTGCTATGAAGGAACCAGTGCTTGAAATTAGCGGTTGAAGGGTTGTATTCACAGAAAGTGCGCACAAGTGTGTGCATGTGGAGGCTGTTCTTCTGCTAATGCAGACCAGGACTCCCTATAATTAGAGGTGGCAGGTGGTGAGGTCCTGCCACAACCATACATTCATTCTGGCTCCTCACTTAAAAATAGGATTTGGGGAAGCGGTGAGGTGTATAGAGGGATGTCTCAGGTTCTTGCGTTTTGCACAAGGTGTAATTACCATGGTAAAGCTGAGCATGATTGATATGAGTTTGAAGCAAACTGGGGTTTATTTTTTTTTTATCTGCCCTTAACCAGACCTGAAAAGCAGTCCCAGGCTGTGGCTTCAGCAACCGGCAGAATGAGGCCAGCTGAGTTTGTAGACTCCCACAAAGGGTGTCTTGCTTCCGGCAGATGTCCCAGATACCAAGCCATTTGATCCTACCACAAAAATAGCTGTGTAAAATATTGTGCATTGGCTCTGGCCTGACAGCAATGGGACTGTTCCGCTTCACTCGGTGGGTAGAAACGTCCCGCCGGGGCTGCAGCTTGTGTCCAGCAAGCTTTCTCCCTGCATGGGGCAGCGAGGTGCCTCTGTGCAAGAGCGAGAAAGGAAAGCGATATGGGGGAGTTTTCTCTTCCCTTTTACAGTTACGCTTTTAAAAATGGACATGCATTTTCCTAACTGGCTGCTGGCACCTAGCTTTGCTGCCAGGAGGGATGGAACGCAGCAGGGCTCAAGGCTTTTGAAACATTTTGGGAGTGTTGCTGTGCCTTCAGGAAAATAAGGACTTAGAGCCAAACCCTCAGCTGGTGTCAACTGGCAAAGATGGGTGACCATAGTGCCGGGAAACTGATTTACACCTGTTGGGGGGGAGGGAATCTGACCCCAGAGAAGAACCATGGAGGAAGCAACACGTTTTTCTTTGCACATCACAAGATGGGGAGGAGCCTGCATGCTCAGGACCGTTGTTATTGTCAACACTGCTGTTGGTCTTCTTAATGCTTTCTTTTTTTCAGTGTCGTGCAGTTCCCACACATGGCCTTTCAGATCCTTGCTGGGGCAGATCTGTGCTATTGCAGAATTTGAAGCTGGTAACCGCTAGTGACTATTGCATACATATATTTTTCAGAAAATTGTACTATAAAATGCCACAATTATCCCAATTCTACAAAATAGTCCCATATGGATGGGTCAGTGAAATCATTCAAGAATGCTGCTTCTGCGAACACAATGTTCTTAGTCAGAAGAGGCCTTCTGTTTTGTTCCATGGGTTTCAGACCTGGCTGAAAACTGGCTCTACCCGCCTTGTCCTTCCTCCTGGTTTTATGGGATGTGTACCATCAATCTGAGCTGTGAAAGTGGCAGGGAAGCAGTAACCTGGTACTTCATCAGTGAAGGGATGGCAGCACAGCCCAGCAGCCTCAGCACTTCTCCTGGGATGCTGCATCTGACGAAGCCTGAGCTGCCTGACTTGCAGGCAGAGTGAACTAAGTTAATCCTGCTTGGGAAACTCAAGTGTGTTGCAGCCACACGTGCCACCCTAAGTCTCTGCCTCCATTGGCTTGCATTGCTTGAGTACTGCAGAGAGTGCAAAACAGGTGTCAGCTCTTCTGACACGGGCTGGAAAATTTCACTGTTACTTAAGTCAAATGTAGGTTATTTTACAAGTTGTAAAACAGTAGAAAATGAGTACTTGCACTTTCCTGCTTTTTATGAGCTGTCCTCTCTGAGTTTCTGGCATCCAGGACTCTGGTAATCATCTTTAGTGTAGTTGCAAGTGTGAGCTGCTCTGGCTCCCATCTGCTTTTACATGTGGCTTTTACAACCTTCCCAGCTTAAAAGCAGCAGTATTTTGTGGTGTGCTGGCATTTTGTTTGGTTGGTATTTTGTTTGTTTGTTTTAGAAGAATCTTCAACCACAGCATGTTTTTCCTTTTTCTAGGAGAAGCACTGTAGGCCAAAAGTGCTTCACTGTAGGACTACAGTGAAGGAAGAATAAGAAGTGCGAGAAAATATAAGAGGATAATGTCTCTGTAGCTCTGAAAAGCAAAAAAATTAAATTGACTGTCAGTATGAAAATAACCATATAGGATCAGAAGAAGAGTTCATCCACTCATGTTCCTAGAGCATCCTCTGATATAAAACTTCTGGCTACTACTAGTCAGACTCAGAGGTTTGCTATGCTGGAGGCTGTTGTCTACCTCCAGCGGTCTCTTTAAGGACCTTCCCTCCATGATTTTACTAATTGCTTTTTGAAACACCACATATTTCTGTCCTACAAAGTATTTTGAAATGGTGAGTTTCAACATTTCACACTATGAGGACAGAGTGGGGGGCTGTCATTTCTCAACCGGCTGCAAGACCATGGAAGCACAGAAAGCACAGGTAAAGAGCAACCCCACCAGACTGTGTCAGCACCCAGTATATTGCAGTGGTACCTAAAGGTCATAACTTAGTTCTGATCTGCATTTTCAAGATGCAGCAAAAAGACATCTAAGCTGCCGAGAGCTGGCCACTGAAATACTTAGTGAGCAAGAGAGAAGATTCAAGTGGGTGTGCAAGGCTGTAGATAGCCACTACCTTTCTTTTGCCGTTTCTAGATTTGCTGGATGCCTGAGATGGTGCTAGACAGTGCAGGTTTTGAGAACACGTCAGGCCATGACTACAGAAATGAGAAGGCCCAGTTGGCTTCTTGGATCCTTATGATGCTCTTTAAAGAGAGTACTCAATCTGCCCCAGGATGGAGTGCCACGCTGTGTCCAACACATCTGCCAAATTCACCTCTGCTCTTGATGTGCCTGGGAGGTGTTCGTTAAGTCAAAACTGAAACTCTAGTCTTGCTGACACTGGCAACTCAGAAAGGCAACAGAAGTATGCACCTGTGTGTTAGCCCACACAGCGATTTCCTGCAGAGGTAGTTAAAGGGTGGGTGCCCAGCTCCTTTTCTTTGCCTTCACAAAGATGTTTGAAGCCTGAACTAATTCCTGACAATAAAGACAACCTTTTCCTTTGCAAGCTGCAGTGTGTTTTGAAATAGGTTGTTAATTTCCTTAGTAGTGATAAAAACATAACCCTTATTTTATTTTTTTCATTGATAGATCACAACAGCAACAGGTCTGTAGCTTTAAAAGTCTGGTGTCCTAGACCCTCCTTACATCTGCTGTTGGACTTTACAACCTGCTGTTAAGACAACAACTTTATTTACTGAATAGGATGCAGAAAAACTAAGCAATCAAGCAGGAACCTCTTAAACATAATGTAAAGCCTCTTGTGTTGTTTATGTCTGTTTGTGCCCAGTGCTTTTAATTGGAGTATGTTGTGCGAGTGATTTCTTGGAAGAAATCTTGGAAGAAATCCATGCTTTTATGGAAGGCAAGGTAGAAGAGAAGGTAAAAACATAGTGCAAGGATAGTGCAAGACAAAGAGTGCAGTTTGTGAAAGTGGACATTGTATTTCTTAGTGTCGCAGCAAATAAGGTCTAGTATGTGCTTTTAAATATTAGTTAAGCCATGGCCTTTATGGACATTGAAGAATATTGCTGTTTGACAAAATAAGGCACAAAATAATGCTGGTAATTAGTTATTAATATATTTTCCTTCTCCTGCTGGAAACTCACTTTTAAAAGGTTGAAATAGCATTCTTTGGTTGAAACAAGCCTGTGTAGCTGGTTGGAAAAGGACAGAAGACTTGATATACCATAGGCAAATGATGAACCAACATCAGCTACGGTATAAATGAGAATATCTCAAGAAGCTCATTGAATTCATTCATAAAGTGTTGAGGAAGTGTGCTTGTACTATTTGTAGTTGATGCATGCCAGGACCTGAGTTTTCTGTTGGTCTAAATCATAGAACACAACTGATAGCTTGCAAATACCTTTCTAGAAGGATTAAAGCAGTTTAGGAGCTTAAGTTACAATAAATTTCTAAATAGATAATAGATGCATCTAAATAGATGCTTGTGTTTCTCACACTTTTTTTTTAAAAAACCCGTACAATACACATGCTTTTTGTATGCAAGTATATTAGCCCTCAAAAAACTTTAGCTTAGTATTTCTTGTACCTCCCTCCCTACAGAATGTTTTGATATGTTGTAGAAAAAAATAAGGAGCAACAACTGTGTTTGTACAGTAGTACAGACAAAGGATCTGTACCTTTTCAGATAGACTTCTAGATCAGAGCTGAAGAGCTGTCAAGAGACTTCAGGCAGAAGGGTGTTGTTGGAATAGTGTGCAAGTGGCTCAAGTTGTTGAAATAAGCCAAAACAACGTCATTCATTCCCAGATAATTGGATTAAATCAAGTTTGAGTTGCCTGTGGAGGGAGACAATATAATGTAGCTAATATAGACTAGGAAAACAGACCTCAGGAGCAAAATTAGTTCCTAATATAGCTTCAGTGGAATCAGTAGCTGTTACATTGGCAATAAATATGACTCATATTATCATAGAGAAATCATATCTATGTGAATATAACCTTTTCAGTATATATGAAAATGATATTTTTTGATATGTTAGTAATCACTTTTAATAATGCAATTATTAAATTCCATATCTCCTAATGAGTTAGCTAGAGTCTTGTAAAAGCATTTATCTAAGATTTTTTTTTGTAAGTAGTGAGGGAGGTTCAGCAAAATGACGCATCTGCTTAGTACTCCAGCATTTTCATGGGATACCATGGGCCATAGTCTGCTCTCACTTATGCCAAGAAACCCGAAGGTAATAGGAAAGCCAAGGAGAACATGCATTTGTCTTGGATGAACTAATCTGAGACAAGATGATTATTCTGCCAATATTCCTATAACAAACAATAGCTTCAAAATACAGCTGTATTATCCCTAATAGTAAGTTTTTTGCTGTGATCAGAACACAGGCTTGACCAGGCTTAGCCTTTGATTTTCTTCTGTGGTTGATGCCTTTAAAAGGCTTTTTTTCTTTTTTGTGACTGAGGTGATTCTTGAAAAATACGTTCACAAATTTTCATTAAAATAAGAGAACATTGTGTAAAACTGCTCAATCACAACAAACTTCTTCATAGAAGTCAAGATCATGACATGCATCTAGACCATCTGAAGATTCCCCACTGATTTTGCTGTCTAAAGAGAAAAGCAAAGGAAAGAAGTATGTGAAGACCAATAACCAGGAGAGAGAGAGAGCTGCGCCTGGTCCCTTGTATAGGAATGGTGCTTGGGGAGCAACACTTCTCCAGCTCTCTGGCCAAAATCAGTTCCAGCCAACACTGTGATCCAAGACGTATTCAAGGAGAAAAGAAAACAGCGGCTGAAACTTGCTAAGACAGTTTACCTGTTTATATACCTTCAGTTTATCTGTTTATATACCTTTCCCAGTGTATTTCCTCCTGCATACAGCTTGAGGAGGACATTGACGGTAAACTTCAGGGTAACATTTGTATAATATACAGAACTGCACAAAGCTCTGACGGGCAGTGGTGACACTAAATATATTTACCTTATGTCTGTACCAAGCAATGAGCATGATCTTACTTAGTGCCTCCACGAACTGTCATACTTGCGGTATGACTATTAGGCAAGCTAGTAGCAGCACTAAGAAAAAATTAAAGTGTTTAAGTACTCAGAATTTGAAGGGAGGGGAGTGAAAACTGGTTACTGATTAATTTCTGCCTCAGCCCCCTCTAAACACATTAAGATGGCACAGTGCCTGTAGGGTTTCTATTAAGGAGATAATAATGGGCATGAAGCATGAAAGAAATGCAGTCTAATACTGCTTTGCACTCACTGTAATCACCCTTCCTCCCTGCATGGATGGTCTGTGCAGCTGAGCTTTTGGGCTCAGTTTATCTTCTTCTCAGGCTTGCTTTGGCCAAAGTGGCCACAGGAGCTGCAGACCATTGCATCTGGGGCAGCCAAGGGAGGTGAGCGTCAGCAGCCACAATGGCAACCTGCCCCAGCTGTCTATGTGGCAGGTATTTTCCCACTTAGTTCCTGGGCACTGGTGCTGTGGGATTTGGTGCCTGTCCTCTGTCATCCATCCCATCACTGCTGTGGGATGCCTTGGCTTCTTCTGCAGCAGCAGGGCCTGCCATGTGGAGAGCCTGGCTCAAACAGGACTGTGCATCTCCCATTGCAATGATGGCAAAATCTCACCCACCATAGACAAATTCCCATGAGAAGAACTATACCGTGGATATCCCCCTAACGCACGTATTTCCTGGACAGGTGCAAATTCAGACTGACCACAGGTCAAAGAAGAAACCTCTGAAAAAAGAGGCAGGTGATTTCCGCAGATAGCGAGGCAATCTGTTTTTTTCTAATTCTCCATTTTTAATAGAGGGATATGCTCAGTAAGATCAAGTGATTCAGCACAGGGGTAAGGGTGGATAATTTCTTGATTTACTCCTGTGGGCCCTCTGTTGGCTTGTCAGAGAGTCTGTGGCTTGTCAGAGAGTCCAGAACAATGAAGAAACAAATTTTCCACATGTTCCACATACTCTGCTCTCGTAAGACCCCAACTGGAGTACTGTGTCCAGCTTTGGAGTTCTCAGCACAGGAAGGACACGGACCTGTTGGAATGGGTCAGCGGAGGGCGCTAAAATGATCAGGGGGATGGAGTACCTTTCCTATGAAGACAGGCTGAGAGAGCTGGGGTTGTTCAGCCTGGAGAAGAGAAAGCTCTGGGGACACCTTATAGCAGCCTACCAATATCTGAAGGAAGTCTACAGGAGAGCCGGAGAGGGACTCTTTGTCAGGAAGTGTAGTGATAGGAATAGGGATAATGGCTTTAAATTGAAAGAGGGGAGATTGAGGTTAGATACTAGAAGGAAATTCTTTACTGTGAGGGTGGTGAGACACTGGAACAGGTTGCCCAGAGAAGTTGTGGATGCCCCATCCCTGGAAGTGTTCAAGGCCAGGCTGGATGGGGCCTTGAGCAACCTGCTCCAGTGGAGGTGTCCCTGCCCATGGCAGGGGGCTTGGAACAAAATGATCTTTAAGGTCCCTTCCTACTCTAATCATTTTATGATTCTATGATTTTATGTTGGTTTTCAAGTAAAGGATGAGAGTCTTGAGTATGAGGCATATAGAAGGTAACTTCAGCACAGGATTATTAAACTTGTCCTTATTTACTCCTTTGAACAAGTTTGATCTACAAGTCTGTAAAAGGTTTTCTGATTGTGCATGTGTGTGCGCAGGCCTGACATAAATAGAAGATGCACTGAAGGACTGAGATATTGAAAATACATGCCTTAAAATATTTTTACACAGAACAGCTGCACGTCTGGTCTGTCTAGATTTATCTTAATTTCTGACAAGCAGCTTCAAACTTCTCAGTGCGAGATTTTTGTTCTTTCAGCTATTCTGTAAATTTTCTCTTTTGAGCACAGGCACCAAGATGTTGCTTTTTTTTTCTCCTCTTGCCCTATACATCTGCATCAGACAGATTATATTCATTCAACAAGACAGCGAAAATCACTGCCTTTCAAATTTGTGCTATGTATTACGTTCCCCAAATTGACTCACATTTTAAATAAAATTTTGTTCTTCATCTACTTGGAGACCGGGAAACAATTTGGCTCCAAAAGGGCATGCTCTGGGATCAAACAGGGGTTACTGTGGAATGGGTACAGCTCCACATCTAAGTTTTGATTCACCTTCCTTCATCTTCTATTTGGGGTTTTCTGGGCCTAGCAGTAATCCAAGCAGCTCATTTTGACAGATTTAGAGTGTTTCATGCAGCAATTGGAATCTCACTGCTTTAATGTCTTCATTCAAACAGTTTCTCTGATCATGGCACTAAAAGGGAAGTCCTATACTATACATAGCTTTATGTGAAAAAAAGGAGGTTTATGTGATTATGGTAATAGTTCATAAAATCTAGCAAACAAAGAATAATTTAGAATCCATTTATTCATAACAGCAGAAGTTAACATTCTCCTTGCCTACAAAAGAGTTTCAGACATTAGCTTTTCTCCTGGATTTCTGCTGTTCTGCAGAGCTAGTCTGGATTGCCTCAGTACTACAGGTGCCCTAACTTCTTTTTCTGTCCTTTTTAGTCTCTTCAAAATACTGTTTTTCCTTAAATAAATAATGCTAATTCCATGAAGATGGTATCAAAGCTTTCTTCCAAATTTCCGGCAGATTTATATAAGTATTTGAACAGAACGCTGAATTCTGGTCTCTGTTTTGCAGCTAAGCATTTTGCTGATAAAGAATAAATCACTTCCCTAAAACCGCAGATTAAAGATTTAAGCAATTTAACATATCCTTTCATAATTTAAGAATTTCTTATTAATTGTGCATTTGCTTCAGGAACAGGGAAATAGTGTGTTTATATGTCTGTGTGTGGCTTATTTATATTATTCCAGTAGAATATTGCTTTTTTTTCTTTCTTTTTTTTTTTCCTGATGATCTCCTTCTATTTCTTCAGCATCTGTCTTATCTAAGATACTTCAAACCTCCCTAAAAGTAATTTTAAACTGACCTCATAAAAGGCTGGCAACAGCTTCAAATACTTAACTAGTTACTTGGGACCAAATTGTGTACTCTCTTGGCCTGACTTTGTCAAAAGCTTTGCAGTTGAAAGCAGAAAAAATCTGGCATGTAGCCATGAGAGAACTGAAGAGCAGAGGCCATAGTCACAGTGATTCAGATTAATCTCAGTATTAACTGAAAGAATACATCTGGAACATATTAAAACATTTTTGCTGTGTGATCTGTCACTTATGTGCTATCATTCTAGAGACCAGCTCTTTAAGGCCCTGTCCTCCAGGTTAGATGAATCTAGTGGGAGCAAACTGACAGATCACAGGAGATGTTTTTCCTTAGAGGTGTCTATAGGGAAGAAGTATGCAGCTTTTGGAGTTAGGCCCAATGCCTTTTCATGATTTTATCAGGGAGCTGAAAATATAGGAAAAATCGCTGTTAATAAAATTTGTGGATGACAACAGGAACAAAGATCTGCTAGAGAAATACCAGTATGGAGAAGGCAGAAAACTTCAGAAGAATAGCAATCTGGCCATTTGTCTTTTCCTTAATAAGGCATATTGGCTAATAAGAATCCCTGACCATATATGCCTCTGTGTGTGTGTGTGCATGCACAAGGATGGAAATAACGTAGTTCTCTTTTTTGTTAAATACTGGTGATCTCTGGTGATCTTGCATGCTCACTTTACCTGCGAGGTGCATAGCTGGAGAGGAGGCTTTGTCCTTTGAGTCAGACAGGGGTTGGATGAAACCACCCATTCCAGCCGTCCAGATCCACAGGTGTGGATCACCTTCCCTGGCAATCTCTGCAGTTTTGGAAACTTGGATGGTTTGAGCTGTCTTTGTTTATGGCTTTGATAAGTTTATGGCTGGGAAGCATTACCCTGAGAGCTTTAAGGGAAGCAACCTTTTAATTTATTCATTGTCACATGCAGATTGTGAGGAGCAGAAACAAATAAACTGTTGGCATCACACAGGACCGGTCTGAAGTGTTTTTGAGTTCCAGGCCAAAAATATAGGTGAACTCTTGACCTTGAAATTTATGGGCACTTTGCTACTCATTCTAAGAGAGTACTGACTTCTTTCTGGGTCCTTCAGCTTCACCAAATCATATAAAGCTAGAAATATATTTTTGAATTTAAAAAAACCTCATATGCTCTAACTACCTGGGGGAAAACAGTTCAGTTCCAAAAATACACTCTGCTACAGAAAAGAGACATCTTCCCAGAATGTAAGAAAAGTCTCCCCCAACAACATGCACATTTGCCCCACACATCATCATTCCTGTGATGACAGCTGGTGCCTCATTTCTTCCCTGCTTTCCTTGCACAGACAGGGGAACTGGCATTCCTGCTGGAGCAACCCAAAACCAGGACACCTGCAACAAGAAAAGAGGAAATAATCATTGAAGTGATCAGCACTTGTCGAAGAGGCAGAGAAAGCACTGCTACTAATCATTTGTCTGAGGTTTACATTGGTATCCTTGGTCTTTGCGCAAGCTTATCAGCAGCAAATGGTACTGCAGAACTGGTGCACTGAATGGCTGATCCAGGGCTGTGACATTGTTGTCACCTTAGTGGGACGGGATGCCTGGCTGTGTTATCCAGCAACAACAGGAGGTGGAAATATGTTTTTTGGCTATTTCATTCTTGCCTGGACCATGATCCAGACTGACAGCTGTCCAGTGCCCTTCACACATTTGCACAAGACCTGCCAAGGGGCAAACAAGTTTCTCTGGGTGCCAATAGAGTTGGTGAAAAATTATGGTCAGCCTAACAGGAAGACCAAAGGACACACAGAAGTGCAGGAGCAGTGAGCATGCAGCAGTATCTGCAAGGTTTTCCTCCTGGAATGGGTAGAGCTTGGTCAAGCTCACCCTGCTGCTGTGGGCTTGCTGTGACCAACAGCAAGACTGGAAAGTACATGCCTATTAATTTGTGGTGAGAATAAAGTATTTCTGAAATAAGGCATATTTATACATGGTTCCACTTTACTAAGCACAACTTCAGAAAAATAAATAGATCAGCGAATGAAGGTACATTAATTTAATCTTACATGAACTGCAAAGATTAAATGCCTTTTGTAACAGTGTGCTATAATAGTACGAACACAGTACAACTGCCAGGGTGCAAGCTGAGACTTATTGCTAGCCTGAACATCCCAAAGCCAATTTCCAGCTGCTTTAAGTTTGTTAGCTTGCGAATGAAAAACTGTATTTCTCAAAGTTTTTTCACAAGTGATGTGTGTTGTGTCTCTCCCTCTTCCCACCTCACCCTGCCTTTTGGAGTTATTTCCTGGTGACCCCCAAAGGTGTGTGGGCATATCCCCTAGCCAGGACATGAGCACGCTGGCAGCAGGTCAGCTCCTTGAAGCAGGAGAAGCAAGAACTGGCTGCATTTACTGGTTATAGGGTTAAATGCGCCTTCCCTTTGGAGTACCTGTCCCAGTACGTGTGACATTTCCAGGTATTTGGTTTTTTGTCCCACAGTGGGATGAAGGTCCAATAACCCCCCTAAAGGATTTGGACCACCACATCTCCGGTGGTACAGGGTTTTCCCCTCCTCTTCTCCCTCCCTCCCCCTGTCCCACCCTTCATCTTTTTCTGGGCTTTCTTAGCTCTGTGACATACATGGGTGCCAGGTGACAAACAGCCAACAAAGCACAAGGTGTAGCTCTAAGTGCCCACTGCCTCCAGGACAGCAGACAAGTGCCATCACCATCACCGCTGGCTCACACAGGTGAGATGGAGTGAGTAAGGGAGGGAAGGGTCCAGAGAAGCCCCCACACAAGGCCACCCGGAGCTCCCTGCTGCTCCCTTCATGCTCACAGCACGTAGACTCCATGGTACAAGCCTGCCTGATTTTTGCACTGGAGAGATACAGACCCACCCAAGATTTATGCTGACTGGCAGCCTGCAAACAACGTTGAGATCCAGAGCCCTTGGGTGAAGCGCAAGGCTGTAAGAGAGGCTGAGTATTTAAAAAGGGTTCAAGAGTGTCTCACAAGCAGCAGGAATTGGCTGCTCAAGTTGTGGTGGACTGATTTACAATGTGAGCAATGACTTTTATGGTCTCAGAGATCCCTGATACCTGGCTGTAGTGGTCTAAGTTGATCAGTAGTGGAAAATTTACTGGTGTTGAGAGGAGAACAACCTAATTCATGGAGCAATTCAAGGGATGATGTGTGATGGGGAAAGATGGGGACAACTCCTTGGTGACTACTTGCAACAAGGCCTGTGAGATTTAGTGGCCTGGACTAGATCATCATAAGCATAAATCAGCTTACAAATGCAGGTATTTGTCATGAGGACAGGCTAACTGAAACTTGTGTTTCAAAAATGTTCAGAAGCTTTGAATGCCTCCTTCTTTCACAAGCAGCAGTTATTAATTCATCCCAGAGCCCTGCCTCCACCCCTCCTTTGCCTTGCTTTGGATCCCAACCCATCTCTGCCCTGATCCTGCCTGGGTCCCAAGTGTTTGGTGTCAATACCTGTGGGGTTGTCATTCTTGTCCTATGTGAGAGACATCTGTGGGTGATACTCCTTCCTCTGCTGGAGACAGGGTGCATGGGATGTGAGTGTATGTCCAGAATCTGCAGATGGTCCTCAGCTCCTTCCTTGCCAACTGCCCAACTTCTTTTCTCCGCAGCAGCAAGATGTCAAAGGTAAAAAAAGCTTTCTATAGATTTGCAGTATTCAGTGGCACATCTGCCAGTGGCAATGACATGACAGGGAAAAACTTCTCCAAGATGTACAAAGAATGTGGGGTGATGGATGGGAAAGCTGTGACCAGCACTGATGTTGATATCACATTCAAAAAGGTCAAGGGAGTGTCACAGGAAGGCACGGTGGGCAACTCAGCTGGGCAGAAGAAGGGAACAGCAGGAGGCCAGCAGGTTCTAGTGCAAGAGGCAGTCCGGAGGTTTCCCATTCTACTGCCACCCAGTGGTAAGGTAAATTTCCTCTTGGTCCCCTCTCATCATAGGACCAGGGGTGCCCACACCGTCACCTTTGCTTAGTTCCAACAAGCCATGAAGGAGCTCTGCAGCAAGTGCTTCAAGGGCAAATTGCCCAAGGAAACGCTGCAGGCTGTGTATGGCCTCATTGAAGGGAAGGAGCCCAGCAGTGTGGGTGCCACATTGAGTATGAGTTTCCTTACCCACTGTGCACCTTGAGCTGCCATGGGACCATTTATCTCTGCTCTAGGAACATGTGCTATCCTCACACATAGGGAAGAGTTTGTTTGTGACCTGTTTCCTAACACTGGCTGCCTCTTGCAGAAAATCACCAAGGTTGGTGGAGTCAAGAGGCTGACAGACACTAGCAAATGCATTTGCAGCCACATAAAGTATTTTGATGAGAGTGGCAAAGGGAAGGGTATTGCTGGCTGCCAGGATCTGGCAGCAACAGAGGCTATATTGGAGCCTACAAGGGAGTTGGCACGTATGACTAGACACATTAGAACTGAAACTGCTTATGGAAACAAGGACTTTTCTCTTACAACAAATAAACATCTCATGCAACTAGTCTTCTGTGCCTGTGCACCCCAAATCTGACAGAGTGGGAATGCGTGGGGTGGACACTGGATGACTCCAGAGTGGTGCAAATTCACCATCTGACCACGCTTTTATTGCTGTGTGGTAGGGTTAAATCCAACCCCAAATCCAAACTTTCTGAAGGAAATTCTATGGGCTAGCTAGTCTGCTGCCATCACACTGCTTTGCATTTCCAATTAAGAGAACAGTAGATTAGTCTCTGAATATTCACTCATTATTTTTATTCTCCTCTCTCAACACTTTATTTTTTGCTGTATTTTTTTTTCTTGGGGAGCAGTGTGTGATGTTTCTGTGCATCTAGATTGTGTTACATTTGAGTTGACGGTTTCTGGTGGCAGATAGCCCACCACTGGTGCCTGACCTCACCTTGAAGAGCACTCTTACAAGACATAGGATGCAGCACATACCACACTGTGGAGAGGAAAGGAGTACCAGTAACACCAGTTCCTGCTTTCTGCTTTCCCCTTCCCCCGGGTTAGGCCCTCTCACCATTCCTAGCACTTGGCATGGTCATTTACTACTGTTTCCCCAGGCTTCAGGATGCTGGTAGCCGGGGAACAGTTTGTGCGCCTGAGGAAAGCAAATGAAGAGCTGTGGTTTGGGGAATCAGGAAGGAGGGACAGCCTGTGTGGAGCATAGCAGGCCCTCTGTACTCAGGAGGACAGTTTGCAAACTCTGCCTGCACTCAAATCCTTTCCCAAACTCCTCTCTTTTTTGCCCTCTGCCTCCCACCTCACTGCTGTGATTGCTTACAAGTTCTCTAGTGCTGACAAGACCTAAAGTCATATGTGCACTTGTTCTTTCCTTCCAGCATTTTGGCAAGTTGGTAGGACTAGCATGTCCCTTATCCTTGCTGTTGGATCTGTGACTGTGTGGCCACACTGGACACCCATCCAGGACACTGCTGCGTAGTAAAGGGCTCTGGGGGGCTCCTTGGGTATGTTGACTGGCTTTCATCCACTGGGGCTGCCTTCCCTGCTGACTGCTTTCAGTCTCCTGAATTTAGCATAACTGAGCTTTTAGGGATAATTGAAACAGCATCTTTGGCAGAGTTTCCCTTGTCATTATGGAGAATTACTTAGCTGTGCTATTCCATTTCTATAAGCCCTCATTGTGGGCTGTAACACAGGTACTCAAGGCACAATACTTGTTCAGAGCACATTGTTCCTTGCCCCACAGCAGTTATGAACATCCTACTTGCTGCCATAACCCCAGATAACATAGCAGTTGCGTGGATGTAGGAATTAACAAATCCCACTCACTTGGTCCCTCTTAAGATTTTTTGCTACTTTAAAAACAATCTATTGTACCCCTAGGTAACTCTTGCGTGTAGAGTGGTTTGGTGACTCTAGTATACGTGACAGAAAGTACTACAGAAAAGCAAGCTGGCACACTGGGCATGATTGGCAGGCTCTTCTTAGCTAGGAACTGCAGGAGTGACCTGGGGGGAGGAGGTCACAGACCACACTGTACTGACCTCCAACCTGAGCAGGACCGAAGCAAAAAGATGCCACCAGCAAGTGCTGGAACAAAGAAACCCCCTGAGCTTGGGCAGGCACACAGAAGACACTGGAGGAAGTATGACTCTAGAGGGAGTGCAGCTGGTGGAGAAGGCCACAACAGAGCAGTGCAGTGAGAAACAAGGACCAGCAGAATAAGAGGAGCCACAGTAGCTGACCCCAATCTCCTGCACTGTCCATGGCCTCCTCAAAGGCAGTGAGGGGATGGGAGACCAGGAAGGGGGCAGGAGAGGTGTCTTGGGAAGAAGCTGATATATTTCCCCTAAGTGTTTGTCTAAATGCTCATCTTTATTTCTTAGTACCAGAATTGATAATTCAGAGTTTACGTTAGTTGGCAATAAACTCTGAAATTCAGACTCTAGACTGCTTCTTTGCTGTAGGAATGGGATGTACTAAAATGGAAAGAATAGCACTGGAACTAGTAGGCCCATAGGCCTTATGGCTGCTTTTTAGTTCTTTGAGTAACTTAGATCTTTAAAACACATACTCAAGGTAGCTGTCTTCAGCAATGCTGTCTTGGTACATCATGCCCTGCACAACAGTTTAAGCAAAGTACCTGTAAATTAAGAGATAACAGGATGTTGTACAAAAAGAAAAGCTAAGGCACTCAATAAGACAACGACAGAACGTTCTCACCAACTTCTGCCTTTGGTGGCATAGCATTCCTTATTTAAATACCGTCAGCAGGTAATTGCAACAAATATTAATATTTCAGAGCTATGATTGCTATTCCTGATGCTTTCTCTTACTAGTTCCCGAAGCGGCTCTACTCATCCTGTTTTTCTTGAGATGCTCCTGCAAAAACGATGCTGAGAGGCTGCAGGACTGTATGACCATGCCCGGGACCTGGAACCAGCTCTTTAACTGTTTTCTGTGCTTTGGTTTTTAAAACCTAGTCCTCTGGTCTTCAGAGGATGAAGGGCTGATTGATTTCCCCACAACCTTGGCATTATGCGTGAAGCAAAGCCCACATTGTGTTCCAGTGTAATCAAAGATAGGAGTTTGAGGTTCTTCCAGTATTTTCCACACCCCTTCACTCCCAAATGCTTATTAATGCATGATGGGTAGTAATCAGCAAGGTCCTGCTGATTCTTGGTAGCCAAGCAGAAAGGTGTACTGGCTTCATGGGCCCAGCGGCGTACTGCCACCAAATAATGCAGTTTTCAAGCAAAAGAGGTAGGTACTAGCAGTTTCACAGCCGTGTCAGTGTCCAGGTTCGGTGTGGACTCTGATGTCTCCATTCCCTCTAGCTGCACTTCAAACACCCTGGAACCTTTTAATTTGGGGTAAAAGGAAGGCAAGCACTGCCCTCAATAACCAAACAAACCTTGAGTGCATTTCTTTGTTGAGGCCTCAGCTCCCTTGTAATTAAGTGACTCAAAAAATTGGCAACAATTCTGTGAACAAACATAGGAATGTGTTGTATTATTAGTTTCTTTTATATTTATATAGAGAGAGCTGGCATGAAAGAAAGCTGTGGGAACTTTGGAAACAAAGTGAGAGCTTTGTACTTGTGGTTGTGTAGCGTGAGTTCTGGTTTGCGTTAACTTGGGTACAATGTGACACTGGAGGGTAAATTTCTGAGACATGATTCAATCTGTACTTCATCCTGTAATCTAACTCGTGTAGTACTGCAGCATCAACAAGAATCACTAATTGTCCTGCCTTTTCCTTATAAGTAGAAACCACAAAAAGATGAGGAATGCCATGCTCACTCCTTATGGCAGCTACAGAGTGTACAGATAAAAAGGAAGTCATGGATGACTGAAGAGTTTAAAAATAGTACCTGATTAGTGCATGCCCCTAGGGAGGCAGTAATAGCAGTGGTTATTTTAAAATAGCCGAAGATATGCATGTATCAATGACAGAGTCAACAACATATTTGCAAAAAAAAAAAAAAGGTTTATGCACTAGAGCATTGGAAACCTGCAAAAATTGAGGTGGCTCCTCAGAGCAAGTTATGTGTGTGTGGTCCTTTTACACCCCTGTCATATGATAGTAAGTATCTGTACCATTTTGTATTTGCTCTCTTAAAGAAGTTGTATTACCTAGAAAACTAGCCATGCTGGGAGAAAGGTTAGGAGCCTTCCTCTTTGCGGTGGCTGAAGTTTATTGTGCATCACTTCTTTGTACTGTCCTTTGACTTTTAGCGGGAGCCTGAGGGCTGTGGGAGACAGCTACCTGCTGATGTTCCTCTTGTAATTTAAGCATGTTTGCATAGCAGTCAGAAGATCAAGGCCCATAGAAGTTGCTAGAAGAGAAGTGTAGCTGCACACATATAAACCACCTAGTGTGTGGTTTCTACTGGTAACTAGTGGAAATCTGGTGGAAACGAAATGATAATCATTGATAACCTAGGTGTTTATACCCAGCTATGGCTAAGATGTGTCATTACTGTGGAAAAATAGGGAAGCATTGGCTCAAATTACACATCTATTGGGAAAAGAAACATTGAACCAAGGGAAACAGTCAATTTACAACTGCTCCAAAGTAGAGTGGAAAAAACACCACGAAGTCCTACTCTTTGGCAAGCTCAGTGAGCTTGTTTCCCTGGTGCATCTCTTGACGTATATCTGCCCCCTGCAGCCATTTCCCTCCGTGCAGTTTCCTTCCGATCTCCTAGAAGTACAACTCAAGACCAAGATTAGCAATTCTTTGCCAGCTTGTCATTGCTTCAGGGTATTGGAGGTGGGAGCTGATACACCAGTCATCTAGACATCATTTGATAACATTGATGAAATCCGCAGACAAATTAGAATGAGGTCTGACAATACAGCTGCAGTGGCTGTGTAGTAAGAACTGAGGCATGAGGACAGGGTGTTATTGAACACAGGTAGGAAAGAATTACAAGAAACTACATGCATGCATGTGTGTAACATTTTTAAAGTGAAGTCTTCAAACTGTGTAAGAGACAGCTATAAAAGGCCTCTGCTACCTGTTCTGCTGCTCAGGAATTCAATTACAGTCTTGACACTCTTGCTGTTGCTTAAATTGGCACAATTTTACTTTAACAAAGCAGAAGAGAGAAAGAACAGATGTTGATGTCCATGCAGCCACCAACTGGTGGCAATGCAGCAGGACAGAGAAGTGAGTACCCATGCAAAGTAATACTTGTACTGCAGTGTGGGCTGATGGCTCACACTATTTTCTCTGGTAGTGAACACTTCTTTGTGAAGTTGTTTCTATTGTTGTTGCAGGTTGTACTTCCACCATGACAGAGGCATGGGGATCCCAGCATTCAGCGCACCAGCCTGCTGTCACACAGGGCATGCCAGGCAGGCTGCTGTGGCTGCACTGGTGTGGCAGCGGGACTCATCCATGAGCACTTTGTTACAGTTAAGTGAGGCCTGGACCTTACTTTTGTTTGAGGCATTTGCGGTGGTAGACAGATGTGGGGAGTTTATGGTCTATGCACCGGAGGACTGGTCATCCAAGTGCAATGTACATGTGAAACTATGAATTTTAATGGACAGCAGTGAAATGTTTCCCCCAGCTGCCTCTTGTTTCTTCTGCTTCCCTGGTTATTGAGAAATATGCACATCTCCACTGCTTCAGGGAAGCAGTGTTTATACTCAGTGCAGCATTAATTGTATGCCAAGGAACCAAGTGGGTATTACCTCAATTAGCACAAGTATGACAGAAAAGAAAAAAATAGCCATTTGGCGATTGATGTAGACTATTAGACTGGCTTCAGAGAGCTCTGAAGGACCTTCTTCAGTAGCTGAAGGACTGTTTTCAGTTAGGTTTGTGCTACATCACTCTCTCTAATTTCACAGGAATCCATGGTGTAATGCAAGCCTGAAGGAAGACATGTACGCCATAAGGTTGTATCTTTTTTCCAGCACTATTAATCAATCTCATAGGAGACAATTTATTTCTCTACATGCTTTGTCTTTCTGATAGTTGGTGCACGCTCCACCCTCAGTTCTCTTCTCCTTTTCTAGCTGCAAACCTTCACAGGTTACCTGGCTGCCCCAGTAAAGATGTTTCATGTCTCAGCCCCCAGCTGCCTGTAGTTACAGCAGAAGGCATTCAGCTGTTCAATCTTGCCCACCAGCCCTACAACCACTCCCTGTTACCACTGGGCCTGCAGCGAGAGCTGGTGTTGTGGACAGACTGATTAACTTCACTAGTTAGAGTGAAGTAGTGAAATATTTATTAAGGTGAAACAGTGATTTAACAAAATCGGTAGTAAAAGTGCGATAAAACCAGTAGTAAATGCGACAGTGTTTTACGAGACTCAATGTCAAGGTACACTCTATTATTTACTGCATAGAGGACAGGGTCAAACAAGCTGTCAGGGAGACCCTCTCATTGAGTCATGATGTTCAGAAAGGACCCCCTTGCTTTCTAAACTCCTTCTCAGAGAGGAGTCTAGGTGCGGCTGGATCCAATCCTAGTCCCAGACTTGGCCAACGGTTTATGTCTAAAGGATTATATATGCGCAATCAATCCTTTACATTACTTAGCTACTGTAAATTTAGCATGCTGTTCATCACTTACCAAGAATCTGTTGCGGCAAGGAATCTCTCAACCTTGAGGAGTAGAACCTTAAGCAAGCGTCCTCACAAAAGGGGAGATCCTGGTGTGTAGCCTGCTGCCATACAGGAGAGCTCAAAGGGCTCTTGGGCTGTCCACTATTTATACAGTAAGATAATTGACCTATAGTCATATTCCCATGGGAACAAAATATCTAGGTCCCCACTCCAGACAGTATTTTGACTATGTTGCCAGCCAGCCCCCAAAGTCCGGGTGCAAGTTATCACAACTGCTGTTGTGATGGCCATGGTGGCCAAGGCCTGAGCAGAAGCTGGGGTGGGGCAAAAGAGGGAGAGCACACCGCCACAGCTGGGGACTGAGTCTGCTTATGCCACTGTCTCAAGTTGCACCACGGTGCGTAGCATTGGGACACACTCCTGGAGAATAGCAATACTAACTTTTGAAGTGGCTCTTTGCCATCTGAATCTGGAATCTCTTTAAGTCAAATACTGGTTTTCTTCACTGCTGTTTTTCTTCATTGTCAAGAACCAGATGGTGCATTTTTTCTCTCTCTTTTTTTTTTTTTTTCCTGTCGTCTTCTTCTTTTTCTGGATGACTTACAGGCTTTCTGTCCTCGCTAAACTTAGGGCTGATAATTACAATTGATGGCTTAATGTTCCCTTGTACTATTCAACCCAAATGCCACCCTCACTCCCTTCTATGCACGTGTGGGACACATTCTGTATCTTTCTACCTGCAATCCCCCGCTGCTGGTATCACTTAAAAGGCAAGGGGACACAGAATCTCCGAAGTCTTAATTAATCATCCACAGCTAACCATTTGTGATATAAATCATTAATGATTTCTCCTCACATGGAGAGAGGAGCTTCGCAGCAAGCAGCACACAGACAAACCAGCTCCTCCATACTGCACAGGCATAGCAGCAGCCCGGGCGAAGGGAAAGTGACAGAACTGCTCGGGCAAGTGCACCAGTACAACATCGTTCAAGGATTGCCACCTCCTGGCAGGGCCAGGGCACACAGCTGCCTCAGCCCACAACCTGGCTGCATAGGCCGCTCTCAGATGTGCACTCGATCAAACTTGCAGTTCTGACTGCTATGATTTTGGGTGTGAGAACTATGGGTACTTTTCATTGCCTCTTTTTGCACAGTATTTGAAGCAGGTGGAAATTGTGCCGGCATTTTTAAGAAGTTTAGGTGAGTCTTTGTGGGGAAAAAGTGTATGGCCTCCTGTGCGCTGAAAAAACTCCATGATTTTGTAGGTTTGAGCCCCAACCACACCTGTAATTACACTGTGTTTTCCTGCACTGAAAAAACCCATTTAACATGTTTTCACCTGCTCCTTCTTCCCTGAGTTACTCACACCAGCATCCCTTCCTCCATGCTACAATTTGCTACCCCTTAATTCTGCTGTGAAAATTACTTGTGGGGCTACACTGCCAAATGGCATTTCTGACACAAGTCAATCTAAAAATAATGACAACAAAATCCAGACAGCCGGAAGACAAAAGCCCCTTCATATCAATTCGTGGTACAGTCCCACAAGTGGGAATATGGAACAATTAGGCCAGATTTGCTACACAGGAAAACAACTACAGCAGTAGAGTGTAAATCAGTCACTGAACTGACACCCCCTCCCGCCCCCGCTCCCGCAAAGGTAAGAACAGGTTTCGTCCTTTGTTTATATACTCAGATTCACATTCAGTCCCATCTAGTCTTTGCTTTCCCAAGGACTCGAGTCTGCAGAAAAAGCTAAATGAAAGATTAAGATATCTCTGTTGTTATTTCAGAATACCTAGAACAGTTGCTTCCACCTTTGAGGGAGGCTCCATGTGGTATAATGTGACTAAAATCCTGTATAGCTGATACCAGTAGCCCAGAAATCCTTGGACAGCTGGTAAGGTGCACTGACTCCCGACACCTCTAACCTTCCAGATCCAGCACAGTTTTGTTGAAAAGCATCATCTTGGAAAGGCTTAGGTGCAATAAAAACATGCATACTTTGGGACATTTTCCTGCTAGTCTTGAGTAGCTGTTAAAACAGTCCATGCTTCACTGGGATAATCTGAAGTGTCAGTTACCTTTCAGTGCCGACAGGAAAATCTCAATCTTCCACAACAATCACAGTAATTCAGTAAATATACACGTTCTGCACAGCATCAGCATTTTTTAGAAAGCACTTACATATTAGGAATTCTTGTTAAAACAACATATTTTGTAAAACAGCATCTTTAATTTCAATTTGAAAGCCTAATCCAATATTTTATATTTCACAATACTTTATATTCTTACTGTAAACTTTTATTACATAATAGTGAAGTTAAAAATAATTGAGTAACACCAAAAAGTGACATTCACTCAGAACAGAGGGAAAGAAATATCCCTACTTTTGTTGTATCAGATAACACTTTTTAAGAGGGAGAGAGATAGAGATACATGTATGTCAGGAAAATTGAGTACTGTCACCTACTGGCTAGTAAAGATTGTGCAATTTGTTTGTTACTAATATCCCCATGAATGTACAAATTGCACATGTAGAGCTATCAATTTCTCTACAAGAGGACTAAAGCGACAAAACAGCTACATATAACTATGGCTAACTTCTACACAAGATGTTCTTGTAGAAAAATGTTTCTTAAAAACAAAATAAAAAATAAGTCATCTTCAATATTGGTCACATGTGAAACATGGTCTGTTGCACTCAGTATCTTTCAGTAGCATGTGCTTTCTGAAGTCTTGCACTGGACACCTGAGATTAAACTACCAAAAATCACCAAGTATTTTTTGAAAAATAGACCATACAATTAGTAAAAGGAAAAAAAATACAGTGACTTCTACATTCGTTTATAGTCATCTCTTTTATGAAAATTATTTCACACTTTCTCACTGCAATTGCCCACACAGTTTCTTTGAAAAAATATCACCACATCTCTAAGAATACCGTGTTCTCACAACAATCAAACACGTATGTTCTAATGAGCTATATGCAATAAATATATCTAACTCTAAATCTTACTCTTCACATTCTTCTAAAAATCTCTGTAACTAGTAGATGCAATAGAGATAGAGATATATGTAATGAGATAGAGATACATGCAATAGAGACTGAGATATATGTAAATGCCAGTACTTTGCTGCCTAGCTGCTTGTGAGAATAAGCGATAGAAATTTTTATATCAATAATATTTAAAATGAGATTGGCAAACAAAGCACAAGAGTAAAAATAGAATCAGAAGTTGATTACATTATTTGTTATTACCATTGCTATACTTGCATATTAATGGAGATGCACAGTGCATTACAAAAGAGTGATAAGACAAACACCTTTTCCTGCGATGATCACAGGGATTAATAACAGGACAAATACTAACATTTAGGAGTGAAAAAGGGTGAACCTGATGTTCATATGTCTGTTTTAAAATATTTGAGCTAGGAGTGAAATTTAGCTTTAGAGGCAATAAGGTGTGGAGAATACTCACAAATGCTTTTCAAGAAAGGTTTGAAAAAAGCTGGAGAGGATTGCTGCCCAAAACACAACACAAGGAGCTTTGGTATACCCAAAGAGACATGTGGAAAAGATATCTCTGGAGAAGGTTCAAACAGCACAAAGAAAGAAAGGTGCTGCTCTGTCACCTTTCACTGTACAGCTGTCTTTTCAGGAATGCAGTGATGGAGTTTGTGTTAAAACCCAGAATCATTGTCTTAGGCACTGATACATTTTGTTCCAAGATGATAGCAAGCCCCTGAGTTCCCAGGTTTCACCAGGAAAAAAATAACTCCCTGAGGGACACCTGGGCTTCCACAGGAAGTGGAACGAGAGAAGTTGGGCACATTTAAAGGAGACGATGTTAGAAATTCACATCTCCCAGTTTCCCTCTGCCTACATTACTACTGAGAAGAATATGATTTGGTTTCAAAGGGGCTTGGGGGTAAAAAACATGCTGTCAGCCAAAGTGACTGTCACACTTTCATACTGAATGTCCTTCAGAGTGAGAAATATTTATGCTATTCTTCCTTGGGGAGGGTGGAGGCTGGAACAACTCTTAATGCATTGGAGGACTAAGAATACTAATAACAAGAATCTAAATGCCAATCTGCATTCAAATACAAGAGAGGAAGAGGGCTGAGAGACATTAAATAGGTTTAACATGACCACAAAATGTAATGCTAATAAAGTTGTAACTGAAGTGAAATGGAATGTAGCAAAAGTAAAAGCATCTACTCTGGTGTCCTTGCCTCTTGCTTTGGGGCCTCTCCACTTTCAACACTCTATTTTGGGGCTGCACATTGCACAGAAGGCAAGAAAAGGTAGCCCTACAGACATAGGGCTTAGCTCTGAGGTTTGCAGGGTGAAAGCAGTAGTACAAAAATCAAAGTCTCGGTTTCAGAAACTAAACTACTTCTCAGAGGGTGCTGGCTGGAGTCAAGGAAGCTGCTGTTCTTCATGCTGTTAGTGGGAAATGTCGTAATAGTAGTTACGTAATCTCAGCTCAACCACAACAAATCCTGGTCGGTCATCAACACTGTGGAAAAACAACAAGTATCACCATGTAAGAAGGAGAAAGCTGTAAAAGGGCCTTGTAACGCTTGGGAATTTACCTCAGTGATAGCTCATTTAAAGCTGCTCACAATATTTTAAGGTTACCAAAATGATGCTAGAAATTCATACAAAGTGGCAAGTTACTACAGAGCATCCAGTCAGTGCATCATGTCTATTATTTTGTGTTGGTGAAAGTACTGCAAGAAAGAAATGGTAAGTCACCTCAATTTCATTTTCTACTTCAGTAATAATCTAGATAGAAGAATGTTACAATGCAATATCTGCCTTATAACAGGTACTAGAGTCACACAGAATCACTTAGCACCACTGAGATAAGGAAAGATATGGCTGACTTTCTTTCCTCTTTGCCTGCAACTCTTTGTTGATTTGGGAGAACACAATTAAACTGACAACAAGCCCTTACAATAATACCTTACATATTGAGACAGTTACACTGCCTGACTTGAGCCTTCTTTTTAATTTTTTTTCTTTTTCTTTTCAATATTAAAAATATTTGAGTACAAATAAAAAGCAGCATGTGTTACAATACGCTTATTAATCCTAAAAAAAAAAAAAAGAAAAAAGATCCCTTTCTCTCTAGAACTATTACAGCATTCTTTGAGTGAAACCAAAACCAAAAAGCAGAAATTATTTTATGGCTCCACATTCTTTCTAGAGTACTAGGTACAATAAAACTAACAAAGTTAATACCTAAAAGTGAAGTGCCACAGCTCCTTAAATGGAATCAATGGAATCCAGAGACCTTTGTTGGACACATATTCTCCAGATAGTGAACTGGAAGAATAAGTGACATTACAGTAGACTTTGGGTGCTTTATGGACACCTATCTACAGCTAAAAATAACTTCAATGAAATAGTTTAAAGTGATAAATCATAAACATTTTTAATACTTTTTTTTTCAATATCCTAATTAAAAAGAATATCAGGTAGGCTGTTTTTTTTCTTCTCTATATTTCCTAAGTTGCTAAGCCACTTTCCATTATATTTGAAAAGTCTTGGCAATCTGGTGAAGTTTCTGCTGACTGGAAAAGAGGAAACATAACCCCCATCTTCAAAAAGGAAAAAAAGGAAGACCTGGGAACTACAGGCGAGTCAGTCTCACCTCTGTGCCTCGCAAGATCATGGACCAGACCCTCCTGGAATCTCTGCTAAGGCACATGGAAAATAAGGCAGTCATTGGTGACAGCCAACATGGCTTTCCCAAGGGCAAGTCGTGCCTGACAAATTTGGTGGCTTTTTATGATATTGCCACAGCATAGGTAGACAAGGGCAGAGCAACAGACGTCATCTACCCAGACTTATGCAAAGTGTTTGACACTGTCCCACATGACGTCCTGGTCTCAAAATTGGGAAGTCATGGATTTGATGGATGGATCACTTGGTGGATCAGGAACTGGCTGGATGGCCACACTCAAAAGGGTTCTGGTCAACGGCTCAATGTCCAAGTGGCAACTAGTGACAAGTGGTGTTCCTTAGGGCTCAGTACTGGCACCAGTGCTGTTTAACATCTTTGTTGATGACATGGATTGAGTGTACACTAAGCAAGTTTGCGGACGACACCAAGCTGTGTGGTGTGGTTGGTGCGCTTGAGGGAAGGGATGCCATCCAGAGGGACCTGAACAGACTTGGGAGGCAGGCCAGTGGAAAAACTCATGAAGTTTAACCAAGCCAAGTGCAGGGTCCTGCACCTGGGTCATGGCAATCCCAGGCACAAGTACAGGCTGGGCGGAGAACGGCTAGAAAGCAGCCCTGAGGAGAAGGACTTGGGACTGCTCTTGGATGATAGGCTCGACATGAGCTGGCAGTGTGCACTCACAGCCCAGAGAGCCAACTGCACCCTGGGCTGCATCAAAACAAGCATGGTCAGCAGGTCAAGGGAGGTGACTCTACCCCTCTAACTCCGCTCTGGTGAGACCGCACCTGGCGTACTGTGTCCAGCTTTGGAGTTCTCAGCACAGGAAGGACATGGACCTGTTGGAATGGATCCAGCAGAGAGCCACGAGGACGATCAGAGGGCCAGAGCACCTCTCCTATGAAGACAGGCTGAGAGAGTTGGGGTTGTTCAGCCTGGAGAAGAGAAGGCTCTGGGGAGACCTTATAATGGCCTTCCAGTACCTGAAGGGGGCCTACAGGTGAGATGGGGAGGAACTCTTCATCGGGTAATATACTGATAGGACAAGAGGTACTGGTTTTAAATAGAAAGAGGGGAGATTTAGATTAGATACTAGAAAGAAATTCTTTACTGTAAGGGTGGTGAGACACTGGAACGGTTTTCCCAGAAAAGTTGTTGAGGCTTCATTCCCAGAAGTGTTCAAGGTTGGATGGGGCTTTGAGCAACCTTGTCTAGTAGGAGGTGTCCCTGCCCGTGGCAGGGGAGTTGGAACTCGATGATCTTTAAGATCCCTTCCAACTCTAACCATTCTATGATTCTATGATAAGTCTAACTGATTTGTTATTGATCAGAAAAACTGTTTCTGATGTATTAGGTATGATCTGAAAAGATATTTTCCCTCTCATTAATAAGAAGTCAGTGTGGGATCCAATCTGAGTATACTCAGAAATGAGAGAAAAATAGGTCCAAACAGTTAATTATTGAGGAATGGAATGAATAATTTGACAATATGACTTTGAAATTTCAGTAAAGTCTTGGAAATGAAAATTAAACAAAATACAATCCAAAATGAAACAAAAATATTTGCTCAATTTCTTTCAGAAACTTTCTTTTCAGAATACATCAGACTGACCTTTTTGTGGAATTGTTTTTTATGATACCTTATTTTTTGTATATAATTGCTCCAGCAAAACGAGCTGCACGCAATCAGCTTCTTGTAGTACACTCAATAATTTTCACTTGAAAGTGCAACTGAATCCATAGTTTGAAGGTTGGTTGTAAGCAAAAGACCAGCTGAAATGATGTATTTTGAAATACCCTTTCACCCTACCCCTTTCTGATCATTAACTAATTAGATTAAAAATACTTATATTAAAAGAGAGAGCATCACATCACACTCACTTGTATGTCCAACACAATTTCATTAGATCATAGACTTCTGTTGGACAGACTTCAGGACGTTCCATTCGTTCTCCTCTTTCAATCATCAGTGCAACTTCACCACCTTTCATTCCCTGTAACAGGGTGACCAGAACAGTCATCTGAGTTGTGAATGATTACACCACACATGCTAGTATAAAACAAATAGAGGTCTGGAGTTGATTTTTGGGCTATCTTTTGACTCATTTGTTGCAATAGATGGAGTGCTAAGGCCTGCTTTGGCCCACAATACCCTTTTTAGGCAGGAGAAGATGGGTTAAAATTTGCTCAGAATTTTTACAGGAAAAAAATTGCCAGATAGGAATACTCACCTTATACGGTTTTTGCCCGTAAGAGAAAGCTTCCCACATTAAAACCCCAAAGCTCCAGACATCGCTTTTGCTAGAAAATTTGTAGAAATTCATGCATTCTGGAGCATACCACTTGACCGGCCATTTTCCATGACTTTGTGCCTAAAATAAGTCATAGCAGAAAGGGAAAAAAGCAGGCTAGAGACAGCAGTTAAGTAGTAAACAACATCAGAATTCATATAAGCCAAGTTAACTTAGATGTGCACACATTTGTACTAAGTACCATAACATTTCTGATGCAGTTGGCATTAGAGATAATGGGTAGCAGCTTCTTCAAAAGTTACAAGACTGATCCTAATTTTCCACTTTCAAAATAATGCACTGAAATGAGATCTATGGTAAAAAAGCTTAGCTAGATGACCTGGAGTCATGTTTTTAGTAGCATTTGATTTAAAGTTGCCCTTTAAAAGTTAGATTTTTCATCTAGGTTCTCCACAGAGGGGAAGCTGAGAAGACCCAGCTACACTGAGTCTCATTATTATTTGAAGTTGATGGTCCACTTCAAGGTACAATAACTGCCTTGTGGCAAACTGCAGTTTGATTAAATTATACCATAACACTGTGTTATGACAATGCAAGTGCTAGATTTAGTGAAAGAACCCCACTGCATTTTGTAGAGTTTTAAAGGAAATGGGCCTTTGATAGCAATTCTCACACCTCTGACAAGCGGCTCTGGATAGCTAGTGGCAGTGATTTAAGATGTTACTGTCTTTTCTGGCAGCAGTTACTATCCTCATAGGAAAGTCATCAGAAGGGAGTATGTGCTTGCTCTTCGCCTTAAGTGTTTCATGGTCTGGCTTGTTAGTTTTAAACACTTGATGAAAATGAACGGGCAGAAGAAAGAAATAATTTGAACTGCAAGAGCAATATATCAGAAGAAAGCTGCAGACATGATTAGAGACTTTGTCTCCCATGGATGTTTTTACATTAATAAATGTGGCAGTTATTTCAATCCTTTTAGGTGTACAGAGATCAAATTAATTTAAAACCGAGCTAAACAAATTCTGTTTAGATCAAGTGATTGTTTACAAATTATATTCTTTCAAAAACCTGCCCAAATTCTGTTCTGTTAGACAATAATATAGTGTAGTAGACTAAATTTTCCTTGGACATGGTGAAAACTGTAAGTACATAAAAGTTCACATCTGCAACAAAGACATATTTCCCCTTTTCTATAAGAGGTATCTCACTTCCAGCATAAATTTCAACCTTCTAATGACAAGTTTACTACAAGTAAATGAAAGAAGGGAACTTCTTCCTCCCTATGCATCTCTTGATGTTGATCACACATGTTGAAAATCAGTGACCTAATATCAGGCTATAAAATAATGCATATTTTCTACTTTAGAAAATCTTCTAATTTTCTACTTTTAAAAACAAGCACACTTCAGCTGAAAAACAACCTTATGAAGATATGTTACTATACAGCTTTCATACTTGTGCAAACCTTACCTTGTAATAATTTTCATCAGCACTGAGAGCTTTAGAAAGTCCGAAGTCACTAATTTTGGCATAATGTTGGGTGACTAATAGCACATTCCTTGCAGCCAGATCCCTATGAACGAAGTTATTCTCCTCCAGGTATTTCATCCCCATGGAAACCTGATGCACCAGCTCTGTTATATTCTTCTCTGTGACATGTCTGAAAATCATAATGGAATTATTAAGAGTCTAGAAGTTAATTTTCATGACTTTTCATGGAGTTCAAATACAAATCTTTACTATGAACTTCCCCACATCATACTAGGAATCTAGTCCACTTTTGTTTAGCTAAGCTTTAATTACAGGCAACATAAGAATGTCTTGAGCAAGACAATATGTGATCACATCAAAAAATGAGCAATTGAAGGACATATGAAAATTCTTTCATTTATACAAAATGCACTAATTTACCAGAAATATTTGACAGTTAGGATACATGTACACAATAGTCATGTCACGGTGAAAAGTAACTACAATCATTAATTACTACATGAACAACATGACAGTCTAAAATTACCCTTAGGAAAAAAATATACAAAACAACAAAACCCCCCTCTATTCCCTTTGGATAAGCCCTATGAAATGGAATCAAAAGCTTACATACCTATTTTTTTGCAAAAATTTGTTCAATGGCCCAAGTTCAGCCATTTCCATTACTAACATCCAGGCCTCAGCTTCACATATGCCTATCATTCGGACAATATATGGGTTATCCAGTTGCTGCATTACATTTGCTTCTCTCAGTAATTCATCCTTTATGGCTGGATCATTACTCTCATTCTTAAGAATTTTTACGGCCACTGGCTTGGCACCCCTACAAAAAGGAATCCAGTTCTGGGATTAGTTGCTGAAAAATTTGTGTCCATAATGCACACAATCTTCATCTAATGTTTCTGTGCACATAGCACAAACTATGACAAAAGAGAATTGACATTCAGAGGGGAAAAAACACAACTGTAACACGAATATCTATTAAATGCTCAGAATACAGCTAAGCAAAAGAGAGTGGAAAGAACCTGAGAAAATGATAAATAGCCATAAAAATATCTTAACAAGCCTGAAAACAAATGTACTGGACAAAATTTTCTTACCCATTCTGGCAAGAATGTCATAAAGCTTTTCTGGCAAGGAAAACTATAAAGGCCTTTCTGAGGGCGTGAGACTAGAATACGCAGCATTGCAAGGCCCCAAGACAGTGCTCTGAAATCCTGAGAAACTAAGCCTACTCCTGCAACATTCAGCTCATACAACTACTGAAAGAATGACCGATGAGATCAACAGACATCGAGTGTGAAACAAGATTAGCAAATACTTAAGCTTGGACCAGAGCCTTTTAAATCCCCTCAGATTGTACTGGAAAAAGAAAAATCCTTCCTGGCTCTGAAACCTTTGGTTAAAGAAATGCCTCCAGCTTCCAGTGGTGAAAGTGTATACATAATCAGCCCATGTGCTTAAATAACATACTGATAATATTTTACTGTAAAAATGCATGAACAGTCAGGTACTCCCACTTTTGCCAGTATAAACAGAGTCTGTTCTTACTGCAATTACATGAAAAAAGAGGTCACAGCATGTTCTGTCTTCTTGAAAATCAACATTGCAGCTTCAGGAAACAGATATTTATCATACTTATTTTAGGATAAACTCTCTTTGCTACAGGTAAACTCTATGCTATTTCTCAAAGACAGGTTGTGAAATACTCATGTTGGGAAATACTCAGTAACATGACTGCTTGTACAAAATATGGAGAAAGGCAGCAGATATCCCACTCTACTATCCCTGACAGAGAGAAAATAGTCAGAAGGGGTACTTTC
The DNA here is from genome assembly GCA_033628505.1 of Tringa tobata. Classification (NCBI taxonomy): domain Eukaryota; kingdom Metazoa; phylum Chordata; class Aves; order Charadriiformes; family Scolopacidae; genus Tringa; species Tringa tobata. The sequence goes on along the minus strand of JAHREE010000605.1, from coordinate 70,840 downwards.
CCACTTCATAGACAAAAATAATGGCTGGGAGGTGACTATGTTGGAAGCAGAGGTGTTGGCAAACAGAGGAAAAGAAAACTATTGTATAGAAAATGAGTGTATATACAAAGAGAGAAACAAGTAAATATTAACCCAAATTACGTAGGTACAGTCTGTCACCCCAAATGGCATGCAAAGATTACTGCTGCTCTGAAAAATAAAGGCTAGAGCTTTTACATACTAGACTCCACGAAAATAGAAGGAAACACTTACTTTTTCATCTTATAGAACCCTTTCTTTACAGTACCAAAGTTGCCAGAGCCAAGTTCTCCTTCCTCCAAGGTTAATAATTTCCTGTCAAGAGTGACATTTTTTGGTTTCATTTCATCTGGATCTGCATATGGACTTTCATAGACCTCAGTATCCATGGGTAAGGCATCTCTCTGATCGCCTGCAGTTCAATCAATGAGAAAAGTAGACATTACGTGAGACATTTTTGCTGCCACAGCTGCTATATTCACCCTTTCTATGTTCAAGATCATCAGTGTGTTTCACTTATGAGGGCATTATAATGAAACCATATGTGGTCCAGCTACAGGCACTTTAGAACTCCCCAAAAGACCTCCACCTGGTGACATGCTCTAATTACTGGGCATAACTACTATATCTGTAACAAGAAACATGGAGGTTCCTTGATAGGAGGGCTAAAGGCTTCGCCTTACTACTTCCCATTAGTTACAACAGACAATTCTTCAACTCAGAATACTGCCTTATATGCAGTTTATTCTTAGGCACATGTCTTTAATTTTGTTTTACAGAAAGCCTAAGCTCCAGCTTGGCACTGTGAATGCAACAGGGCACACTTCTTTTTATGAAGTGCAAGAATGCAGCTTTTTGGGTCAAGGAAGTATTAATCTTCTACTTCAACACAGAAAAAAAACCTTTCTGCTAAACAACTTTTATTACATATGGTGACACCTGGCATTTCAGCTAACAGGCTTGAGCTATGACAGTGGCTATACCAATAACAACACAGTGCGAAATATAAGCAAGAAAAAAGAAATATGGGTTGAGGAAAGTTCTCTGGCATAAAGAAGAAAATTGTATTAATGACATAAATTACACTGCCTACCTTTTTCTGCTCCTGTAAGACTTCTATTCCTTTGCAGCACATAAGGATTAAAAGGTGCTTCATCAGGTGGGTGGCCAATAGTTGGCTGAAGCTGTAGCACACAAATAGAGTTTTAATGTTTAACAATGAATAGATAAGTTAAAAGCATTTTCCCCCCAAGGATTGTAGCATAATGATTGAAAGAGACACATAGGTGAGAATCAGAAAGTAAGAAAGGGTTCCAACAAAGTTTATTTCATTCGGAAGGTTATCGCTTGAGTAAATATGCAGGCCAAATGAAACATACACTGCTAAAGCATAAAAAGTTATTGCAAATATTTCAGAGCATTTGATCTGAGAGAATTGACTGGAATGGGTCACGCACAAATCTTATTCTGCAGACACTAAATTTACATGCTCTTTTCAAATCTGCTTTGTAACACAAGTAGCCCCAAGGATTTCTCTTCAATCTGTCCTTCCTCCCTCTGCAAGTTCTCTCTCTCTATATCCAGGCCATAGAGAAATACCTAGCACAAAGGAAAACAAAAAAAAAAACTTTCCTGTGTCTCTTGTGGATGTTATAGAGTAATTCCACTTGGAAGAAATGGGGGTAAAAAGTAATTATTTTAATAGGCTTGTGTAATGTCATGGAGAAACCTCATCGACCAGATACTAGGCCAGTCTGCCTGCTATGAGGAGGGAGAAAATGACCCAATTCTTACTTGTACATCTGGTTCAAATACAATCCCTCTGCCTTTACTCTGTCAGAGGAATACTATGGAGCGCACAAACCATCCCAGCAGAAACACTGTGCATTCTGGAGCTCCTTGGCTAAAGGATGAGTCTGACACAACAAACTATAGATGAGAGAAATTTATAATCTGCTCTCTTCTGTCTGTGAACTGTCAGAAACAGGGAATTAAAGAACTTGTTTCTGCAGTTTAGTCCCTTTTCTTTATGTAGAAATTTTACTCTACTCATGAATGACCTCACCCTCCTAAAAGAGTGTTTTAAAACCAGAAATTCAAACATCAACATGAGTTTGCTCAGGTTGAATAGGAAACAAAGGTACATTGTACTTGCAAAACACTGGCCAGGACTATTTTGCAAATATTTGAGTACATAATTCTTATTTTTAATAACCGAAGCTTTCAGTGGCATAAGTTTCTGCCTGAAACAGTTATGGCTTTTAAGTACAGAGAAACAGAGCTTGAAAAATGTCCAGGAGTGAATTATTAGGTACAATAGAAATTTTACCAACTGGAAAACAAATATTGTAGGGAAAATGTCTGGCCTGGGTGGTACAGACCTCTAAATTGTAGTGAAGTGATCTGCCCAGTTGGATGAAGCAGAAAAGGTTTCACTACATAGATTTTACAGCAAATCACAAGTACAAGGCCAACACTCGGCAAGATCTTGACCTAGTGGGATGAGCACGGTGGCATCAGGGATAGTAACTGCTGTCTTATGGAACAGTATTGAAAGGCAATTTGCTGTCATGGCAAGCCACAAGAGCCCTGACACAGTTCTGAGATAGGTCAGAGACCAAAGTGACCTGCCAATCTCAAGAACAAGGAGACAAATGTAATGGCTTCAAACTGGAAGAGTGTAGATTTAGATTAGATATTAGGAAGAAATGTTTCACTACGAGGGTGGTGCAGTTTCACTATGAGCCAGCAGTGTGCACTGGCAGCCCAGAAAGCCAACTGCATCCTGGGCTGCATCAAAAGAAGCATGGCCAGCAGGTTGAGAGAGGTGATTCTACACGTCTAACTCTGGTGTCAGTTTCTAGGATACTGGAAGGAAAGTTCTAAAATACTTAGGAATGGTAGAAACACAGTGTCAAAGGATATTTACTGTGTACTTTACCCTTAAAATAATCTTTTTGATAGAAATGCAAAGTGTTCAGAAAATGACATCTAGATGAGACTGCATTGCTCTGGGATACCCTTGCTTTTTGAAAGCTTTGACAGGACAATCAATTGTCCTCTGGTCACTGTGGGGACTACATCAACTGTGCACCAAAAGGTGTGATGGGAATATCTGAAACAAAGTTAGGTGCTGGGTAGTTTCTGTAGTTGCTATTACATAATGATGTATATAAATTCAGCCCACCAAAAGGTACGTCTTCAGCAGATCTTCCTCATTTTTAGATGAGTCAAAAGATTGTATTCCTCATCATAACCCAAGCTTATAAGAAATGAGATACAAACAGTTTGTGAAAGGCCTTTGAAAATTATAAGCTCGAGATTTTAAATGAACTTGCATTTACTGATTGAAGAAATGATGCCTTTTTGTTGGCAATATAGCCCTGCAGGCTAAGTGAACAATGGAAATCACTAGTTGCGCTGCAACACCTTGTATAGATCTGATACGTAGCTTCATCTGATTGCTGCTGAACAACAGGGCAGAAACACTTGAGAAGTATTCAACCAGTACTGAATAACCCTGCAAATTTTAAAAAAACTTGGAGAGTATAAGGTCTCCTGTTATTAGTATTAGTTGCAGACTAGACAAGTAGTTAAATATCCCTGATCCTGGGTCTCATTCTATGAACTGGCATACATTGGACTGGCTAAACGGAATTCATGTACCACCAAATTCATATATCTCAAGAATCTATTCACTAGTGCAGAACAGCTGGTAAAAATACAGCTCTGGCCATGACATAGCTGACTCCTCAAATTAGATGTATAGAGACATTCCTGCTCTTCGCAATTCTAGAACAGAACAGAAGAATCTGAAAGGATTGGATGCTTTTGTTCAGGAACTGCATTAAAAAAATGAGCACATCACTCCTGTGCTTGTGAATAAAACTCAGCACCTGTGAACTAGAAACGACAGTGACACCAAATCTAACAAATCAGGTTCTCTTTCTCAGAGAATTGCTCATGTTTAAGATGAGTGATAATGTCTTATATATAATTTGTGTTAGCTTAGTTAACTCATATGTAGGTACGCATGGAATGATATTCCACAATGTTGCAGTTTAATTAAAATGCTTAACAACAGTTTTTTCATTAATATTTCTGTCTGAACTGCAACTTGGTATTTCACAGGCACATTTTCAGCTCATATCAGTAACTTGGGAATATTGTGCAGCACTCAGAAAACCTCAATTTTCTTTAGTCCTGCCAGTTATGGATTTGTAGCACGTAGCACCCTGCGTGCCTTTGAATAGGACTTTCTAGCAGAAAGATTGGAAGTTTTACCTTGAAGTCAAGCAAAGCTGGTTAGAAATGGTGCACAAGGTATGTATCATTGCAGGTACAGTGGTCTGTGTAACAGGACCAAAAAAATTTCCCTTTTGTTTAACTGTCATTTAAATCCAGAGTACATTCTGCCCTACACTTTAAAAAACACAAGCTTAATTCTGCACGTTGTTTTTTGACAAAGGGAGCTTTGTCTCAATACAACCATAGTATAGCGTAGGAGATTACTCCTCGTGTTCTTACAAGATGCAGAGAATGGGCAAAACGACCATGGATTTGCTTGTCCAGTAAAAAGGAATACAAGAAAAGAGTCCCACTAGAGGAGCCTGTTAAAAATGGCACATACTATGTGAGACCTTGCGGTACATAGAGTTTTAAACTGTGGTGCAGGCTGTCGTTTTATGCTTTCATATTAAAAACCTGTTGTAAGCCTGTCCTGTTTTCACATCAACATTTTTTTTTTCTTCCACGAGGATTTAATTTTCATTGGTTAAACTTCTCAGGTACCCACAGTTAAGCTAATCTAAAAGGGTCATTCTTCCCTTTATTGGGGACTGACTATACTATTGTGGCAGTTTGATCATAAAATAGCCACATCCACAATGAGAGGACAGCAGGAGGCAGAGGGTTTGCATTGACTCAAGGATATCTTTCTAGTGAAAGGAATACCACTTTCTATGCATGGATAAAGCCTAAACAGGAAAACCCCTAAGCAGGTTTGAAAGAATTTAGTTCAGGCAATGAGAACAGAATCCACTTACTGTTTGCTTTAAGATATGAAAGAAATGGCTATAATTACCCTAAGTTTGATTTCTATTGTATAGATTATAATTTTATAGTAAAGAAAGATTTATGAAGGCAATCAGTAGAGCAAGTGTGATTTCTTTTCAAGTTAATAATTCTGATTTGCAAAAATGCAAATTTATATGTAAGGCTATAAAGTCATCTTATTTTGCTAAGCCAAACTGAATAGCAAAACATTGCATGACAAAGACCTTTTTAGCCAAATCCTCAATGATCTTTGCCTAAGACATCTTAGTCTCCACTAGGTGGCATGAGTTCATTTAAATTGTGGTCTAAATTGCCAATTTTACATCAGTGAATAAAACAGCTTGAAAAAATTTTGCTCCAGTCTAAAATTATACCCAAATAATCAGTTTGTGAAAATTAAAAAAAATCTCATCATTTTCAAGACTGAATAAATATAATTGCATAATTTCTGTGTTTTACTGTCTGAAAGTTTTTGATGTATGAGAAGCAACTGCCTAATTAACCTGGTCTAAAGTAAACTCTGCCTGTTGGGGTTAATGGATGGTAAATCTTGGGAATGTTCAGAGCAGGACTTTTGTTCAGAGTCTAAAATTTAGCACTATGATGAAATTAGTGGGTTTGAGCATTCAGCGTTAAGTATATGTAAATGGTAATCACAACAGATTTCTGAAACTATTTTTCTTAAGTGACTGGTCTTTCTCTGCCAATATGCTTCAGTCTGTACTCTGTGTATGTTCCCCAGAAGGCAGGAAACAGGTATTTGACTACAGAAGCCAACCAGGGAGAATCACAGGTTTTACCATGTGAAGAGAGAGCAGTTACCAAAGCCATGTCTAGGGAATTTAGACTCTCCAACTTGCTCTTCTGAACAAAACCAAATTACTTCTGTCTAATGTGTGATAGTATGGTATTTTTTTCAGATGACTTTAGAACATGTCCTGACACTGTATATATATTTGTACAAGGTGACAGCACATTAAAATGAGACGTAGGTTCTATAAGGGTATACAGATGACAACAGCTATTGGTACTTCAATATAAAAGTGAACTGTTATAAAAGTTATAAAAAGTGAGTAATTGTTATTTACCAGGATTATCTAATACAGTATACGTCAAACATATTTTTTCACCCTGAATGGTAGGGTACCTCTAGGGCTTTTTATGCCTGCTCATTTTTGTTGAAGAGCAACTGGAAATAAACAAATAAGCAAAAAGAGAGATTCATGAGTGGAACAGGGACACACATGTTATTTTCAGCATGCAAACAAAGCTCATAACTACATGCTTCATAACTACATCAGTTACTGGACAACATAATTTTTTGGCCACGCAGCAACATTTTCATTAGTACAGGTCTGTGTTCCTCTTGACTCCCTTACATCTTATCACCTTTCCCATTCTGCTTGGTCTTATGACATCTTATGCTTGCTTAAATGTAATTAACATCAATGCATAACAAGATTTGTGCACACAGGTTCTGTCAGAATATATTTTTATCAAATTGTTCCCTAAATGTGCTCAGTAATACCATTGTGTAAGCAAACTGATTTTCTCATTAGGAATGATAGTTTAGAGTATAAATATCATTTTGTTCTGCTGCAAGTGACTGGTTTTTGAAAAACATTTTATCACATTTTATTTGTACACATGTTGAAATCTCCACTAATATTTTGGGATGTGAGAAATTACTTAAAAATATTCCCTCAAATTGAAAAACTTCTTTAAAATCGTTGCTATATTTATAAAATGAAGGACATAATTACGCAGATTATAAAAGAAGTAAAAAGCTTATAAATACTTCACTATGTGATTGTTAGTAGCCAAGACACACATTTAGTAACAGCAAGCCAAAAGGGGAGAAAAAGAAAAGAGCGAAATTAGTTAAGTGTAAGTCCTTTTAACTCAGTCAAAAGCCTAAAAAGACTATATGAGGCACCTTTTTGCTGCCAGCCTTTGGAAAGGTGTACGATTTGAGTCTTGACATAATTCCACCTCCTGCCCAACTCTAGAAACCACAATGTCAAAGAGGAACAGTAAATGTGTCAGAAAAATAGTTAAAGGTATTTTACAAAACAGACGTAGTATACAAGAACAAAACACTTCCAACCTTTCTCTTATGCTTGCTGGCAAGCACACATATGATCCATCAAACAAATGTAATGTAGAAAATCTTAGCACTAAATTTTATTTCAACTCTATTACTCTCAAACCATCTTAAATCTGTAGATTTACATTAAGGTAGTTTTTAAATTCAAGCACATTGCCCTTTCCCCAGACCTTTTACACAGTATGTTTCTCCTGCCTCAGTTGTTGGACCCAGTTGTTGCCACCCGACACAATTTTATCAATGCAAATCAGTTGATAACTTCACAGTCTTGAAGTATGACTAATGTATCTAGCAAGATTTGAAGAACACCTTGGTCTTACAACAAACACTGTGGTTATCGAAGCAAAAATTAATATTAATTCCAAACAAAAATGAACAGGCTTTAGATTTTACGTATGCAATTATGTTCTGTATTAAAGACACTTTTAAAAGAAATGCAAACATGTTTTACAATAACATTAATTTAATTAAATATCACTAATTAGCATTTCTAGGGGTCACTGAGAGATTATATATACCTAATAAAAACTGTGGCATAGTAGTTATTGACCAAGTGTTTAGGCTGATGTTGAAGTTGAAATAATAATCTGAGCCACATTCTCAGGCACTGTAAACAGCCTTTGAACTGACTTACAGGTAAGTGTTCTGAACTTTTAAATAATAACCTATTTGAACTTTTTTTTTTTTCTGAAAAGATAGCTTTTCTAATTGATAGGATTGCTGCTTTTCCTTGCTTTCTTTAAAAAAAAATAAATTGATTTCACATAAAAAGGTATCTTTTGTTTTAAAACACCAAGGATAGTCACGCAGTCCCTATTCCTGCTGGAAGAACAGAAACTTTTTTTGATGCTTAACAGTCTGTACAGTCGTGATACATAAAAATTCCATTACTGCATATTGAAAAAGCTTACTGAATGCATAATTTTCTTTTACCTCACAAAATTCTGCTTCCATATTGGGAATAAGTGAAACCTTAAGCACTTCTTAGTTACAGTTTTGCAAGAGATACATTCTCTAAGAGGTTAGGTGATCTTTTGCACATGGTGAGTGTGATTCATTGTACTTTTCCAACAAGAGTAGCTTCCAGGACTTGACCAAGCAGCCGCCTCTACTGCCTTGATGGTAATACTGCTTAACTCAAATGTTTTTATTAGGTATAAAAAAAACATGGTAAGAGGAATAGGGACAGCAACAGTACTAGTCTAAAGTTAGGCTATACTCATAAGGTTTAAGTCTATATTATTACTATCTGATAAACTGTGGCTAAACAAAGAAAATACTAAAAAAGGTTAAGTGGAGAATTTGGGAAGCGGCCAGAAGTTGGCAGCTTCACTCTGATGACAACTGACTTTAGGCTCATTTCAAAGCTACTGTGCAGGTTTAAATACATATTGAGATGATGTACAGGGAGAAAAAGGTAATTTACAAAGTTGAAGGGGATCAAAATCACCTTAAATATGGATATAGAGCCCCTGGTGAAAGGCAAGAAAAGTCCTAGTCCATACATGTGTCGAGATAATTAAGAAGGAGTAAATCTCCATATTCTGCATGTAGAAATTATCTTCAATACAGGATTTCAGCAGAAAGTCCTTCCTTTTGCAGAGGAAGCATATTAGTATCACTAAAAAGGAGATGTCCAGATTACAGAAAAGGGGACAAGAAATAGTAACACTTTGTTACTCTAACTTTGTTCTTGGAGCATTACCAAATACTACACAAATCCCTTCCCTGACTTGATGTTGTAAATTTTACTCCAAGCCTTTACACACCAACAGTTTGCAGTTAAGGTCGTTGGACAGTCTGCCTTGCATATCATCCAGCAGATCTTTCTACAGTGGTCATACACTCTCTTAGCCTCAAAGCAATTTCAGATTTGGGCATGCTCCCCACTAAGGCTTTGGAATCTCACCATTGTATTTCAGGCATTAATATATATAGAAAAAGAAAAAAATACTGAAAAATTGGTCTAGATGGGAACACCACTTTTAGACTGTCCCTCAGAAGAGGCCACTACCCTTCCTTCCTCAGCTGTAAATAATGTGCTCTGTCTTTTGCTTCTTTATTCTAATCCATCTTTTCTCACAAGTCATGATCATTCCTGGTGCCTTGTTCTGGATTATCCCCTGTTGGACAACATTATTTGGTGCAGTGCCAAAAACTGGTGAAAGTATTCTAGCTGAAACTTTACCAGTCTTGAACAAGCTGGAAACACTCTTGATGTTTCCCTTTCTTCTACCAGCACGATGGTTGCTGGTCCTTGTTCCTGTTCTGATCTATTAGAGGCATAACATTGTCTGAAAAACTTTCACTCCTCCCCATCCTGTGTTCTACAGTTGACTATTAAAAGCGCAATATCTCGCACTAATTTCTATTGAAATTCAACCTGTTCTTTCCAGGACGATTTTCCCAATTCACCCCAATTATTTTGAGTCTCAATTCAAACATTCACAATCCCAATTCACATACTTTGGCAATCCATTTTGAAAAACAAAAAAGATACAGAACTTCAGAAATGTAAGAAGCTCTTAAAACGAAATCTTAATTATGTTGGTGTAGATAGTGTGAAGATGAATTGCCCTTCTTCTACACAAGACTTTGTGATTGCATTTTCTCTTTTCAGGCTGCATTTTTGTTTTTGCAATCTGAATTCACTGCATATAAAAAAAGCTACATGAGTAGTCTTTAGTGAGTTACAGCTTTTGCACAAAGATGCAAGAGAACCTAGGAATGTAGAATGTAAGAGAACCTAGGAATATTACCTAAATTCTTTAAGCTCCATGAAAAGTAATATTATTTTAAAATTTTCCACTTTCAATGTTTGTGTTTATACTACAGGGAAGTAACTTAGCAGGCTTGTTTTATACAACTACAGAAAATATAATATTCAGATTTCATTTTTAGGAAGTTCAGAATGTCAAACATATTGTAGCTTCAAACAATATTTTAGGAGAATATTTGCAAAATACGCACACAATGCGTCTCACTTATATCTTCAGTGCTTTTCCTTCTATCTATCATGACAAGTCTTAAATGCAACTACTACTGATCAATCCTGAAAACAGTAATGGTTGTATGTAAAATATGCAAGTGAACAAGTGTATCCAAGTCAGCTAATTGCTAGATGAGTACATGTTCAAACCTGAAATTAATCTTACCTAGCTATAGCTATCTAAAAGCAAGGCATATAGCCTTGACTAATCACGTAGGCCCCTTCTGAGAGGAAAGCCATATTGGCACATATTGGTGGAAAGTCATTCCACCATTTTTAGGCAGAAGTGACACATGGATGGGTATGTGTCTCTGTCTTGCTTCAGAATTCCACAAAATGAACCTTTGTGATTTGCTGAATGACTGGCTCTTCATTTGAGTTCACTAATGTTAGGCAAGATTAATCACACCCTGTTAGCATGACCAAATCTTTCACCTGTAAAGTACCATGAACAGCTAGAGAGGTATTACTGCAATGCACTGATGAAAAGACAAGAGATTGACCCATTTGCTTTCATCGCACAGCCCTAAACATCCGTCAACTTGATCAAACTTAATCAGACACACTTTTTTTGTTACTACTTCTTTGATAAGTTAAATACCTAAAGTAAGATTTCTTGAATTTACTTTAATTTGCACTTAAACTGCAAAATTTTCTATGGATAAACTAAAACCTATGTAGTATTCCCACACCAAATGTACTTGCTCTACCACTATAAATCTGTGTGTACCGGATAACACATATGTGGTCTATGTACTTAAACTTCATGGTTATCCTTGTACATGGCATAAGTCCAAAATTCAAGACAACATTTTAAAAAAAATGATGACACCAATTTTTGTTGCATAATTTCCAATGATTTAAAAGAGAACCTGATTTTCAGAAAGTGGTGGTATGAGAATGGTTGTCCATGGACCCACAGGTACTCAAGTGTAAATGCCTATTTGAACAAAAATATTTTTTTTCTGTAATGTGGGACTGCATCAAGGTAATGACCTAGATAATTAAGCTCTCCAGGGAGTGGTGAAACAACTAAATTAAACTCCCTATTTCAGATGAGATCAACTGCAGCTGAATGAGTTAGTGCTATGTATCATACCTCAGGTGGCTCCTCTAATCAATGGACTCTTAAGAACTTAAGCAATTATAATCACAGATGGGCTTGCTCACTCTTCATAGAGCTGATGAAAGAATTTCCTCTAATTTCAATGCTCGAGGATTCAAACCCTTGTGCAAAGTCTGATCTTAACTGTACATAGCAAATACAAAAATAAATTGAACCTCCATTTCTACTTCAGTCAGCAGATTCTCAAAATGGACAATGTAATCAAAGTAATATCTTTCTTCCTAACATTGATACAGTCACTACAGAACTGACCATCAATAAGGCATTTTGCATATGAAAAATACTGATTTTCACAGTACACTATATGTAAAAAACAAGTTCACAAAATTAAATGATGAATAGCTCATGCAAAACACTGATGAAAGCAGTAACTATGCTAGAATATGTTAAGCTTATTCTTTTTAACTTACTACTTATATCCCTGGAAAAAACAAATTCACTACAAATTCCAAGCACTAGGATTCCCAGAGCAGCACGTGATTATAAGCCTTCTCAAATCAATGCTACTGCTATATCACCACCTACTGTTACCTTAGAAGGGGTTCCAGGAAGAGGAGGGCGAGTGTTAAAAACAACATTATCTGTAAAAGAATGAAACGTAGAAGAATACTGAGCAAGGTGAGAAGTCTATTGTAAGAACACAAAATTTTACATAGGGGACCAACTTCCTAGTTTTTAAATCATGTTGCAGTGTTTCTCCTGGCCTACCTTTTTTGCTTTTGTCTCTAATGTGGAGCAGACTCTGGTACTTGCTGCCACAGAGACAAAAGTACATGCAATGCCTAAGTGACTCAAAGGAGTGAAAAAAGCACAGGCATCTCCTCTCACCATGGCACTGGTACCCAGTTAGATTGACAGAAGGCAGCCTTAGAGAAAGAACACCACTTCTGGAATAGCACAAGGTAGACAAGGATCGGGCAGAAGCAGCTCTTTTCCCCTACCAGTCAGGGCAAGAGGGAAGACAAGGCCTCATCTGCATTTAATGCGACATTAAAAAAGAAACAGGCCGAAGAGCATACCGAACACTCCCCACACACACCAACCTCCCTTAACCTGCGTTCCCCCGGCTTATCAAGGAATGCTGTTCTTACCCCCATTTTCAGCATCAGGTGTAGAAAATCCCTTGTTCTGCTCTGCTTTCCCCAACATAGCAATTAACTCCTCATCTACCAGCAACTCACCTGCTGGGTGCACCTCTCTCTACACCCAACCTGAGTGCCTGTAGCAGCACTGCTGATGTGCTGGCCTCAGCTTGAAGTAACAACCCTTGGAGGAGTGCTGGGACAACCACCTTGTCACTGTGTATGGGCCAAGTAACACACGCTGCCACTTTGAGTGGCAAATCACATTTTTTGTCTCACATTAATTTAGAGCCAGCAACAACTGCAGTCCCTATCCTTCCTTAAGCTGAAATATCTGCCCCCATCCTGAATGGTCTGGCATACCTTAACTCCTTTGAAAAACCGGAGTTTTACGATTAAATTTTTTAGATCCAGTTTTAATATACCATAATCTGCACCCACCTACATGGCAAGTGGAAAAAATACACACTTTATCATCTTTAGCACAGCTATTCATTTGTCAAAATAATAGAAACAACTCACCATTTTCTGAGCCAAGTTGTGGACAGGGAATGGTAAGAACCCTTAGTAATCCATCTGGTTTGTATGAGTAATGTTCAACTAACTACCAGAATGAGGGGGGGGGGGGGGGAAGAGAGAAGGAGAGAAAAAGAAGAAAAAAAGATATGAAAAGGTAAGGGAGGCATAATAAAATATACCATCTCTAAAATTACGCGCATATATACAATAATAGGCATATATTACAGCAAATGAACTAGACATACAGCAGATCTTTACTGCACTTGTTCTTACCTCATCTTTACTTCTCTTTAGCAGGTAGTAAAAGAGAAGTTTCTGAAGTAACCTTGTGGATGAACCTGGAACCTGTTCCAGGAGCTGGATTTCTAAGACTCAGCACTCCACACTTGGTTCTGCTACTAACCAGCTTTGTAACTCTGAGCAAATCATTTCTTTTTATACCTCTGAGTTCCCTCCTGCTATATTTATTTGTTTGTTTGTTTCTTTATTCAAGATGGGCATAACAGTACAGAGATTGTACTAATATGCAATGCTTTCTTTTGATCTCAAAGTCACAGTGGGATATTAATAAATGAATAGCACCAATAGTTGTGGCCATTCATGTTCCTGCATTGTCCTCTCCAAGCCTTTTTATTACAGGTTCCTTACTGCTATTTGTGCTTTGGTGCATTTGGGTAGAAGGGAGGGGTGCTATAAGTGAAAGGGTTGCAAACATACTAAAAAAATCTGTCAGACAGCATAAATGCTCTTAAACTTCCATTGACTCCAAGAAAGAAAAATGCAGGACATTTACTGGAAAGGCTAAGAATTAACATATGCAAGTAAACACTCAGATTTGTGACTCATACTTGTTTTAATAGAATTTTAAGCAAGAGGACATAAGAGATTTCTGCAGGGTTTTCAATCCTATTATCATTTTCAATTTGCACAGTCATTTCTCCAGTATTCAGTTTTATTATCAACTATGGCAGAGCCAACTATGCATTCTTTAATTGCTTAATCTTTACGAGGGTTCAGACATATTTTGGTGGCAACCCTCAGCAAACTATGTTTCTTCAGTCTTGAAGGTAGAATTTCAAAGCTAAAGAATGCAGTATCTGTACAGCATCCCAAACCATCCCCTTTGTGCTTCCTAGAATTCTGTTTATTGCTGTCATAAAGGACGTTAGCAAAAGACTATACCTAGCATAGCTATTATTGAATATGGTTACTTGCTAATGCAAACAGTCTTCCATTCTAGAGAACGTTCGGCTAACTGAATAATAAATACATCAATTTTGAACTTGGCCAAGCTGCAACATCACATTTAAAAATGATTAAACTCTCTACAGTTATTTAGCTTTCTACATTAACATATATTTTCTTGATGTATTGAAACCACATGAAGTCAGAAAAATATGACAAATAATCTGCCAAAACATGCTGCTGTTTAGCTAAAGACTGGTGTCACACAGCAAAGTAAAACAAGCTGCATTAGTCAGTTATATGGATACATGTTATCCAAGAGATTAAAATTTAACAGACCTGCCAAAGAGTGTCAAATCTTTTTCCTTCTGGTATGGAGAGCTTTCCTGTCTTATCTCTGTCAATACGGTAATGCAGTACTTTTCCATCATTCAGCAGACACAGGGCATAAGAACCATTGCTGTCCCTTTCTCGGATTCTGTAGGGATAATAGAAATTTTCAGGGTTACCCATTACTAGGAGTGAGCATTCAGGTTGAAATTTGTTTTTAAATCACTCTTTCCTTTAAGCTTTTGATTTAAAAACAAAGCAAAATCAGCACTGCAACTTCTGAAGACATTTTGTTAAGCCTTTCATTTATTTCTTATTTATTTCTGTTATCTTTTCAGATAGAGTTCCCTAAAGTTTCCCCCCCCCCCCCCCCATGCCGCAAAAACAAATAAACAAACAAGACAACAACAGAAAATACATGATGTGGAGCTCTTTGCTATGCAGCTACAGAACACTGGGCAGTGCACAAAGTGCTCTCTGAGCAAGAAAGAGTTTGAAGGCTTGTGCACTGCAGGCCTACAAAGCCTCTGGAACTCTCAGGCCAGGATCCAACCTATACAAGCATCTACATTTCAACCTCCTCTACATCTGACCTAGAATTCCAAACAACAGATAAGTGCCTTCATTAGAGCAAGGTATCTCTCTTATTTCTCTTATTTTGAAATAAAGAGATGCCAGTAAGGGCAGAAGATAAAATACTAAAAGAATATGAAATAAAAATACAGGGAAAATCTGTTCACTGAAACAACTTGTTTGGCTGGGAATTTAAAGTAAACCGTACACTTCTGTAATCATCAATTCTTACAATTTCTGTAAATACACTAATGCTTTGTTGCAGATTTCACATAAAATTCACATGAAATTTCACATGGTATTGAGGTATACATCTGGTCTAAAGTTCACCGGGGAGGGAACATGGAATGTAATATAAAGACACTGTCTAAAATTCACAGGTAGTCAGGATGATCTTCTTCTTCTTCCATGATATCTGCAAGCAACATCTGAGATGCCAGTAAAGTGTTACAGACTTGTTTTACATGTACTCAAGGCCAGCTCACACCGAGACCAGCATCTTCTGCTGACTGGACCCAAAGCAGATAGGAATTTGCTACTAGGTCTATCATAGTTGGCATAGTATTTCTGAGTTTAGAAAGTAGGCATTTCATTTAGTTTGAAGTGCCTGTGTTCACTTGCTGCTGATAGTGAGACAGCTATAGAGCTAGATTAGAATTCTGTGGTATAACGGGTTTTTCCTACCAAAACCCCAGATTTAGCAACACTGAAACATTTCTTGTCCCAGGCTGCACAGAAATCTACTATCTACAGAATTTTCCCAAAGCCTTGAAAAGAAATATAGCAGGATATGCTCACTAGGTTTTGGGAAGCTTGACTGGTGCAACACTAGTACTTGCTATCATATCTCAGAAGATTGCAGAGGCAAACATTAAATTCTGCTCCTCATCTGTCTCACGCTAGGCTGAACTCGAACTGTTTTGTCTGGACTAGTTATGCAATGATTTTTTCAAGCAGAGTGATTCTTGTTGTCTAAGATGTGAGCAGGACACAGGCTAAAGGAAAAGGGAAGTAGGGTCAGGTTTTTTTCTGCAACCAAAGTAACTTGCCTAATGTCTCTAAAACAACTTGAAACACATTGTGGTTTTTCATGACATGCAGGTATTTTCTCAGCATGCTGATTTCCTGTGCTGACTGACCAGTGGAAAGCAACAGGTTCTGCTAAAATGAAGAACGACTTTTACTTTGTCTTTCTCTGACTCGCTCTTAGAAAATAAGACTTGGAAAAATATTTTCAGAACAGAGGACATAGTTTCTAAAACACAAATGAATGGCATTTCATTGCATTCAGACCTGTTCAGAATACAGCACAAGTAAGATGATAAAAATGCAACGGATTGTTTCCCAGTAACAAACGTCCTTCATGTTTCACATGAGGAAATGGAGGCTCCAATACAATTAGCTCTTCTGAAACTGAGTCTCATTTGCAAGAGTTGTTTCAATCACAAAAGGCATCAAAACGATTTCTTGAAAGTATGGGCATCAATGGGAGAAAAGATTCCTGGTTTCTAAGGATGAGGGCACAATTCCAAACAGCCCTATCAGTATCCAGTGCAAGATTTAGGCAGAGTTCAGGTTTATAAGATTGTAGTTGCATTTCTGAGCTCTTAATTCCCTGACCCCAACACCTACGTATCTCTGAAGACATCTGCCGTTCACAGTCATGGCAACTTCTGTCAGACAGTTCTATCACTGCATATGAAAAATACCTCCATTCTAACACTTATGATTTACCAAGGTCCAGAGGGGCTCTCATTCTCTTGGGGTTATGGTCTACGTGTTTTTATAAACTGTAGCCAGTTAACTCCAGCACAATTTGGATCCCTACAAAACACAACAACAGGAAGTACTGCTATCTTCCAAAAATTCTGACGAGCAGAAGCATAAAGAGCATTGAAACAACAGCCAAATGATGCTTAGTCTTAGTTTTTGCAACCAGATCCCTTACTGATCCAAAAAGGGCTCTCACAGATTACCATCACAGTCCAAATCAAAAACTTTTACTGTCTCTGGTGAGAAGATTTGTCACAGGTGATGTTTCACAACTTGATTTTGACTTTGTTGGCTGTGATAATGGATGTCTACATTAGGCTAAGTCTCCAGAACTCCAACTGGGTACACGGTATCTTAGAGTTACAATAAAAAAGGGAATCAAAGAAAAAGGCTGCTCAAATTGAAAGGGTATAAACTGAAATCTCTTCAAATGGAAATCAAGGTTTTCACATCTTCTTGATAGTGCTGCCAGTACTACTTGGGGTCATCACACCAGATTTGGGGGCTGTCTTCATATATGGAACTTACTTCTATGAAAAGTAACAATTTTCAGAACGTTGAGAAAAAAATCCAAAATTCCAAATGCAGTATCTGTTTCAATGTGCTCTGAAATTACACACAATATTTACTGTTCTTCAATATAAACTGATAACAAAAAAAAAAATTCTTCATTTTAAAATGCTGTATTTTTTAAAAAAAGTCTTTTGGCATGGAAGGAAGCCAGCAGGGAAATATTGCCTGGTCTTCCAGTTCATACCATTGCAGAGAACTACAGATCTACAGAAGAAAAACATAATAAACATCTGCAAATAAAAAATATTGTCCTTTCTTCCACTGAGATCAATCAGACACATGATCAACTTTACTGAGAGCAAATTTGGACTCATTGGTATATTAGAGAAGTAGCAAGGTATCTAGATTTTCTATGATACACATTTTAAAACAGCAATTTTAGAAGCACCCGAGAAACTCAAATTGTTACATAATGCAATGTAAAGAAGGTTTAGCTATTGATTTTAATTTTCATGCTATTTATGTTTGAGCATTTTTTATGGTTTTGTGAATGTAAAAACGGTAACTAATAACAATTTGCAGTGTCATTACAGACTGTGTAAATAGCTATCCATTCTCTCCTTTGGTAAAGTTTCTATTTTCCTTGGAAGCAAAAAGAACAGTGTCCCATTTTTTTTTCCGCTTCCAAGTGAAAAGCCAAATGATCCCTTTCTTTCTAAATGGAAAAATCCCTGAAGGTAAAAAAAATAAATTACTATTACGACATGTCTCATTGACTGTGTAGAAAAACAGAAGTCACAGCATTCTATAGTGGAGAATAATGAAGAAAATAAACCAGCAAAATGTTTGCTTTAGGAATGATGTAAAAATTATTCTCACTCCTGAATCCAAGGGGGTGTATATTTTGTTCTTGGGCTTGCTTTGCCTTCTCAGTGATAACAGCTTTGTGATGCCAGAGATACAGATACTCCCCGCTGCTGATCAAGCTCCAGCTATTCTCTGCTTGTCTGCCCTTATGGCCATCTCTCTTGTAAGGTTATTAAGAACATAGCTATTCATTATCACTTCAAATATCTGCAGCACACTGCACACATTATAAATGTAAGGCAATAAGGAATGAACTTGGTGGCATCTGTAAAAGGTTCATGCAAAGGAAAAAAATGGATTGGCTGAAATCTTCATTTACATCATTTCTTCTCCCTTGTTTATTAACATATTCAAAGCTGTTTCAGAAATGTCAGACCACTACAGAATTTATGAGGTAGCTTTGCCACAAACTGTTGCTATCTACAATGGAACCTAAACTTCATCTCTTGATAAGCTGTTGTGTTGTGCTGCACAGTGGTGACACACCTTTGTGAGAAGGACTGCATCACTGTAGTCTATTTTGCTGGCATTGCCCTGCCAGCAAAATATACTATGCTCCACCAAAACCTTAACAAATGGCTTTGCTGTATAGCTGTACCTGCAACAGGGGATCTTCTCAGTACAGCTGTCTCAGTCAGGGATCACATCTTTTCTTCACACCTCTGACTCACCCTGCTGCTGAAGCACAGACCGCACAGCTACCCTTGAGACGCCTTACCCCTACCGCAGCAGTCTGCAAGTGGCACGTAACTATGTAGCTAGCTGAAGATCAGTAAACAGCTCTCCCAAATTGCTCTAGGCAACATCCAGCCTGCTCTGGGGTGGGAATACAGCCTCTCCAGAAACATGGCTCACTGTCTATATTTAATCATTTATCTTGGAAAATTTTTATGGTAATCTAAGCCAAGCAACTGCCTGGCATTTTGACGAGGAACTTCATCATTAATTAATATCCCTGAATTAAGGACATTTTTAGTAGTATTGTGTTCATCTTGTCTGATGTCAACAATGGTTCCATTTATGGATACAAACACAATACTGATAGATTTATTTAAAGAATACTCTACAAGGTCAGGTAAAACACCCAGCTCAGTGTGCACTCCAGATGTTGTAAATTCCTAGAGGAAGATAGTAAAATTAATATAAATATATACTGCAACACATATCGGAAACACCAACTTTTGGGTCTCTTATGGACAACTGCACTACAAAAGTTGATATTTTGAAATGATGTTACTAGAGTTAACTATTAGACATATAAGGGAAAGTTTAGTCTCTATATGTAATGCGATGCCATGATAAGTAGTGCTGTGAGTCATTCTAATAGTCTACATTAGTTTTGTCCTCTTTAGTATATCTTGTTGCATATTCAAGATATTCTTATCATACTAAAATTACTCTACTTTCTCTTTACGCAACTGTTCACATTTTATGTGAACTAATACGGCTATGAACCCATATAAAACTTTTATAGACACTAAACTGTTAATTATGCAATGCCTTTACTTAGAGTTTCCTTAATGCTGCATTTTTAAGTTTACCAGTATTTCTGAATATTGTTTATCTCCCTTCAGCTTCAGAATTTCTGGTTCTTAACACACATGCAAGATCACATGTTCATATAACTGAAGTGGTCACTAGCGATTACAAATCAAGATGTGCTCTTGAGCTACCACACACTTACCAGAGTTGTTTCTTATGTCAAACTTCAGAGAAAACTAACATTTCTTATACTGCTGGTCTGTCACTGTTAGGAAAATTTTAATTTATTTGTCAACTGGTCCACACATGCATGCACTCACATAATATTAACAAAATTATCAATAATATTATGATATGTCATCATTATAAATATTATTAAAATATTGATAAAAGTATTAATTATATTAATAGTATTATCTATGACCACTTAGACAATATTGATCATCATATTTTACATTTACACCCCCTACCAGGCAAAGTCTAATGAAAAACCAGAAGTCTGGTAAGATCCAGCATCCTAACACAGCATGAAAAGCAGTGTTAATGGAGCTAAAAGGGGCCAGAGACTTAAATAAAGCTCTTTATTTTCAGTTGCTCTTCAGGTCATTTTAGATATATCATATTTTCCTTCTATTCCACTGCTACAGTGTTTTCTCCAAATTTTGTGGCTAAAGTGGCAATCTTTCATGAGTGTTCTTCCTGGAAAATGTGGGCACTGCTTCCTATTTCACATCATTTCATGATATTGTTTCTATAGTTGGCTTTGAAAACAAACTCTATAGCGCACATACGTACTTATTTCACTGACTTTTGAGTCATGACAAAAAATTTTAAAAGACATTTGAAAATTCCCTAGTGAAACACCCACAGTTAGCTTTTACAGTAGCTTGGATGAGTCATGCTGCAATTCCTAACTCAACAAGCAAACTTCTCTTAGGCATTGAACATTTCCAAGTTTTCCCTTTCAGTCAGCTATCAGTGTCTCAACCAATGTGAGAAAAACAGTCCCTACATTCATTCACAAGCACAAATTCACAGTCCACAGATTCACAGAAGACTCTGGTATACCCTGCTGTTGGGTGAGGAAAAAGTATGTGATGCCCGTGCCTGGAATGTAAAACAATGCATCACTCTAGCACTCAACAGTTTTGCTGGTACTCTTTCTGTTAGCTACCAAATACGAGTGGTTTATTCCTCACACCTGCTGAGCAAGGCCATGTTAGGCAAACCCCTGCAGAAACCAGAAAATCTTTCTCAATTGGAAAGTTCTTTTGTTATTTACTATAGCCCTCTATCTAGGTCTACGGATCTGAGAGCTAGAAGAGCTCTAGAAGGAAAAATAACCCATTTCTGATACGCATGAACAATACATTATTTCTCTTGCTGCTCTGGCTGCTGAATTATGGGGCAGATGAAGATGTCACCCTGTTTCTTAACTGTGAGCAGAAGAGTAAATGGCAGCTAAGTGGCTACTGAGCTTTAAACCTGCCAGATAGGCAGTACGTGCAAGAACAATTATAATGCATTGGAAAGGAACCTACAGGTGCAGAAGTAAACAGTGTTTTTCTGAATAAGAGGGATGCAAGCTCAACATACTATTTTAATTTTAATCTAATTTTAATTGAGAATAAATTAAATTACTTTTCCCAAAGTGGAGTCTGTTTTGCCCATTATATCAGTGGTATCTGATCTCCCTGTCTTCATCTTGACCCACGAGCTTTTCTATCTTGTTTTCTCCCCCTGTTCTGTTGAGAAGGATGAATGTAACAGCAGCACAGTGGACCAAGGTTAACGTGCTACAGCTACTTAGTATTGCTGATCAGCTACAAAACAAAGTTCAATGAATTTTTCTTGAGTTTCTCTGATGCTCCCTTTAGAATTAAACCTAGCACTTGATTAAAAAACAATGACTCACACTTTTGCTGCAGTTTCTCATCTCTAGGTAAGTCAAAACCTAATCTTGGAGACACCTGCTTAGTACAAGAATGATTATGTCACATACATCATGCTGGACTAAGCTCTCTCACTGTGAATGAGCCACCTTTTTGGACACAACTCTCATTTGAGATTCATTTAAGGGAACTCTGTAGTAACACCGATGGCAAACAACATACCACAGAAAAAGCACTCACAGAAATTTTCCATTATTTCTTGACCCAACGAGGATACGGTGTTCTGACTCTTCCCGAGAGATCCTCCCATGGAACCATGGCATCTTCTCATGCGCTGTAGTGGCAATCAACTTCTCCAGCTGAGGCTTTTGACTTATGATAGCTTGTTCAAGAGCATGCCCCTAGAGTGGTAAAAACACAGCAGGATAGTAAAACTGACTTCTGCAGTAAAAACATAAAAGGTAGACACACAGTATTGGGTAGCTTTTGGGGCATCCAAAATCTCCACATATTTGTTGCACGTGAAGAAAAAATCTGGTTGCTACAAAGACATTAAACCAGAAACTAACATGTGCTAATCTAAACATCTAAAAGCTGGGATTCTTCCTCTACCTCTGAAAAACAGAAGGAAAAATAACCAGTAAATCAAGCCCTTAAAATACCAGTATTTCAACTGAAAATTCCATCATATTTATATGCTAATGAGATATAGCTAAATATACTTATTGTCACTCTGAGATGTCATAACATACCTCCATATTACATATCCTATCATAGTTTAATGAAATAAACTGAACACACTTAGCATTGCTGCAGCATGTCTATGTTGAAGACATCAATGCAAATTTTCCCAAAACAAACAGGACAGTCCTAATTTTAGAGTGAACTATGTTAATATTTTAGGTATAACCTAGACACTTCTAAACCCATCTACAACCTATTACTTCTAAATTTGGCCAAGAATCTGAGAGCAAAAACCCCTAGTTTAATCAGTTTTCAACTTCAGTTCATCAACTTCCTTCTAGATTGGGTTCAGACTCATCAGAAAAAACTGCAAGTCTCAGCACTTGTAGTAAATATAGTATAAGCTTCAGGCTTTTCCAGTTTGGACATTGCTCCATATATTTTACAGAGCAGAACACAGAAGGCTACTTGTTAGTACCAAAAGAGATTAAAAACTTAGTTTAACTTCATGAGTTCATAATGGTAACTAATGGCATCCCAAAGGGAAATAATATTCCTGTTACAGCCTCCTACATTAGTTTTCCCATGTTAAGACTGGCTTCTTCACAGTCATTCGAAGGCAAAATCCAGCCTGTCTTCTTCAGCATGGAACATTCCTGCTTGACACATGCAGTACTGAAGATGTATAGACAGTGCTGTGCAGTTAAGAGTCCAAGTTCTGTTTAGGACATAGTATAAAAAAAGCATTACAGAAACAAGGCCAGCTAAGAGGAGAGGATGTAAAACAAGTCACTGTGTCACTATGACTCCCTGCACATCAATCCATAAAAATTCAGAATCAAAAGCAATCAAACAAACCATGTCTGTATCTTGTTATTAATTTTTGGTGCTTGTGGAAATCTGATGACACAGGTTAATGCAGTGGTACATAAGTCTATGCTAGCCCAAATAAGTCTTGAGTTTTGTAAAATTTCAGGAAAACCACACTTATGGCCAAGTGACTGCATACTGGTGGAAAAAAACCTCACTATTCAAAACTCAAACAGCTCTGATTCCATTATGAAAAGATACAACCTAGCAGCAGCAACAGCTGGAAACAAACACTGCAATCTCTTTTTCTCAAAGACCACTTTATGGCAACATCAGCCTGGATGTACCTGCAAATTCCAGGTTTGTTTGACATACTCCCTGATGAGATTCTCTTTTAAATCTTCAAAGGGTCCTGTTTTGGGTTCAACGCCTGGTGGTCGGTTGAAAGGTTTTCTCAGCAGACAGATAAGGCCATCTTCTTCCTCTGAGTGATAGCTAATGAGTTCAGCAGGACTGGCATGTGACTTGCCTCCTGCAATAGCATATGAGCCACTCAGCTCCCTCTCAATTGTATAATGATGAACCTTCCTTCCATGAGCCAAGGATAAGGCAAAGCCCCCCAGGTAATTCCGGCTTTGGCGGAGCAAGTACAGTCCATCACTCACTCCTCCTTGAATCAGATACTCTTCGGCTTCTTCACGTGTAATGTTGCCAAAGAAGTATGGCAAATGGTTAGCAGGGTTTGCTGTGCTGGAAGCCATGCTTTTTTCCTTTTCCAAGTGGCAAACTCAGTATTCTATATCTGAAAAACAAAGACAGAGACATGAGTATCACTTGAAAAAAAACAGAATAAACCGGTAACATGGCAGTCCATGTAATATGTCAGTAACCCATTCAAAAAAAAAAAGATTTTGGTGTGTAGATCACATTTTTGTTTTTATCTTATTAGAAGCTGTCTTTCTAAATCCAAATAGAAAGCTTTTCCCTGCTATACATTAATATTAAAATCTCCTGTAACTGCACAAGTTTCCTTTAACTCTTTTCTTCTCTGTTCCTTTGCCCAGCCATATAGAGGTCCTGACATTTTCATTTGCCTGAATGTCTCTATCGATCTTCTTGTTCTGGCTTGTAGGTATTTCCCAAAAAAAGGAAATAACTGGGTAAAAAAGATTCAGGGAGAAGAGTTTTTTATTTCAGTTTTGCTTATAAGATTAGCTTATGCCAGTACGTGGACTGAGTATGGACAAAAGTCCTATATTAAAATAGTTGACATTGCTCTCCACAGAGATTTAACAATGTGTTTTTAATGGAAAAAGAAAGAAAAATGTTAGTGTCTTTTTGAACATTTTTAATTTCAAACAGCTTATATCGAAATAACATAAAGGCGCACTACCAACACCACCACAGAGGAGAATCAAGTTCAGCATGTCTGAATAATAATAGTGAATTTAACATAAATGGCTCCAATTCCTTTATTCTTAATTTAACAATAAAAACAGTTTCATATATATTTAATATATATCTTAAGAGATTATATTATTGTATATTATTATTTTATATATTTTTTAAAAAATATAACAGATCAGAAAGTCCACAAACATGAGCCAGCTCATACGCAGGTGACTTAATCCTTCCACTCCCTACAGAAGTTAAACCAAAAACACACAGCATTCCAGAGAGCTAATATTTATGTATAAAACTAAACAGGCAACAACTATAGGTAAAACTTCAAGTTCTTTCCCAAATTTTATCACTTCTTACCAAAAGGCAAGGCTAGAGCCCTTAAGTATCAATTAAAAGTTTGTAATTAAATTATGAAAAATATTAAGGCAATATTTTGGGAGGAATACTAGAAACTTCCACTGCCGACACTCAATATTCATCTACTCCAGCTGGGTAAGCACAGCATGGTTTCAGCTGACGATTATTCTCACTCTGCTATTTGAAATTTTATCTGGAATGGGGCAGATTAAGTTGACTGAATTTCTGAAAACTTGCTTCTACAGAAATCTGCATTTCACAGATCAGTCACAACAACTCCCACATCTGATTTTATTTCCTTATAATCCTATGCGTTTATAGTCAACATGTTGGCTAAAGGCCAAGGGAAAAAATATATTTTCTTCACTTTTTTGAAAGGATGTTACTACACTACACTACACTTAATGCTTTCCTGTGATGGATACATTTAAAAACACTGTTCCTTTTTACGAGTTATAGTTCCTAAAACAGAGAGGAAAAAAATCCACTGGTTGCAATTTATATGAAATGGCAGTGGCAGTGACAAGGGACTAGCTCTTGATTCTTCAGAATGTAAAATAGAGAAGTTCAAAGCTCAAAGAAATAAGAGGGCCTGCTATAAAAAGTTTATAAAATATGGAGTTTATAAAATATCACTGAAAGGACAGCAGCACGATCTTTATGATCTCTTTGATTTCACAAGCGATTTATTTAAAACCGTTTCAGACAAAAAAGGTCTGATTTGCTTGTGCAAAACAGGTTAAAGATGGATTTCAGGCAAGGTTTCTCTACCATGTCTAATATATGAAGAATATTCAGTGTGTTAGGAAGTGTTTGGACTGATGGACATGTCCATGGACATGCAAGGAGCCACATACAGACAGAAAACATTAGATAATGGTTAAAAACTTCTGATCTATTTTCAAAGAATTTCTGAATTTGAGATGGCTGTTCTTTTGGTTGGACTTCAAAATCTTGCCTTCCTTTTGGGAGTTTAATATCCTTCTAGGATCAGTAATAGAGTAGAAGAAAATGTATTTTGGTTCACATTTTTCTCCTTCTTTAAATTCCTCCAAGGGACAAATACTGCTGAGCTTGTCAAGTCAGCACAGTTACAAATGTGAGGCTGTAAGATGGAGGTTAAGTCCCCAAAGGGCTAAATTTAAGGCTTTACCCTTGAGAGGGCTGAGGTTACAGCTGGTTACCTGAGTGTAACAGTAGAAGAGGGCCAAAAGTGCAACTCTCCCCACAGCCATTAAAATTTACTTTTAAGGAAGCTGCAAATGCAAGCAAATATTATGGTTATCTTACATGAAATAAAAAAAAATATTATGCAAATACATAGGAAAATTAGGTACCTGCTTCCCCTCAGGTAGCTTCCTCATCATACAGAGGGAACTCCAGACATAATGCAAGAGTTTAGTATACCACACATTTTATGCATGTAGGGAAGTTGAAGATTCTTACAAAACAGAGGAGTGAAACTCAGGAAAGCTCACCTGGAAAGTGTTAGAAAGAATTTGTGCTGACCATACCACTACCCTTAGCTTGCTTCTCCTTCATCTGTTATATTTAGACAATAATAAAGGTAGAATAACTGTTTTATAAAGTTTGCATAGCAGTGAGCATAGTGTTACCAAGGTACTGATTTCCACTGTAACATAAAAAATTATAAATAGGTGTACAAATCTTTCTACAAAGACCGAACAAGAACGTGTAAGGAGACCTCGGGTCAGTTTACCCACCAACTATTTAATGAGTAAAAGGACTGAAGTGTGACAAAAGATCAAAAGCCACATAACGGTGAATAAGCTCTTTATTTGAACAGTTATTTTTTTCCCTTCCTTTGTTTGTCAAAGTAGCCTTCTGTGAGGAATGTATGAAAGTAAAGTAGTAAAGTTTAGAGCAAGTGTCTTTTGCATGCAGAAGACAAAAGAAAGGCTCAGTGATGAAATGATGAAATTATGCTGACTGTAACAATTTGTTCTAGCACAGGATGATATTTTAAGTACCCAACTTGTAACTTGAACAGAAGTTCTGGTTATACACAGAAAAATAATATTTAAATAATGACAATATGCATTTTTTCTCAAATTCTTGTTTAAATAAGGTTCTTGGAATCAAGATATGTGCCCCTGTGAACAGCACTACAATTCTTCATTCTAGGACATTCTTTTTTACATTTCCACATTATTTAACATACCTAAAAGCTGAAAAGAATTAAGCATGCATAGAATTAGAAATATACATTTGATGGTGACTTAACGTGACTTAACGTAGCGTATTAAATATTTTGGTACTTCCAGGGTCTAGTATAATCTTAACAGTGTTCTCCAAACTGATGTAAATTCTGACAGAATTACAATCAAGGTATTATTATTTCACATTTAATCATATATTTACATTTTAATAGTATGTTTTACAAATACAATGGATTTAAACAATTGCTGTATTCTCATTTCTTCATCTTTAAAATCACCTTCTGCTCTATTTTGGCAGATGAATGGTGGTCTTAATTTGATTCATAGATTACCTTTAAATGTCTTCTTTAGCTTGCTGCATAAACATGAACGTTTAGTTTCTATCCAGAATTTAGGAGAAGAATTTTATGATAAAATTATGCAGAAATAAAGGCAGAACACAGTAAATGTTTAAAAATAAGTCATTAGGGAAGGAAATGAAGAAGAATACCATTTTCTCAAGTGAAACTAGAATTTGATTGGGACACTATGGTGAACTTTGTGACCTAGAAATCTTACATAATTCTGCTGGTAACACTAGTGATTTTTACAACTTTTGTAGACAGTCCCATTCATTGTACTGAAAGACATGTATGTAGTACTGCCTCATAGGGAAATGTGATATATATGGGATCACCAAGGTGTTCCAGTATGCTGATCTTCCTCAGGGAAGTGCCCTGGCTTTGTACTGATGCCAAAGGCAGTATGTCTCAGCCTACACCTACTCAACCAGCTTTCAGCCTACAGCAACCTTTCCATCACTCAAGCTTGGGCCTCCTTCTCCACGTGTTTCCTCCAACTTCTCTATGAGAAGTTTTCCTCATGCAATCGGTGTCTGATCTCTGCATCCTTTCACCAATCATCTAAACATTATGCTACACTATTTTTTTTTTCTGAACTTCAGACTCTAAAACATGCCTTCTTTCATCTCTAAAGGCTTTTCTGTTGTTCCACACACATTCCGGGACAATGATGATGGATACACAAAACGTATCTGTCAGTTTTTAAATAAATTTCACTTTTATTATTTCTTCAACATTGGTCTCTCTCCTTAGCACTTTTATCAGACATACCTGTCTTGGGTGCCAAGTTCCATAACTTACTTTGTAGCAGCTGAGCTTCAAAAGCATTTTATTTCTTTCAGATATTTGAAATTTCTTACAATGCTTTTAGGATAAAGTGCTCCTGCTAGCATTTTTAAACACAGACGTATTCTGTAAGAGAACTGTAGCTTAATTAAAGTCTGCTTGGTAACAAATAGGCAATGTGGTAGCTTTGGACCCGGAAGACTTTCTGCTGGTGAGTTCGCAGCCTGGACCTAAAAACACCATCAGTTTGGGAATTGTGCAGTCTGTGGCAGGTTTTGTGAGTTCTCATGATTCTGAAAGTTAATGACCTTGCTAGCATCTTTTTCAGCCTAAGAAATAACAGTGTTTGCCCTTCTTCATGTAAATTCTCAGCATTTTGGCCACATTAGCACAAAAAAACTGCCTGCTGAACAGGTGGTATTGCTGCTTCATCTACTAGGTTTAAGAAAACATCATTTATCTCCCCTCTTGCATCAAAGAGTTATTGATCCAAAGAACTGAAAAAAATCACAAACACACCTAAAATTATTATTAGTTTCAAAACAATGTGGTTTTAGAAATATTTTTCTTTGGATTTTCTTTCCAGTGTCATTTTTATCTATACTGAAGACAGATAGATGTTTTTATCTCCACTGAAACATGCCAGAAATGCCCTCATTTATTCTAAATTGCATCTGACATTCTGATATCATCAGACTACTCCAGGCGGTCTGGCTATTGAAATATTTCCTGAGGAAATACTACTTGACTTGGCAACACTACTACTGACCTATTATGAGACAAACAGATGCTTAGAAAAAGAACCACAGTGTTCACATGTTTTTCAGGGGTTTCCTAGAAAAGCACCTGTACTTAAATCATGGAGGGGCATTGATGATTAAAAAAGCATTCTTCACTGATGCTAGGAATCTATTGTGTCTCTTCCACAACACCTTGCTTTTGGGACTCTCCTGTCTTCCTGTCTTTGGTAACCTTTCCACATGTCATAGTTTTCCTCTAAGAATGCTTTTCTGCTTTGATCTTTTAAAAAGCTCAGAAATTACTGGGGGGGGGGGGCGTGGAGGGGGTGGGAAGGCCAGGCATTTGTGGATATTAGAATTATTCTTCCCCTGGCAGTAGAAACCCCCTGATTTTCACATATATCTAAGAAGAACAGGAAAAAAATATTTTTTTTCCCTTTAGAAAAAGAAAAAAAAGCCCCAACAACAGAAAAATATCAACACTTTCTTACACATCCTCACCATGCTCTACCAGGCACGTTCCTGTGCTTCCTTTTCCAGGGTACTCTTACACTGTCAATATGGAACCATTGCCTCTGGCTAAAGATGTCCCTTTCCAAGCAAGCATTTCTGCCTTAAAACTGATAGCACCATTGGTATGGAAGCCTGTTCCCTTTTGGGCAAAGCCCTTTACTGTGATTGGTACCTATTAAACCACTGTATAAAATGTGGAAGCACTGGGAACAAGCTAACATCCTAAGGAAAGCATTCAAGATACTCCAGCCAGATCCTTCTCTAATCTCCCATTTTCCCTGCTCTGACAAGGTGTCAACAAAGTTCCCTGGGCACAGACAGACCTTGGCCAACAAGAGCTGTGGGGTCTGCAGAAAAGTACAGGGATAACTGTTTCTTCCCAATGCTGACCAAAAAAAAGCGAGGGTTGGGGTGCAGTTACAGAATGATTTCTCAGAGAACCCAAAATTATCTCTGAATCCTTCAGGAACTACTGAACTGAACTACATAACACAAAGTTCCTCTGTGATTTTGTTTCAAGTTTAGTGCCTTTCCAGAAATGCAGTAAAAAGTAAAATTCCTCTATATGTACCACAAAGGCTACTATGGCTGCACAAAGAGAGCTGCGAAATGTCAGTGAAAACATGTGAAGAGCAAACCAAAATATTATCAGCCTACTTGCAAGGAGAATCACTGTAAATAGATGGAACCGCCTACCAAAGGCCTGGATATTTTCAGGTTCAAAGATAAAGTGATATTAAGTATGTCAGCACAGCCTGTTTTCAGGTGGAATGTATTCTTAGTTTTACAGCAGAATTTTACAGAGTTGGCTATAACAAAACTGTTACAAACAAGATAGCACAGTAAAACCAAGATACACCAAACTATCACCAGCATAGAGCCGCTGATACAGTGGGTTTTTATTATCATGAGAACTGAGAAAGACAGGCTTCATTCAGAAGGACCAGTCCCGAAGTGTGGATAGATGCACGATCTATAACTTTGGTTTTCATTCCTTGTGATATTTTAGCAAAATTTCTGATAAACAAAACATCTCTTACAACTAAAGCATCATCAGTCCTAAATGGAAGTCACTAATATCAAATAGAAGATATAAGAAAAGTAAGAGCTCCATCTTGAAAATCAAAGATATACCAGCAGAAACTGAACATTATTACAGCAGTCTTGAAGTTTAAAAGCTGTAACAGGACTGAAATAAAATGCCACATGTTTCATTCAATATTTGGGATAAACCCCACTCTGATTTTACTAGGGGGCAGACCCAAAAGATACGTTTGCTTTTTGTTTCCAAGAAGTATTATCATTTAACTTTTTTAAACTAGTTGTTTAGTTGTTTCAGGGTGACATTTCCAAAGCTATTATGAGGGTATGAACTCCCCTTCTTTGTGCAGCTTTGTCTGTCTCTACTTTGTTCCAGGTCTAGTGGCTACAAATATAGTGTCCTGGTTTGAGGCAGAACAGAACCCATTTTCTGTTCAGTAATTTTACTTCTTAGCTAGGCCTCTTCTAACTCTCTGAAATTAACAGCATATTGTGGAGAAAGCTGTTTGCTTTTAGAGTGATAAGACCAATGTTTCTACTTCGTGCCAAGGAACAGTATGCAGAGAGGGTCTTGCTTATACTTACTGCTATAACAACCAAGGTCAGCTAAGTTTGTTGTTTGCCCCGCTGGAGAGTCAGTAATGGTGGAACGTAGAGTGGTTGTACCTGTGAGGAGGAGCAGACAGGACAGGTGACCCAGAACTGACCAACAGGGTATTCCATCCCATCTGCCCCATTCTCAGTATAAAAGCTGAGGGATCAAAAGGCCAGCCCTCTTTCTTCAATGGCCAGTGTCTGAGGAGGACCCTTTCTGTTTGTCTGCCTTTGATCCCGATCTGTGTGTTTCCGACCCCAGATCTGGAACCCAGTTCCCATCTGTCATTGAGTCCAGTCTGGGACTTCCCCAGTGCCTGCTGGTGATGTCATGCTGGGAGCTTGATATCTTTTTTGTATATATTGCACCTATTTCATTATTTCCTTTTTATTTTATTATTAATATTTCATTAAAGTAGTTTAGTTGCTCCTAAGCTCATAAATACCTTTATCTCTCTCCTTCCTTTTCTCAGACCAAGAGGTAAGGGAGAGTATCTGCCATTGACCAATCTGGCCTAAACCACGACATGTACATAGTAATCTCAGTTTCTCAGCCACAGACATTAGAATATTAGCAATTGAATATTCTTAAGTGAACAACAAACCGAGAACATTTGGATCCCATTATTTCACTGAATTTCACCAATTTTTTTAGAGTTGGAAGGGACCATAGAGATCATCTAGTCCAACTCTCCTGCTGAACCAGGATTGCCTAGAGCATGTTACTCAGGACTGCATCCAGGCGGTCTGGATTATACCTCATTCATTTCTCTGAAATGTATTACTTTGTCTCTAGGGTCACTAAAACCTGTTGCTGAATGGATGCCTCAATGGACCAGCCTCATTGTGAGTTGGAGTGGCAAAATTAGGCAGGTCCTTGTTCAGACTGAGGTTATCTGTCATCTGAAACAGTCTGCAGTATCCTGCTTTATATAAAGTAATTACTGCAGGAACAAAAATAACTTGTTTTTCATACTCCTAGAATAGTCAAGTTTCTACAAAGCTGATCAAGTCTTCTCAGTACCACTTTCTAGCGTCTGTAAAAACTGTGCCATGTTAATTTATTCTTCAAAAAGCTCCTGGTAGGAGGATATAGCAAGATTAGTGTTCTGCTATAGAGGCACTGTAACTGACAATGGCTCATCACTTGCTGGCAATTACACTCAAAAAAAGTTCACACCCATAGACATATGGAAGAAAGGACAAGAATATATTTTTTTTTTTGGAAAGGAAGACGTGATACTAATTCGCACAGCTAGACTTCCAAAATTAAGGATCAGTTTCTTAAAATCTATGTAATAGTTTTATAATTAGGAGCCAGATCAAAGGAAGGCTTCCCTCCAAAAATAGTACCCTCCAGTAATGGAGGCAGGTCTTCCTTCCTAGCTTTTGTAAGGACACGTACATCAGAACGGCAGACTGCATAACAAAAAAGCTCCTCATAGCAATTAGCTCATCAGTGAATCAGTGGTCCAGAAAAGACTAAGTCAGTGTTCGCTCCCCATACCACCCTGTATCTTCAGAACAAGCAGCGCAGCTAAAGCTTACTTCTTATTGCTGTAAAGAGGGGACCAAACAGTCACTTAGCAGCCAGGAATCCCTTTAGCCAGCAAACAACCACTGAGATTAACTATAACCTCACCTCTCATGTAAAATATGAGAATGTTCCAGAGATGCTACACAGGGAAAGGTACAAGCCTTCTCCCCTCCCACAGAGGAAGCCTATTTGCTGCACCTGGACCAGTGAAATGCTCTTGACACGGCCCGTTTATCACTCTGGGCAGACAGAGGATGCACCTGGCCTCAGGACGTTCTGGGCCAACAGACAGAATTTCCCTAGCTCTTGCATGACAAACTGCCAGTCTGGAAAAAAATAGCTCATAGTCAGGCATCTTTTCTCATGTTGTGTCATCCTCTGCATGGCATCATGGATTACAATGCTAAGTGGTCCAGTGGTAATTGTTGCTATACAAGGATACCAAAAAGCTGCCTCCATTTGATGTAACTTGTCCCTTGGGAGTCAGACACAACTGGATTTCATACTAGTGACACCACTCCCTTAACATAACACTGCTTTGTAGAAAGCAGGCTCCAGTGGGTTTGAGTTCACTCTTCCCTTACTGGATTTCTTCCTGCACTTCCATGCACAGCAGTGCCTGTGGACCAGGTCTTTGTTGCATCCACTAGATGAAGACTGTCACAGAGTTGTTCAGCTCACATAAGGCAGCATGAGGTTTCTTACCAATTGCACATGACAACTGAGGACACTCAATAGCCTATAGTGACTGTTAGTCATTCAAAGTTTCCCTCGATGCCCACTTTGATTCTGGGATGTCCTACTCTGTGCTTTACCAGAACTATTCAGAGCAGCACTCTTACTCTTGGTACTCACTTTAAAAAGTCTTCATTCTCAGAAACTTGTAAGACGGTCCACTGATTTGAAACATATCTAATCCCATTGCCTGTTTGGCAGAAATAATCCTTACTTAAGCATCCTGCTTGCTTTACTAACTTTTAAGCAAAATACTGTGCAATTCACATGTATACTTTGAAATGCCACGGTAAAATGTAACCCTTTATGACAAAGATAACAAAATTATTACTGCTTCTTTTACTCACATTCCCTATATTTCAGATATTGGATATTTTCATCTTGAAAAAATCTTAGTTTTGTTTTTGTTATTTTCTTCCTTTTTTTTTGCACAGAGTGAACTTCTTTACTGTATTACATTTATCAAATTTGGGCTGACTTTACCAGAGTAGAAACTTATCTGTAAACAAGTGCTTTGTACAATTACTAGCTTCCTTTTCTGTGTTCTCTCCAAAACAAAATTACAAGAAGGATTTTTCAGTTAAAGTTTTCATGAAATGTATTTTAAAACAGTTTGCAGGTTGGGAGATAGGAAGGGACGGGGGGGGGGGGGTGGGGTGGAGATTGTCTTTTTAGCAGGTTTCAAACCTCAGTTTTCCAATCTAGATTAAGTAATCAATTTTTCAGGCAACCCCACAAAAAAAAATAAATAAGAAAACTAGTTTCTAAAAAAAATTAAGGCATTTTTTTAAACTGAGCTTAATTCCTCTGAAATTTTTACGTCCAATTTTGAAATTGGCACTAGAATTTTTAATAGCAGAACTACACAGTTGTCAGCAGCAACATGCAGTTTAACATTTTAGCTCTAACATCCCACAGATGCTATTGGTTACACTGCCTTTAACTAAGAGACAGGCTTCTACATGTTCTAGAGGCTGTGGTCTCAAAAGTTTTGCAGTTCTTTCCTTTTCTTTCTTACTTCGTCATTTTATCCAAACAGGGGGAAAAAATAAGAGAAAGACTAACAAAGAGAGGAGGGGTAGGCTTTGGTTGATGTATTTAGTGAAGACCCCTGATCCTTTTACTCATTTTACTGAATCTGTGGCACAAGATAGGGATTTCTAAGCATCCTGGGAGGAGGAGGGGTAAACGTGCTTTTTTTTTTTTTTACTTTTTGATGTTAAAATATTCAGGCAATTGTATGTCCATTTCCTTGGTACATATTCTACTCTAACACTTCCTGCCTGTGTTTTCTCTAGCTATCTTCATTATTTCCAACCCCACTTGTGATTCCATCCCCAGCATAGGAGTTGCCTCATGGATTTACTTGGCTGGATTTACATACCTCAGAGCCACCGTCCCTACTTCTTTACAAAAGCTTTTAGCATCTCACATCTTATCTCTGCTGAGCATCAGTGATGAAAGATTCCTGCATTGCCTCCTTGCATTTTGAAAGAAAGAAAAGGGTGTAAACATATTGTTGGACATATTGTCCATTCAGGACAGCTGGCATCCCATATCTGTTCTGAAGAACACTGTCCCAAAGCAAATTTGGACAAAGCTGGAGAAATGACAGAGTAATCCTAGCTCATCAAACCAATACATTCCAGCATCAAATAATTACAAACTGAGTGATAATGAAACTGCACAAACTATCTGTATCATACTCCTGCACACTCATATTTAGGTTCTAATACTTGTTAATTTCTAATTATTTGCTCTGGTATCTGTTAAAAAGGGAAGGCTTGTGGTATTTTGCATATACTGAAGTCTTCTTAGAACATTAGGATCCCTATAAGTCTCAAAAATACTTTTCCTCTTTCTTTCCTTTTTACGACAGCTACGTTTGAAGAAGTAGCCATTTAGTGACTGTATGTACAGGGACAGGAAGTTATAACCTAATTTTAACTTTGGAATGTAAAGACAAACTACATTTTGTTCTATTTCTTTGAGGCAGGTGATATTTTGTGTCAAACATTATGAATATTTATCAATTATTTATTTCAGCAGATCCTAGAGTCATTTCTTTTGATGCAGGAGCATGCACGCTTCTTCACACTGCTTGCACTTGCAATGCTGATCTTTCCCCATCACGCTGACAAGCAATGCAGAACTCAGTGGCAAAAGATTCTCTTCTGCTTAATTTAAGCCTCCACATTACCGTGTCACGAAATTAAAACTAGACAACATCAGTGATGTAACCATGCTGCTGCAACCTTAAATCAAAGGAGGACAATGCAAATACTAACCAACAGCTTTGAGATGAAATTATTTATACTGTGCCCAAAATAAATATTAATAATTGTGTATTGTATTATTTTATACTGCATACAAGAACAAGAGAATGACCCTGCAAAGCTCAGTGCTTCTTTTTCTCATAACAGTGATCAAAGGGCTTAAATTAAACTGCAGAAATTAATAACATTTTTCTGTAAAAGTGGTGCAAATATTAGGAATGCTTCTCTGTAAAAGCATTTCTAGAAATGCCAGCTGAGACATAAAGTGAGCTATCATCACCTGCTCCCACAAGATTTTCTTCTTTTGTCAAATGCAAGTAAAACTACTGTTAAATTGGATTATGAAACTGTTTCCCTGTAATAAAATGCTATTTTTTCACTAAATTTGAAATAAATAAGTTGATCCTGCAAATCCTTGCAAACTGATGTTTTCATTCTTATGAGTAAAGCTTACTACTCACACTCACAAACACCTGCAAGACCATCTTCAGCTTTTAAATAGGCACCTTGTATGTTATAAGTACTCAAGGCCCAGTGGAGTAACTCACTTAAGCATATGTTTACCTTAAAGTAGAAAAGAAGTCATTTTAAACAGCTCATTGGAAAGATCTTTCTGTAATCGTTACTCACATTTGAAGACAAGTGTTGTATTCCTTGTAATTATGATATTAAAACAGACAAGTTCCCTTTTTCAGCTGTGTTATTCTGGAACTCAATACAGTCAACCGAAAGAAGATTCTGGCACAGCCTGTCTAATGAGCATACACCAGATCTTGAGGCACTGATCCAAAAGTCTATAAAGCTGGAAAAAGGATGACAGTACCTAGTATCTTCAATGGATTCAGATGCACTTACAGTCACAATATTCAAACCAGCAATGACAACTGACTCATTGCTTTCTGCTAAATACTGAGTGTTGGAAAAGCATTTGGAAGGAAAAAAGAAGTACAATTTGCAAAAAATAATTATGATTGTGAGACCATGACCTCTGAACACAACACACACTTCAGAAGTGATTTCTCCAACTTCCGAAGCCACTGACGTAGCAAGCAAAAGAAAGGATAGAAGACTAAGGAAACGCCCCTTCATCATTATTTTTATTGGTCATCAGTATCTTCAAAGATGCTTAAGAGCTTAGAATTTTACCATTGATCTTCTAAACTGTTGTTTTGTGCTCAACATAACCCACTACCTGCTTCTAAAAATAAATTTCAGTGTTTGTCTTCCTGCGACTTCAGATCAAATTCTGCTCTAATCAGAATCGCACCATCATGCAAATGGGAGAGCTGCACGGTTCACCATTGCTTTGACAGAATGTTGGGGTTTTTTTGAACAGAAGTAAAACAAGAACACTTCAATTGTGGTTCTCTTGGGATTTTGCAGTTATTTCAAGTGAATGTAAAAACTGAAGGAATTTCTCACTTTTATCTATTTCAGCCATTTTTGAGCATCCTAACTGATTCCAAGTGCTATAGTTGAAATTATTATGTCTTCACCACACTCTAATCTTTCTCCCCCACAGGAT
Source organism: Tringa tobata (assembly GCA_033628505.1). Classification (NCBI taxonomy): domain Eukaryota; kingdom Metazoa; phylum Chordata; class Aves; order Charadriiformes; family Scolopacidae; genus Tringa; species Tringa tobata. Next base: position 33,806 of record JAHREE010000605.1, on the reverse strand, counting down.
AACTGTCAGAATATAACGAACGTTCAAACTTCCTTATTTGTCTGTGCTAAATGCTCAACAGAGGGATGAAAAAAAAAAAAAAAAAGAAGTCACAGTTCCTCTAAGTGGACTGCCTCAATATACTCTATGCTGCTACAGATCATGGCCTAGAAGCCAGCAAAAATACACAGCTTCACGTACTGATACCAGCTCTGTACCGGATGGCTGTGCCCATGGATTAGGCTGCAGATTCAACCCAAGGGCTCATGAGACCTAAGGTTCTGTGGATAAAAAGAGCACGAAAGAAGCCTAACAGAAAAGAACATTTAAAAAAATATGAACAGCTAATTCCTTTAAAATGACTGGTTTTGTCTTAAAATGGAAGTATTTCACAATATATCATCTAATTTGGCCAGACTGGGACGCCAATTGCCACTCTTCTACTGCAGTCAGCACCACCTAACAACAGTATTGTTATCAAAGTAACATCACTTCAAACTGATCTAGCTAACTACAACACAAAGTTTATACAGTACAGTGCTAAAGAAGAAAATGGAATAATGCTGGCAGAACACGAGATGAAGGGCAATGGCATCAGCCTCATAATATTCAACTACTTTCAGCACTTCCAGTAATTCACAACAGCTATTTTCCTGGAATCAAAATAGGTAAGTTTGATATGGAAGAAACACATTTTTAAAGACATTTGGTCTGGCATCAAATCTTTGACATATTATGCACCACTCAGACAGAAGCCCTACTATTGTGTATACTTTTCTTTGTTTAAAACCTACCACAATAACGTACCAAGATACAATGAATTATTATTTTTTTTTTTTAATTTTTTGTGCGTGTATTTAAATTCTAGATTTAAGTTCCTCAAACGCTGGGCTACTGGTATTTATTTTCAGAAACACTGTAATACGGGCGGGTTTCACGCTTGCTTTTCAAGCCGGTGCGATTTTAGCCGGCCGCACCCTACCCGACCAGACCAGAGCAGACCGCTGCCCTGCGCCCTCCCCTCCCCGCGGAGGCTCCGCCGCTGAGGGCTCGGCCGTGTCAGGAGCTCAGCAGTTACGCCCGGCCATTCTTTCTGCCCGTTTCCCCGCGCTCCCCGGCAGCCGGGGACCCCGCGGGAGCCGGCAGCAGGGCCGCCCCGTCCATCCAGCCCCCGCGTCGGCGCCGGCCCCGCCCCCCCCCCCCCCCCCCCCCCCCCCCCCCCCCCCTT
>JAHREE010000605.1:12910-32397 GCA_033628505.1 Tringa tobata | reverse complement strand
CGTCCCCGCGCCGCTGCCGCCTCCCGCCGCCCGACGGCTCCTGCCGCTGCTCCTCCCGCCAGGAGAGCGCTGGCGGGTTCGTAGCCCTCCGGCGAGCGGCTCCGCCGAGCCGTGCCGGGCCGCGCCGCCTCGGGGTTCGGCTGAGAGCGGGGCTGGACCCGCGCTTAGCGCCGCGGTTGCCGCCGCTTCCTCGTTTTCTCTCGCAGCCGCGGCCACTTCCTCAACGGAGTGTCGGTGCGCGCTCCCTCCTCCTTGGAGGGCGCAGCCGCCGTGCCCCGGTTCCCTCTTTAGGGTGGCAGCCCCGGCGGGAGGGCGGCTGGCACCGGCGGTGCGGCAGGGCACGGAGCGCCGCGGGAAGGGAGCGTCCGTCTCCTCCGGATTCGGCGGCATGGGACTGCTCGGGAGCCTGCGGTGTGGGTCCCCTTGGTGCCGCCTGATGTGGCCTTCGGTGGCACCCCATGGTCTTCTTGGTCCCCTGCGATTTAGATCCAGCGTCCCCGCCTTGGAGGGACGATGAACACGCCGCTGTTCAGCACCATGCTTGGGACGGAGGATCAAAGTGTATCAAATGTGGGCTTCTCGTAAGGAAAAAAGGAGTAGGCACGCTTTTGGTGAATATTGAAGTTGTGTGTCTTTCGGTACTTTTGTATTCTTTGGTGTGAAAATGACTGTTGGAGGGTTTCCTTTTGGAGCAACCCAAGGACCTACCATAGCACGGTATCTCCCCTTCCTGTTATATTCCACTCCAAAACACCCAGTATTTCAATCAAAAGTACTTTTTGGAGCAACTCCAGGTGCGGAGGAGATTCCAGTGTGCCTAAACGCTGAGCTGAAGGAAAGCCCCTCTTCAAGGCCTCCGCTGCATGCTATGTGACAGGGAATTAATTTCTGCTGCAGGTGCCCCAACATCCCTGTACAGCCAAAAGGTGGCAACTATCCTTTGCGAGGGACTGTCCAGGGACAAACTGCTCCTGCTGTGGGTCATACAGGACTGATGCATGGCAGGAGGGGCCTCGGCTGGGGCGTGAGTGGGCAGATCTCTTTCAGCTATGACTGTGCTGCATGACACAGCATCATATCCCGTGATGGGCAGTGCGAGTGGGAGGTAAAGTCCACTTCCTTCTTTCCCCTAATAAATGAGTGCTAGCACTAATGTGGGATACAGTCATTATTTTCAGTGGTGAAACACTGGCTGTCTTTCCTCATTGCAATACAGACCATACACGCCTTATAGTTAAGAGAGCCGCCAAAATGTCATAATTCATACCAGTTAAAAAGGTCTCTGGTTTTGCTCCGTTTCGGTGAGACTTTTGGTAATTGCTGTAGTAGTGATGCATTTCTTACTGGTATTGCCTAGATCTATGAGAAAAGAGTTTAGAAAATCTAATTCTTGGATGTCTTTTGATGGCACAGTTCTTTTCCTGTAAATATCCAAGTATGAATAGAGCATAATCTGCAGGAAATAGCATTTGGAAAATCATTATTGGACTATGAATTGTTTTTCAAGGAGAAGTCTCATCTTAAATCAGTGAAAAAACCATCCACACTGCATGGCTTTAGATTATACATGAGCAATTGTACTGGATCTGGCTGGGATGGAATTAACTTTCTTCATAGCAGCTGATATGGTGCTGTGTCTCGGATTTTGGCTAGAACAATATTGATAACACACTAATAATTTGACTATTCCTGGGCACTGTTCACACAACATTGCAGCTTCCTCCATTTCCCACTCTGTGTGTGTCCCCAGCATGTAACCTAGAGGCGGACAAAAAGTTAAGAAGGAACAGCTGACCCCAGCTGACCAAAGGTGTATCCCATACCATACTCAGAAATCAAAACTGGGGATAGATGAAGAAGGGTGGAGGGGTGGGGGTGTCTTCCAACGTGGCAACCATTCAGAGACTTGCTGGGCATCACGGTCTTGTGAGAGTGACCACCCATGTATCACTTGGGTTTTAGGTTGTTTTTCCTTTCCTTCACCTATTTAAAGCATCTGTGTGTCTTTTTCTTGACACATAACTTTTCTTGGTTTTGATCTTCATATTCTGTTCTCAGTCCTGCTGGGCAGGGGGAATCAACCAGCTGGCTGCATGGGTGCTTGGCTGCTGGCCTGGGTCAGCCCATAACAGTAACAAAGGGGAAATCCAGTAGGGGAAGTAAATTCTTTTGATGCCATCCACAGTTTCTTTTTTGTTTCATTTCATGCAAGATTTTATACAAATAATTGTGTTATGGAGTTCTCCTATAGTCACTTTTGGTAAGGGACTCACAATAGTGGAGTGTATTATTTAATGTTACATGAAATGTTACGTGTTATCCTATCTTAACATACATGTTATCATTCTGAAGCTTTTCTGTGATGAGTGGCTGACAAGTAATCAGCAAAGTAAAATAATTCCCCTTTTTAGTCTGGCAAAATTTGATCAGAATATATTTGGGGTTTTTGGAAAGATTCAGTAAACTTGTGGAATCTCCTGCCCAATGTGAATGCATACAGTGAAAACCAATAGTTTGTGCATAGCCTCCCACTAGTTGCGTTGTACAGTAACTACAATAATTAACTTTTGAATCTTCCATAATTTCAGGGAGTATCTGAGGGAATTTCAATGCTTTCATTATTGCAATATGATTTGAAAGACCTCTCCTTTCAGGAAGCATGATGGTTTGCTTAAGGTCAGGGTACATCTATTGTGGTGGGAGGCTTTACAACTACATGACTGTCTGCCACCCCAATTAATGCTAGTATAAAAGCAGAGAGATGGAGCCTGGGTAAAATGCCATGTGTCTTTCTGGTAAAACTTCAATCCTGAAGTTGGACTTTTATTTTAGATGAAGTCCAGATTTCTACAAAAACCCTAAATAATTTTTCGCATACCATGACACTGTTACAGTCATTGGCTGCTCTGGTGGTTCCATCTGCCAGTTTTTTCTGTGTAGTGCAATATATATATACATATATATATACATTCTGTATAGTGCAATATATATATAGTGCAAAATATATATATATAGCAATTTGGACGGTTCTTGAACTCACAGGACATAACACATAGAAACAGAGGAGTATTCTTGTTGGTAATGATTAAATTTAAGCCACCGGTTTATGTCAAATCAAATCTATTTTTTATCCTATTATGAATCACAATAGAGTTGATATATAAGAACATTCCCAAATCGAATTTAATAGTCTGACTCTAGGACCAATACAATTTCTAAAAAGTAGTCATGTAATTGAGCCTCTTCAAACTTCAGAAATTTGGAGTTGTGAAGAATCTATTTTTTTGCTTTCCAACTATCTGTCTTCATTGTTACAGGGAACAGATGGTTAACAGAAAATACAAGTAGGTATGTTGAAAGAGACCTTTCTTCAGCTAAGCTATCACACTGAAGCATTATTATTTATTTCATTCTTCAGAGGGAATTTTTAGGCTGGTTTGTGGTTTACAAGTGTAGTGGAATTTGCAGATGTGCTTTTGCAGACATAGTTTGCATAGTGGAATTCTGCTGTAGCGCAAAGTGTACTGCTGCAGCTTACTCTTAAAGTAATCACAGGCTGAAACAGAGCATTTTTAAAAATGCTATCTCTGTTTCTGTAGTAGGGAATGCTGTAAGGTAGGCTGATGCTTTATTGTCTGATTGAATGTTAAATACTCTGAAATACATAGCAACAAAATACGCAACACCACAGACAGATAGTCTCATCTGAGGTTCAAATTCTTGATACTTGGCCATACCTAAGCTAAAAGTAAGGGTTTCTGTGATAGAAGCAATAAGTGTCGCCAAGATGGGACTCTGCATCTATACAAACAGAAAGATACAGAAGTGATTCATTTTGCCTAAGGACTATAAAATTTGTTCACAGTTCATTGAATCAGGTCATGGTTTGAACAAAAATATATGCCATTTGAGATTATTTATTTTCTACTTCATTTTAATTTGACAGTGAATCAGTGTTAGCACAATAGAGGTAAACATTTAGAGAAAATCAAAAGCCAATAGCCTGAAAGCAGTGTTGTGAAACAAAAGCAAATGTCCTATATTACAGTCACGAAGAACTGAGCTTCAAAAAGTAAGGACCATAATCTCATATCTTTTGGCCTCTTTCTGTTATCTAAGGAGTAGCAATGATCTCCATTTAACATAAGAACCAGGCCTAAGGATGTTTCATACGTTATAAATGCAAGCTATTTGTATTTTCACTTATAACTGAATTTAAGTGGAAAACAGTCGTGGAAATCTCTAGGAAAATCTGAGTATAATTACACAGAAATAAACTGGGGAAGATGTGCAGCAAATTAATTGACCTGCCTGTTCATTGTGAGAATCTAGTCTAAATTATTACTATTTCGGTTATATATGAATTTACTGCTTTGACTAGGAATGTCAGTAGGAATATTCTTTGCTATATGAAGTTGAGAATAATAGAAAATAGAAATAGAAAATTCAGAGCCATCAAGGTATTTTCTGTATCAACCCACACTAAATGTAATATCTGCAGTATTTTATATATATATTTACATATAACAATTTAAATACCATAATTTTGCATGTAATAGCCACATTTCTCAGTTTCCCCCTTTATTTTTACCTTTAAACTAAAAATTGATCACACTTATTATGTATGTCTGTTATAAAACTGTTGATAGTTCTGCTCACTAGTGATTAAGAGTATTCTCAGGATATATTCATTACACGTGAAATATCATGATCTGAGGAGGTATGATATCTACATTTTTAAATTTATGGGCAACAATGCAGACTAAGATTGTACATTAGCTTAGAAAAGGTATTTCCTGAAATTATATGACTTCATAAAATACGTTAAAGTGAAGATGCAGGCTTGGGCCAGTCCAGTCTTTATGACTTCATATACCACACGCCCATGGCTATTAAATTGTTCTTTGAAAGAATTGCCTGATTGTAGCACAGAAAATAACCAAGGAAGTGTGTAACAAGAAGCTGACAACCAGATTTTTAAGAAGTGTTGGGCAAAATTCTTAAGGAGAGTTTCAGAAGTTGTTAGCAAAAGAATGGGTAAATTGTGCTTTGGATGAGAACCATCATAAAGATATGGAGAAAAAAAAGAAAAAGAGAGAGAGAATGCATAATCACTTAATCACATAATGACTTCTGTCATAGCATAACTTGTGCAGTTATGTGGGACCATTCTGTTTCAGCACCATTTCCATTTCAGTGGGTAAAATGCTGGATCTGTAGCTTTCTGAGAGCCATCTTTGACCGTCTCAATCAGCAAACAAGATCAGCGCTGGAAGCCAGTATGTCAGAGATGAGGGCTGCATTGATGTTAAATCATACCACCTATAGAAGCCTTTTTTTTTTTTCATTTTTGGTTGTGTACTGGCATGCTAGAGGATGGAGAACACAATCTCTTGGTCCTGTTCCATTTGGGATTCCCCCTGGTTGGGGGATCAGTTAATAGATGGGGTAATCCACCTTTCCACCTCTTGTATACTGTAATGATTAGTGCATGGATAGGCATTCCTGTGTGGTCATCCTAGGAATGTAAGAGCAGAGTGCTACTAGATGGATATTGTCAACAACGACAGCATTGGGTGAGACATGGGGTATTATTAGCTGATATGCCTCCTGGTCATATGCATTGATATTTACATCTCTAAGATTTCTTTCTAAGACTGTTATATATTTGTGTGGATGGACAAAATGGACAAAAACTACAGATCCTTAAGAGTATGTAGAAATGGAAATGTTACCAGTGTAAGCCTAATAGTGGCATACAAAACTCTTAATTTTTTATTTTCAACTGAAACATCGTTGGACTTTAAAAGTACAAAGTATTTTAATAGTATTATTTATGTATTTATATACATATTTACAAATAGTATGAAGCTAATTCAGTATAAACCAAGCTTATGGGATATTTCTACAGTATTTCTCCCAAATTCCATGCTCCAGAAAGACTTCTTAGTTGGGTGTCTTATGTCATGTCTTTGTCAAGAGTCAGCTTGGATCCAGCTGTAGTTTTATTCTGTCTGTAACATTTATCAGCTCTTCCCTACAGACCCAGTAGGGTCGCTATCTTTGCACTGTGGTCTAGGATCCCATATTTGTTTAGATGCAGTGCTGGCACAGTCTGCATCTTTGCTTGTACACTTAATCAATTAAATCCTTGTAGAAACCAAATTAGCTGTCATCCGTAGTGTTCAGCGACCCACATTGCCTCCTGAGAAAGCAGCAAGTGTGTTCTCAATAGCAAGAAGTACTCTTCTTTGTGAGAACAGGTTGTGGAGACACGCAGTCTGTCTCTTCATGAAGGCAGTTTATAGTTGTCACAGACTCTGACTGATGCACAAAAAGCAGATGTACTATTTCTGGATTAGTGCTGGAAGAGGTATGATGCATTTCCACATCACTGCACCTGTCCTATCAAATCTGAGCTGACCTTGCATCCCAATCATATATATTCTTCCAACCAAACAACATGTGCACCTCTAACTCGGGATTCACTGTAAATGAATCAGGATATAAAGTATTATAAAATACTTTTTATAATGCAAAATATTAACTACCAGTTTTCATAACCTACTTTCCTGCATTTACAGTCAGAATAAGGACTTCCTTAATATCAGAGTCTTCATGCATAATTTAGTTTTAGTTTGTTTCTGCTGCAAGGTAGCTGGGGCATTCATACTGGAGCAATATACCTGACATGTTGTAACCCAAGGAATATCTTAAAGCTGCATGAGCAGCACTTTTCAATTTACCATCATATTTTGTTTTCTGAGACTTGATTTAGTACTGACATAACTTTTCCACAGCCTGACCCTGAATAAAAAATCCTAAAGTTAAAAAAAAATAAAAATATGTGAATTGTTCTGAATGCTTTGAACACAGTCTTTTCTGGTGTAGAATTGATTTGGGAATCCCTTTCTCATTGGATCGCAAGAATGTCGACATGCATTCTAGTCTATAGGAGGAGCAGAAGTATGTCTGTTCAAATGGATATACCATTTATACTGATACTTATTTCCTAATTTTAGACATACAATAGGATTTTACTGGAAGGAAACTGTTCTTCTAACAGCTACAAAAATGCATGTCATCAGGAAAACAGATATTCTGCCAAAAAGCAGAAGGAATTCACAATAAGAGGTTACTAACCCTTAAATTTGAGGCTGATTTTCTTCTTTTTCATTTAATCCATACTGTAAGAAAGATATAAAATAAATGCAAAATTTGGTAGAGTCTAATAACATGTTTTTCTCTGTATGTATGTATGTTTACACATGTGTGCGTATCTTAAATGTCTTAAAACAATCTTTAATGTTCTGTCTTGAACTAAACCAGTTTAAACTCAAACATGCCTTTAAAAACATACTTGCCCTTAGAACTATGCAAAGCCATGAGAGAAAAATTAAATCAGAATCATAATAGTTTTTTTTCCTCTGTGATACTACAGATAAGGTCCAGCTGGCCTGCACAAGAGTGGAAGCACATGTTCATACAAAACCTTTAGAGGTCTAGGAGACAACCCAGGAGCAACATCCACTTTAAATTAAAAATGAGGCTCCAGATGGCAAAATAATTAAAAAATGTTTAGAATGAATCATGAGTACAGGACAGCTGAAAGATCTCTTTTATCTTCCTTTCAGAACGTGAGCATGGGAAAAATTCTCTCAAATGAGTTTCTGCCATAGATGATGCAAATGCACTATAAAAACATTTGTAACTTCTCGAGAACTGAAACTGCTGAGGATCTCATAGCTTTAAAACAGAAAGCAGAAGTTAACTTGATTTTAATCTTATTTACATTGATTTTATACAATGACTTCTCCATGTCTAGTAGATGTTGCTGTCAAAACTATCCTTTATGACTATAATATATATTATTACTAGCGATGTTCAAGTGAAATAAAACTCTTAAGAAGCTGCAATGAGAAGCTTAGTGCATGAACTTTATATGAAAAATGAATATTTATCTAGATTATTTTTAAAATGTGGAAATGATGCCTGAGTGAAAAAGAAAAAACAATAAAGAGTAGCACTGGGGGGTCTTAGTCAGACAGTGTACTGCAGGCAGCCCTCATCAGGGGTGGAAGTAAAAGCACTTAAGTACATCCAGCAATCTTAACCACAGATGAATGATGACTTTTCAGATGTGTCACGACTGCAGCACTTCTAATAGCATGTGAGTGGTAAAGAAGTAAAGCATGGTATATGCTTGTTCTTTAGTTGTTAGTCTCTTTTTTCTTTTTATTTTTTTAATTTCTAAAAATGTGATGCAGCAGGCATAAAAAATTAAAATCAAAGAGTTTTGAAATTTTGAGTTATTTAAAAGAAGCAGGTTTGTTTAGCCTCTCCTGTGTAGCAAGATATGATGGTTTTGATGGGGTGTTGAGCAATAACTACTTTTCTGTATTTAACATTTTTCAAGAGCAAATCTTGAAGGCTCATGTGTGAATGCTGTACTTATTGTCCTAATGTTATAAAGGGGGAAGCCTAACTTTGAGACTGGAGACAGCTATGCAACGGAAAAAGTTTAAAGGCAGATGCATGCAAAAGACTTCCAATAGCTCCAGATACCCAAATAATATTTTGATCTGGGTTGGGCTGTTGGAGTCTCACTGAAACACCCAGAGAGCTTGATGCTTGGTCCCTCATCCCTAGTCTGATTCACCTCTTGCAAGTCATATACCAGTGCAGAGCCCAGGTTGCCAAGGCAAAGTCTGTATCTGACCTCTAAATGATATAGTTGCAAGGGTGGAAGATACAGACCATGGAAAAACAGAAATCATTAAATCCCACAGTTTTATACAAAAGCACTATAAACAGATACTATTGCCCTCACTTGTATTCAATTATTCTCTATCTTGCAATTTTTCAAAGGAATTAAAGTCAGCCCCATGGTGGTTTCTCTTTTTATCAGTCTCACTAGCTAGACAAAAAAAGGTTCATAAAGAGGTGCTGATGGATGGAGACTGTGATTGCAAGATTAAAGATTAGAGAAATATTTCTTTTGTATCAGCTGTCCTTGGATTCTATTTTAAAGAGGCAGTGTTTTCATTCCATTCATGAGATGTACTGTATTCTCACTGGGGACCTTACTTTTATTCAGACCACAGATCCAGGCCTTTAGAAATCCAGAGCTAGAAGAACATTCTGGTTACTTTTTCCCTCACTTTTTTGAAACATAACACTTTATTTTATCTTAATGAATTATTCTTCTCTCTACATGGACTGCAGCAGTTCCAGCAAAATGGCTATTGCTTTCCCAATTTAATTCATGCACCTTTTAAACTTTGAAAAATGGATGAATAGTAAACTGAGGGAGGTGCTCCCAGTTGTCCCTGAGACCACCAGTTGGGTATTTCAGGAGGACACCAGACAACTGATCAGGAGAGAAAATGGGAGGTCAGGACTCAGGACATCCCAAAGATACCTCCAGGTTTCTTCATAAAATATTTTCAAAGAAACTGGGCTTTTGCAGTGATTTTGATTGCATGCAGTCAGCATTTTTTATGACAGATTTTGCTCAACTTTGAGGCTAACCCTATACAAATATTTTTTAAATCTCCATGTGCCTTAGTTTACGACATGTATATAGTTGTAGCTATCTATTTCTAAGTTTCCATTAACTCATCTCGGTTCATTCATATTTCAACACTTAGAAATCTGTGATGAGCATTGTTTTACATATAATAAGAGTTCATCTGTATATATATATAATGCTAGAATACAGTGGTAGCGTCTATGCCTCTAGGGGTAGCTGATTTACTTTTTATGACTTTCTACATCCACGCACACATACGTGGCCATTTGGAGTTCCCAGCACTGTCTTCTACTTGTGGTGTCTCTCTTTATACATAGCCACAATACATGTATAATCTTCATTTGTTGTAACTGTAACTATTGTAAAAAGGAAAAAATGGGCTTTCATATTTTTCAGTGGGGTAAATGTCAGTGAAAGGACAGCATGGTGTTTTGAACAACTGTGCATTACATAATTGCATGCTGCAAATGTTACTACTTTTTTGTCTGTCTCCTTAGTAGCACCATGTGCTGCATTAAACCAACTAGAGAAAATAATTTATTTTCTATTGACAATAAAGTAAAACCAAAATGTTATAACAGAGCATCAAATTTATTTTTTATTGTACCAAATCAATAAACATCTCATTCAGAAGTTCTGCAAAGCTTCATAATCTGAGTGCACAAAATAGGCTTCTGATTTATTTTTTCTAATTATTATTAAGAATAATAATAACATTAATAATAATATGACACCACAGATAAGTATGACATTTCAGGGATTTATAAGGCAAATACCCAGCCCTGTGGGTGTAAAACTAAAGATGAAAAATAATAATTTTGAGGTATGTGGATAAGAAAAAGTTGAAAAGAAAAACTAAAAAGAAAAGCGGCAAGAGACCTTATCTAAGGAATCAGTATGTGAGAAAATATACCTGGTATGCATTGACACACATAAAAAGAATACAGTAAAAGACCATTGAAGTCACAAATTTAAATAACCAGAGTAAAGAAATGCTCAAATTTAAGGTTAAGTGCAGAGTTTTATTTCATCCCTCTTAACTGCATCTGCCTTCTGAAATTATATGGCCCACAAGCCATCTTTTCCAGGAACCCTGACACATGGCATAGACAGGGTAGACTAGCTCTGGCAGTGGATCAGGTTGGGTAGAGATGAATTCTGCCGAGGGGATTCCCTTGTTATTTTTAGCTGGACTAGACATTATTTGATGAATGAGAATTTGCCTTTGAAAGGGATGCAATACCTTATATATACATGGAAGTTTAAAGGACAGTAATTCTAGTACTGAGCCTCCTCTGTGGATACTCTTTACTACAGCTGAGAGGGCCTTTCTGTGTGTTAGCTTCCCGTACTTTCATAGAGGAAGGCCTTTCCTCCCATCTCCCTGTCCTCCTCCTGTCCCATCCTGGCAGGGTGGCTGTGAATGCCTGCACAGGGAGGTTGGGAGGACAGGTGAAGCCCTGCCAGCCCGGATTATAGCAACCAGATCAGGCAAGCGAAAGCCCAGGCAGAACTAAATCTATCCAGGGACATAAAAACAGTAAGAAAAACTTCTATATGTATGTCACGGATAAAGGTAAAACTAGGGAGGTTGTGGGCCCTCTCCAGAAGGAAACAGGAGACCTGACCACCCAGGATATGGGTAAGGCTGAGCTACTGAACAACGTTTTTGCCTCAGTCTTCGCTGGCAAGGACTCTAACCACACTGCCCAGGTAGCAGAAGGCAAAAGCACGGTCTCTGCAAATGAAGAATTGCCCACAGTACAAGAAGATCAGGTTTGAGACCACCTAAGGAACCTGAAGGTGCATAAGGCCATGGGACCCAATGAAATCTATCCATGGGTCCTGAGGGAGCTGCTGGACAAAGTTTCTAAGCCAGTTTCCATCGTATTTAAGAAATCATGGTTATCTGGTGAAGTTTCCACTGACTGGAAAAAGGGGAGCATAACCCCGATATTCAAAAAAGGTAAAAAAAGGAAGACCCAGGGAACTATAGGCCAGTCAGTCTCACCTCTGTGCCCAGCAAGATCATGGATTGGATCTTATCAGAATCTCTGCTAAGGCACATGGAAGAAAAGGACGTCATTGGTGGTAGCCAACATGGCTTCACTGAGGGCAAGTCACACCTGACAAATCTGGTGGCCTTCTACAATTGTGCTACAGCATTAGTGGATAAGGGGAGAGAAGCAGACGTCATCTACCTAGACTTATGCAAAGTGTTTGACACTGTCCCACATGACATCCTGGTCTCAAAATTGGAAAGTCGTGGATTTGATGGATGGGCCACTCGGTGGATGAGGAACTGGCTGAATGGCCACACTCAAAGGGTTGTGGTCAACGGCTCAATGTCTAATTGGTGGCCAGTGATGAGTGGCATTCCTCAGGGGTCAGTACTGAGACCAGGGCTGTTTAACATCTTTGTCAGTGTCGTGGACAGTGGGATTGAGTGCACCATCAGCAAATTTGCTGATAACACCAAGCTCAGTGGCATGGTTGACACACTGGAGGGACGAGGTACCAGAGGGACACAGACAGGCTTGAGAGGTGTGCTTGTGCTAACTGCAAGAAGTTCAACCAGGCCAAGTGCAGGGTCCTGCACCTGGGACGTGGCAATCCCAGGCACAAATACAGGTTGGGCAGAGAACGGCTGGAAAGCAGCCCTGAGGAGAAGGACTTGGGGGTGTTGGTGCATGAGAAGCTCAACAGCAGTTGGCAATGTGCGCTGGCAGCCCAGAAAGCCAACAACATCCTGGGCTGCATCAAAAGAAGCACAGTCAGCAGGGTGAGGGTGGTGATTCTACCTGTATACTCTGCTCTTGTGAGACCCCACCTGGAGTACTGTGTCCAGCTTTGGAGTCCTCAGCATAGGAAGGACATGGAACTGTTGGAAAGGGTCCAGAGGAGGGCCACAAGGATGATCAGAGGGCTGGAGCACCTCCCCTACGAAGATAGGCTGAGAGAGTTGTGGTTGTTCAGCCTGGAGAAGAGAAGGCTCTGGGGAGACCTTATAACAGCCTTCCAGTACTTAAAGGGGGCCTACAGGAGAGTTGGGGAAGGACTCTTTATCAACGAGTGTAGCAATAGGATGAGGGGTAATGGTTTTAAACTGAAAGAGGTGAATTTAATATAAGATATTAGGAAGAAATTCTTTACTGTGAGGGTGGTGAGACACTGGAACAGAGTGCCCAGAGATGTTGTGGATGCCCCATCCCTGGAAGTGGATTTGCTTTCAGCAACCTGGTCTAGTGGGAGGTGTCCCAGCCCATGGCAGGGGGATTGGAACTTGATCTTTTAAGATCTCCTCCAACCCAAACCATTCTATGATTCTATTAGCTCAGTTTAGGCATTTAGCAGGCAATGGAATTCATTACTTTACATAACAGATGAGGTAAATACATAAGGTGTGGGTGAAATTTGGGGAAATTAAATCCCTCTTGGACTTTTAACAAAGGAATCACCAGAGCATCACCAAGCAATCTGCAACCTCATTCAGCTTCAAATTGTTATCTTCTACTGATCTATCAATGCTTTGTGTGAAATGAGGTGCAGTTTTCAATATTACTGTCAATGGGCAAGTGTCTAGGTGTCTAAGGTGTTTTACTTTTTATCACATCAGGCATCACTGTTGCCTCCAGAATAGCCAAGAAGTGAATGTTGTTAGGCAACAAAATAATCCTGCTGTTCCTTCCTAAAGTAAACTTGTTTATATGGTCTGTTGAACATATTATTGAAACTCTAAGTAGAATTCACATTTAAATCCGTGTTGGCCAAACAATCTGTGCATAAACTGTTATCTTTGGAGTACTAATCTGAGTAATTGGGAAGGAACCAATGCAAAAAATGTCAGTGATATCACAGTGATCAGAGAATCAAAAATTCTGGCTGTGGGAGCAGCCAGCACAGGCTGTGCTAGTTTGCTAAGGAAGGCAAACCCATAAGAGACAATCTGAGTTCCAGAGCCAAAGGGCCACACAGTACAACGTTACTGTTGAAATTCTTCTTGGCAAATTCTCCCAGAATTACTTTAAACTGATTAGTTAGACCCTTAAATCCCGTCCTTTTTCTCTATAGTTTAAAAAATATCCTAATATAGTACCTTTTATGAAAATCAACCATCAAAGTCCATTAGCTGTAGCCTTTACTGATCTTTAACTTCTTTTTATATGAAACATCCTAATGAATACAGTAAGGCAAACTGAAACCACTGGGTGAAATTATGAATAATGTCGGACTATAGCTTAACTTTTGAGAAGCTGTACAAGTACAGCTTCATCTTTCAAATCTCCTTTCTTACAGAGATTCACCTAAGGACAGCAGAACAGCTGTTGCTGAAAGATATGATGGTAATAGAAGAAATCTGCAAAAAAAGAGATGTGTTACCAGTGTACAGTTGTAGAGATTTTTCCAGCTTATTTTATGCAATTTATATCTTCCTGAATAACAGTTACCAAAATGTCATCTTGGGAGCAGTTTCTAGGCTACACCTTTTTAGTGAAATGAGATTTTTATTTGAACTTCTGAACCCAGGAAGACCAAAAGCTTCCTCAATGTGCAGTCTGGAAACAACTAAGGACTGTGAATATTTGCCTATGGCTAGGGCTAGGAGTTCCCACAGTGCCACAAGCTGCCTGCTGAAAACATAAAGCAAACTATTGTGGATCTCTATTAATCTCAGTTTCACCATAGAAGTAAAATTTAATACATTCCTTTGTACAGACCTGTAGAAAACCAGACCTGGAAGGAACATTGAGAGAACTTTCATGTCAGGTTTCTTTCCCAACACAGGATCATATGAGGTATATGCTGGAGACTTGTTTCTGAAGATTTTCTGCTACAGTGATTACAGAACCTGCCCACACTACTTATTCCAGTTACTTGCTGCCGTCCTTATTAGAATGATTTTCTCATTTCTATCCTGGATGTCTTTGGTTGCAGTTTAAGCATATTATTTTTGTCCTAGCTACTTTTCAGAGACAGAAAGGTCAGATTATTTCTTTCCTTTTTCCATAGCCCTTTTGTTACATAAAGATCACCATCACATCTTCTGTTCAGTATTCTTGACTTTAACAGTCCCCCAGGGCATGGCTCCTGGACCTCTTATCAATTCTGCAGACTGGACTGGATTATCTCTGAATCTTTCTGCTCTAGCAGTTTCCCTATACATTTCTGTAAATGCATGTGCCCACAACTGAAAACATGTGCACTCCAACCACAGCTTTAGTCATCCTTCCTAGAGAAGAAGGAGGATTTCACATGTTCTGCTGGCTGTTCTCCTTCTCCTAAATTCCACTACAATGGTTGGGGTGACTTGTAGTAACATGATATTTTTAATTCACATTGATCTTGTTATAAAATGTACCCTCTCGACAACTTTCAGAAAGGACTGTTATCTCCAGCTGACTCTTTTCCTTCATTTGTGCTATTGATGCTCCTTCCCATATGTAGTTCCTTGTATTTCATAGAATCATAGAATGGTTAGGGTTGGAAGGGACCTCAAAGACCATCGAGTTCCAACCCCCCCGCATGGGCGGGGACACCTCCCACTAGAGCAGGTTGCTCAAGGCCCCATCCAGCCTGGCCTTGAACACTTCCAGGGATGGGGCATCTACAACTTCCCTGGGCAACCTGTTCCAGTGTCTCACCACCCTCATAGTAAAAAATTTCTTCCTTATATCCAATCTGAATCTTTTTTCTTCCAATTTTAAACCGTTTCCCCTTGTCCTATCACTGCACTTCCTGTCAAAGAGTCCTTCTCCAGTTCCTCTATAGGATCCCTTCAGGTATTGAAAGGCTACTATAAGGTCTCCCCGGAGCCTTCTCTTCTCCAGGCTGAACAATCCCAGCTCTCTCAGCCGGTCTTCATAGGAGAGGTGCTCCATTCCTCTGATCATCTTCGTGGCCCTCCGCTGCACCTGTTCCAGACGGTCCATGTCCTTTCTGCGTTGGGGACTCCAAAGCTGGACACAGTACTCCAGGTGTGGTCTCACAAGTGCAGAGTAGAGGGGCAGAACCACCTCCCGAGACCTGATGGCCACACTTCTCCTGATGCAGCCCAGGACACGGTTGGCTCTCTGGGCTGCCAGTGCGCACTGCTGGCTCATGTTGAGCTTCTCGTCCATAAGCACTCCCAAGTCCTTCTCCTCAGGGCTGCTCTCCAGCCATTCTCCACCCAACCTGTATTTGTGCCTGGGGTTGCCACGTCCCAGGTGCAGGACCCTGCACTTGGCCTGGTTGAACCTCATGCAATTTGCACAAGCCCACCTCTCCAACCTGTCCAGGTCCCTCTGGATGGCATCCCTTCCCTCCAGCGTGTCAACTGCGCCACCGAGCTTGGTGTCATCAGCAAACTTGCTGAGGGTGCACTCTATCCCACTGTCCATGTCTCCGACAAAGATGTTAAATAGTACTGGTCCCAATACTGACCCCTGTGGAACACCGCTCGTTACTGGCCGCCACCTGGACATTGAGCCATTCACTGCAACCCTTTGGGTGCGGCTATCCAGCCAGCTCTTTATCCACCGAGTGGTCCATCCATCGAATCCATGAGTTTCCAGTTTTGAGACCAGGATGTCGTGCGGGACAGTGTCAAATGCTTTGCTTAAGTCCAGGTAGATGACGTCAGTTGCTCTGCCCTTGTCTACCAAGTCTGTGGCAGTATCGTAAAAGGCCACCAGATTCTTCAGGCATGATTTGCCCTTGGTGAAGCCATGTTGGTTGTTTCCAATCACCTCCTTGTTTTCCATGTGCCTTAGCAAAGATTTCAGGAGGATCCGCTCCATGATCTTGCCAGGCACAGAGGTGAGACTGACTGGCCTGTAGTTCCCCGGGTCTTCTTTTTTTCCTTTTTTGAAAATTGGAGTTATGTTTCCTTTTTTCCAATCAGTGGGAACTTAACCAGACTGCCACGATTTCTCAAAAATGATGGAGAGGGGTTTAGCAACTTCATCTGCCAGTTCTCTCAGAACCCGTTGATGGATTTCACCAGGTCCCATGGACTTATGCACCTTCAGGTTCCTTAAGAGGTCACGAACCTCTTCTCCTTGTACTGTGGGCGGTTCTTCATTCTCAGAGCCCCTGTACTTGCTCTCCGTACCTTCTGCAGTGTGGCCAGGGCCCCCGCTAGTGAAGACTGAGGCAAAAAAGTCATTCAGTAGCTCAACCTTATCTGCATCCTGGGTGACCAGGTCTCCTGCTTCCCTCTGGAGGGGACCCACAGCTTCCCTCATCTTACCTTTATCCCTGATATATCTATAGAAGTTTTTCTTGTTATCCTTCACATCCTTGGCCAGATTTAGTTCTGCCTGGGCTTTCGCTTGCCTGATCTGGTTTCTGGTGACTTGGACAGTTTCTCTGTATTCTGCCCAGTCCGTCTTTCCCTGCTTCCACCCTCTATAGGCCTCCCTCTTGGTCCTGAGCTTGCCCAGCAGTTCCTTGCTCATCCATGCAGGCCTGCCGGCTATTCTGCCCGACTTCTTCTTTTTTGGGATGCACCTCTCCTGAGCTTGGAGGAGGCAATCCCTAAATACCACCCAGCTCTCCTGGGCCCCTCTTCCCTCTAGTTCCTTTTCCCATGCTACCTTGCCAATCAGATCTCTCAGGAGACCGAAGTCTGCCCTTTTGAAGTCCATGGTAGCCAGCTTGCTGCACACCCTCCTTGCTGCCTTATGGATCTTGAATTCTATCACCTCATGATCACTGCAGCCGAGGCTACCCTTGATTTATTCCTGTTAAATTCTGGATTAATTTTCCTGAACTTTTCTTCAATATGTTTTCCATTTTGAATTCTAGTACTGTTTTCCAACCTGCAATGCCTCTCAGTTTCATTTCATCCACAATTTTATTAAGCACACTATATATTCAGGCATAACTGGATAAATATTCTGTGCAGAAAAATTGCAATAGTATGAACTATGTGTTCTACTTTGTCATTTGAGTAAAAACCTGCACCACTATGTAACTCCATATTCAACTACACCTCTCTGAGTGTCTAAGGTAAAGACTGTAGAAGTTGTTCCACTGCTATTAGGGAAGTTTGGACCATCCTATGGTTTTTTATGATCTTTTCTGTGCAAACTACCTTTTTATTTTAGCTGCCACATTTTATAGATAAAATAACAGCAGACAGAGATTTGTTGCAGTGAATTGCACTGTTGTGCCATACAGCTTTGTGCCTCGTGGGCATTTTCAAGGTAATTTTTTTCTTATACCAGAGCACAGTGAGAAGGCAGTTCGTTATTATTGCCTGTTACTGTAACTGAGTAGCACTTATGGTGAGGTCAGAGTGACATTCAAGGAGTCCTCTTCATCACAGCAGCTGACTTTTCTTGATTGATGTTTATTTTTTCTAAATCATCAGTTATTTGCATAGCTAAATATTATATATCTCAGACTGACTGAAGTGTGGATTCAAAAAGAAATTTTAGACCCCAAGATCAAATTAACCCACTATTTTTGGCATTCAACAGCTAACTTCCTATTAGGTAATCTTACACTGTCATCCATTAAGAACGTACAAATGGACATGGCAGTAATTACTAGTACTGGACTGGCAGTCCAGAAGAAAAATATTTTTTAACTGACTTACAGAACAGACATAGATTCAGCTTGGTAACACTGTTCAAATACTGTGTCTCAGGTAAAACTCAGCTCAATTGCTTTTAGTGTCCAGTGTATGTAGATCCCAGTGCCCATCATTCTCGGTTTTATCCAAGACTACCAACTGGGCTATCAGCTAAATACCTTAGCGGATGTAATGGTTTTCATTATGCAGACATTCCATTTTTTTCAAGTAGATGAAGATGCCTATATAAATCACCAGTCATTATCCATCTATTTCATGTTACTCATATTTATCTGATGTATACATTGCCTTTCTTTGGTTTGCACTCCTGGCATGAAACTTTTCAGCCGATCATATGGTTTACAGGTTTTCTTAACAACATTTAAATTAGCAAGGAAAGCTTTCAAGAACATTTCTAAAAGAGGAAATAACATTTTAATAAAAGAAAATAATATTAAACAGTTGTTTATCTTCTCCTCTTTCTCACTTTCTAGTCCAGATGTCATCTCTGAATATTTTTAGCCTTTGGGAAACAGGAGTACAGTAAAAAAACAGAAGGCAAGTCGTGCAGATGGAGTTGTAGCACTATAGAGAGATGAGTTTCATGACCTTTCCAGAAGGCCCTGATGTCAGCTGCTTATAACTTTATCAGACCATGACCTCTAAGAGTTATTTTTTGCACAGTCTATTGTCTTCATTAAATGGAATCTTAAAAGTCAGGACTGAAGTCACTTGTAACCATAATATACTCCAATTTATGCATGCTGTACAGTACACAATCACTAATTGTATAAACGCAAGCTAATTTTCCACAAGAACCCTGCTTCATTCAGTTCATAAGGGGGTTGGCAGTTATTTAATAAGTGACTCATTAACATTTCATTTTTGTTTAATGCCTGTCTACAATCAAAAATATTCAGTAAGCTATAATCATAGAAACACAGAATCATAGAATGGTTAGAGTTTGAAGGGACCTTAGACATCCTCCAGTTCCAACCCCCCTGCCATGGGCAGGGACGCCTCCACTAAAGCAGGTTGCTCAAAGCCCCATCCAGCCTGGCCTTGAACACTTCCAGGGATGGGGTATCCACAACTTCCCTGGGCAACCTGTTCCAGTGTCTCACCACCCTCACAGTGAGTGGTGAAAAAAGAATTTCTTCCTAATTTCTAATCTAAATCTCCCCTCTTCCAATTTAAAACCATTACCCCTTGTCCTGTCACTACATTTCCTGACAAAGAGTCCCTCTCCGTCTCTCCTGTAGGCTCCGTTCAGATATTGGTAGGCTGCTATAAGGTCTCCCTGAAGCCTTCTCTTCTCCAGGCTGAACAACCACAACTCTCTCAGCCTATCTTCGTAGGGGAGGTGCTCCAGCCCTCTGATTATCTTCATGGCCC
>JAHREE010000604.1:0-12763 GCA_033628505.1 Tringa tobata | reverse complement strand
AACCAAGTATTGAAGGTGATGCCTGCCCAGTGACATAACGTTTAACGGCCGCGGTATCCTAACCGTGCGAAGGTAGCGCAATCAATTGTCCCATAAATCGAGACTTGTATGAATGGCTAAACGAGGTCTTAACTGTCTCTTGCAGATAATCAGTGAAATTGATCTTCCTGTTCAAAAGCAGGAATAAGCCCATAAGACGAGAAGACCCTGTGGAACTTAAAAATCAACAGCCACTGCCTACAAACCCAAACCTAACAGGTTCACCCCCCTCATAATGCTGGCTTATATTTTTCGGTTGGGGCGACCTTGGAGAAAAACAAATCCTCCAAAAATAAGACCACACCTCTTAACTAAGAGCGACCTCTCAACGTACTAACAGTAACCAGACCCAATATAATTGATAAATGGACCAAGCTACCCCAGGGATAACAGCGCAATCTCCTCTAAGAGCCCTCATCGACGAGGAGGTTTACGACCTCGATGTTGGATCAGGACATCCTAATGGTGCAGCCGCTATTAAGGGTTCGTTTGTTCAACGATTAATAGTCCTACGTGATCTGAGTTCAGACCGGAGCAATCCAGGTCGGTTTCTATCTATGATAAACTCTCCCTAGTACGAAAGGACCGGGAAAGTGGGGCCAATACTACAAGCATGCCCTCTCTTTAAGT
The DNA here is from genome assembly GCA_033628505.1 of Tringa tobata. Taxonomy (NCBI): domain Eukaryota; kingdom Metazoa; phylum Chordata; class Aves; order Charadriiformes; family Scolopacidae; genus Tringa; species Tringa tobata. The sequence goes on along the minus strand of JAHREE010000604.1, from coordinate 12,094 downwards.
AATGACCTCAACTGAATTACTAAAAGACCTCTACTACTTATTCCTAGAAAAGGATTGGCTAGCGTGGCAGAGCTTGGTAAATGCAAAAGGCTTAAGCCCTTTATTCAGAGGTTCAAATCCTCTCCCTAGCCCAAAACATTAGCCCATGACTCAACCTTCCACCTTAACTTACCTCATCATATCCCTATCCTATGCGGTCCCAATTCTAATTGCAGTAGCCTTCCTGACACTCGTCGAACGTAAAGTCCTAAGCTACATGCAAGCTCGAAAAGGCCCAAACATTGTAGGTCCATTCGGATTGTTACAGCCAGTAGCCGATGGAATCAAACTATTTATTAAAGAGCCCATTCGACCATCTACCTCCTCCCCTATCCTCTTCATCATAACTCCTATACTCGCCCTCCTCCTGGCACTTACTATCTGAATCCCCCTTCCTCTACCTTTTTCACTTACCGATCTAAACCTGGGCCTTTTATTCCTATTAGCTATATCTAGCTTAGCAGTATACTCAATTTTATGATCAGGCTGAGCTTCAAACTCAAAATATGCCCTAATCGGGGCCTTACGAGCAGTAGCACAAACTATCTCCTATGAAGTAACATTAGCCATCATCCTCCTATCTGTAATCGTACTAAGTGGAAACTACACCTTAAACACCCTAGCTACCACTCAAGAGCCTCTTTACCTAATCTTTTCATCTTGACCTCTTGCAATAATATGATACATCTCAACACTCGCTGAAACAAACCGCGCCCCCTTTGACCTCACAGAGGGAGAATCAGAGCTAGTATCTGGCTTTAATGTAGAATATGCCGCAGGCCCCTTCGCCCTGTTCTTCTTAGCGGAATATGCAAACATCATACTAATAAACACACTAACTGCTATTCTATTCCTTAACCCAAGTTCCCTAAATCTCCCGCATGAATTATTCCCTATTATCCTAGCTGCTAAAGTCCTACTCCTTTCCTCTGGCTTCTTATGAATTCGTGCCTCGTACCCACGATTCCGTTACGACCAACTCATACACCTTCTCTGAAAGAATTTCCTACCCCTGACATTAGCCCTATGTCTTTGACACACTAGCATACCAATCAGCTACGCAGGCCTCCCTCCTTACCTAAGGAAATGTGCCTGAACGTAAAGGGTCACTATGATAAAGTGAACATAGAGGTATACCAGTCCTCTCATTTCCTAAGAAACTTAGAAAAGTAGGAATCGAACCTACACAAAAGAGATCAAAACTCTCCATACTTCCTTTATATTATTTCCTAGTAAGGTCAGCTAATCAAGCTATCGGGCCCATACCCCGAAAATGATGGTTTAACTCCTTCCCCTACTAATGAACCCCCATGCAAAATTAATTTTTTACATAAGCTTATTCCTAGGAACAACCATCACAATCTCAAGCAACCATTGAATGATAGCCTGGACCGGACTGGAAATCAACACTCTTGCTATCATCCCACTAATCTCAAAATCCCACCACCCGCGAGCCATTGAAGCCACAATTAAGTACTTTCTAGTACAAGCAGCCGCTTCAGCACTGGTACTATTTTCAAGCACAATCAATGCATGGCATACAGGACAATGAGATATCACCCAACTAACCCACCCAATCTCATGCCTCCTGCTGACAGCAGCAATTGCAATAAAACTCGGACTAGTTCCATTCCACTTTTGATTCCCCGAAGTCCTCCAAGGCTCAACTCTAACCACAGCCCTTTTATTATCAACAGTAATAAAACTTCCACCAATTGCTATCCTATTCCTAACATCCCACTCCCTCAACTCAACTCTGCTAACCACTATAGCTATTGCCTCAGCAGGTCTAGGAGGCTGAATAGGCCTTAACCAAACACAAATCCGAAAAATCCTGGCTTTTTCTTCTATCTCCCACCTAGGTTGAATAGCCATTATCATCATCTACAATCCAAAACTTACTTTATTAACCTTCTACCTATATTCACTAATAACAGCTACCGTATTTCTCAGCTTAAATACAATCAAAACCCTAAAATTATCAACAATGATAATTTCTTGGACAAAAACACCCATACTAAACGCAACCCTCATGCTAACTCTCCTATCACTAGCAGGTCTCCCACCACTAACAGGCTTCCTCCCAAAATGACTTATTATTCAAGAGCTTACCAAACAAGAAATAACTGTAGCAGCTACGGCCATTACCATACTGTCATTGCTAGGACTGTTCTTCTACCTCCGCCTTGCATACTACTCAACGATTACACTTCCACCAAACTCCACAAACCATATAAAACAATGACACGCCAATAAGTCAACAAATCCTTCACTTGCTATTCTAGCATCCTTATCAATCTCTCTACTCCCACTCTCCCCCATAATCCTCGCCACCATCTAGAAACTTAGGATAACTATTAAACCGAAGGCCTTCAAAGCCTTAAATAAGAGTTAAACCCTCTTAGTTTCTGCTAAGATCCGCAGGGTACTAACCTGCATCCTCTGAATGCAACCCAGACACTTTAATTAAGCTAGGACCTTCTCTAGACAGATGGGCCTTGATCCCATAAAACTCTAATTAACAGCTAGATGCCTAAACCAGCAGGCTTCTGTCTATTAGGCCTCGGTACATCTTTAATGTACATCGATGAGCTTGCAACTCAACATGAATTTCACTACAAGACCGATAAGAAGAGGAATTGAACCTCTGTAAAAAGGACTACAGCCTAACGCTTCAACACTCAGCCATCTTACCTGTGACCTTTATCAATCGATGACTATTCTCAACCAACCACAAAGACATTGGTACCCTATACCTAATCTTCGGTGCATGAGCTGGCATAGTTGGAACCGCCCTTAGCCTGCTTATCCGCGCAGAACTAGGTCAACCAGGGACCCTTTTAGGAGACGACCAAATCTATAATGTAATCGTTACTGCCCATGCCTTCGTAATGATCTTCTTCATAGTAATACCGATCATGATTGGTGGCTTCGGAAACTGATTAGTACCCCTCATAATCGGCGCCCCTGATATAGCATTCCCCCGCATAAACAACATAAGCTTCTGGCTACTTCCCCCATCATTCCTACTTCTACTGGCATCATCTACAGTAGAAGCCGGGGCCGGAACAGGATGAACAGTATATCCTCCTCTTGCCGGTAACCTAGCCCACGCTGGTGCCTCAGTAGATTTAGCCATCTTCTCCCTCCACCTAGCAGGTGTCTCATCCATCCTTGGTGCCATTAATTTCATCACAACCGCCATTAACATAAAACCCCCAGCCCTCTCCCAATACCAGACCCCTCTATTCGTATGATCAGTACTCATTACCGCTGTCCTACTTCTACTCTCCCTTCCTGTCCTCGCCGCTGGTATTACTATACTACTAACAGACCGAAACCTAAACACCACATTTTTTGACCCGGCCGGAGGTGGAGATCCAGTTCTATACCAACATCTTTTCTGATTTTTCGGCCACCCCGAAGTTTACATTTTAATCCTACCAGGTCTTGGAATCATCTCCCATGTTGTAGCCTACTATGCAGGTAAAAAAGAACCATTTGGATACATAGGAATGGTATGAGCCATACTATCTATCGGATTCCTAGGCTTTATCGTCTGAGCCCACCACATATTCACAGTAGGAATAGACGTAGACACCCGAGCATATTTTACATCTGCTACCATAATCATCGCTATCCCAACTGGTATTAAAGTATTCAGCTGACTAGCTACCCTACATGGAGGAACCATTAAATGAGACCCACCAATACTATGAGCCCTAGGCTTTATCTTCCTCTTTACTATTGGCGGCCTCACAGGAATCGTACTAGCAAACTCATCACTAGACATCGCCCTGCACGACACATACTATGTAGTTGCTCACTTCCACTACGTCCTTTCAATAGGAGCTGTATTCGCCATTCTAGCAGGATTTACCCACTGATTCCCACTATTCACAGGATATACACTCCACACTACATGAACTAAAGCTCATTTCGGAGTAATATTCACAGGTGTCAATCTAACCTTCTTCCCACAACACTTCCTAGGCCTAGCTGGCATGCCACGTCGATATTCCGATTATCCTGACGCTTATACCCTATGAAACACTATATCTTCTATCGGCTCACTAATCTCAATAACTGCCGTAATTATACTAATATTTATCATTTGAGAAGCCTTCACGTCAAAACGTAAAGTCCTACAACCAGAACTAACAGCCACTAACATTGAATGGATCCATGGCTGCCCGCCCCCATATCACACCTTTGAAGAACCAGCCTTCGTCCAAATTCAAGAAAGGAAGGAATCGAACCCTCATATGCTGGTTTCAAGCCAACCGCGTCAAACCACTCATGCTTCTTTCTTATGAGATGTTAGTAAACCAATTACATAGCCTTGTCAAGTCTAAATCACGGGTGAAAACCCTGTACATCTCACATGGCCAACCACTCACAATTCGGCTTCCAAGACGCCTCATCCCCTATTATAGAAGAGCTCGTTGAATTTCACGACCACGCCCTAATAGTTGCCCTAGCAATCTGTAGCCTTGTCCTCTATTTACTAGCACTTATACTCATAGAAAAACTCTCCTCAAACACCGTAGACGCACAAGAAGTAGAACTAATCTGAACTATTCTACCAGCTATCGTACTCATCCTGCTCGCTCTACCATCCCTACAAATCCTTTACATAATAGACGAAATCGACGAGCCTGATCTTACCCTAAAAGCCATCGGACACCAATGATATTGAAGCTACGAATATACAGACTTCAAAGATCTATCATTCGACTCATATATAATCCCAACAGCAGAGCTCCCACTAGGACACTTCCGACTCCTAGAAGTCGACCATCGCGTTGTTGTCCCAATAGAATCCCCCATTCGCATCATCGTTACCGCCAGTGACGTTCTCCATTCCTGAGCCGTCCCCACTCTTGGAGTAAAAACTGATGCAATCCCTGGACGACTAAACCAAACATCATTTATCACAACTCGACCCGGAATTTTCTACAGCCAATGCTCAGAAATTTGTGGGGCCAACCACAGCTACATACCAATCGTAGTAGAATCAACCCCTCTCACCCACTTCAAGAACTGATCCTCATTACTATCATCCTAATCATTAAGAAGCTATGCATCAGCACTAGCCTTTTAAGCTAGCGAAAGAGGACCAATTACCCCTCCTTAATGATATGCCTCAACTCAACCCTAACCCATGGTTCTTTATCATACTAACATCATGACTAACCTTCTCCCTAATCATCCAACCCAAACTCCTATCACTAACTCCAACTAACGCACCCTCCAACAAGACCTCAACAGCCACCAAAACTACCCCCTGAAACTGACCATGAACCTAAGCTTCTTTGATCAATTTACAAGCCCATGCCTACTAGGGATTCCCCTAATTCTCTTATCCATATTATTTCCCGCTCTACTACTCCCCACTCCGGATAACCGATGAATCACCAATCGCTTTACTACTTTACAAGTATGATTCTCCCACCTAATCACTAAACAACTACTAACCCCTCTAAACAAAGAAGGACATAAATGAGCCCTAATCCTAACATCCCTTATAATATTCCTCCTATTAATTAACTTACTAGGTCTGCTACCATACACCTTTACACCTACTACTCAACTATCAATAAACATAGCCCTCGCATTCCCACTTTGACTTGCCACCCTACTCACAGGTTTACGAAACCAACCCTCAGCCTCCCTAGGTCACCTCTTACCAGAAGGTACTCCCACCCCCCTAATTCCTGCCCTAATTCTAATCGAAACTACCAGCCTCCTCATCCGCCCACTAGCCCTAGGTGTCCGCCTCACTGCAAATCTCACAGCAGGCCACTTACTGATCCAACTCATCTCTACAGCCACCACCGCCCTACTTCCTCTCATTCCAGCCGTATCTATCCTAACCGCATCGATCCTGCTCCTCCTAACCCTACTAGAAGTAGCTGTTGCGATAATCCAAGCCTACGTCTTTGTCCTCTTACTCAGCCTATACTTACAAGAAAACATCTAATGGCACACCAAGCACACTCTTACCACATAGTAGACCCAAGCCCCTGACCCATTTTTGGGGCCGCGGCCGCTCTACTTACTACCTCAGGACTAATCATATGATTCCATTACAACTCCTCACAATTACTAGCCCTAGGCCTACTCTCAATAATCTTAGTTATACTACAATGATGACGAGATGTTGTGCGAGAAGGCACATTCCAAGGCCACCATACTCCGACAGTCCAAAAAGGCCTACGTTACGGAATAATTCTATTTATTACATCAGAAGCATTCTTCTTTTTAGGCTTCTTCTGAGCATTCTTCCACTCCAGCCTAGTCCCAACACCTGAGCTCGGCGGACAATGACCACCCATAGGAATCAAACCTCTTAATCCACTCGAAGTACCTTTACTAAACACAGCCATTCTACTAGCCTCAGGTGTTACTGTGACATGAGCCCATCATAGTATCACAGAAGGCAATCGAAAACAAGCAATTCAAGCACTAACCCTAACTATCCTACTGGGATTTTACTTCACAGCACTCCAAGCAATAGAATATTACGAAGCTCCATTCTCAATTGCCGACGGTGTGTACGGCTCAACCTTCTTCGTTGCTACAGGATTCCATGGATTACATGTAATCATTGGATCATCCTTCCTATCAGTCTGCCTTCTACGCCTAATTAAATTCCATTTCACATCCAACCACCACTTTGGATTCGAAGCAGCAGCCTGATATTGACACTTTGTAGATGTCATCTGATTATTCCTCTATATAACTATCTACTGATGAGGATCCTGCTCTTCTAGTATACTAATTACAATTGACTTCCAATCTCTAGAATCTGGTGCAACCCCAGAGATGAGCAATAAACATAATCACATTCATACTAACATTATCCCTCGCCCTAAGTATTATCCTAACCACAGTAAACTTCTGACTTGCCCAAATAAGCCCAGATTCAGAAAAACTATCCCCATACGAATGTGGATTCGACCCCCTAGGATCCGCTCGACTCCCATTTTCAATCCGATTCTTCCTCAGTAGCAATCTTATTCTTACTATTCGACCTAGAAATCGCACTTCTACTTCCGCTCCCATGAGCAACCCAACTCCCATCCCCTATTATAACCCTAACCTGAACTTCTGCCATTATTATCCTCCTCACACTCGGACTAATCTATGAATGAGCACAAGGCGGCCTAGAATGGGCAGAATAAGCCAAACAAAGAAAGTTAGTCTAACCAAGACAGTTGATTTCGGCTCAACAAATCATAGTCCAACCCTGTGACTTTCTTTATGTCTATCCTACACCTAAGCTTTTACTCAGCTTTCACTCTAAGCAGCTTGGGACTAGCCTTCCACCGAACGCACCTAATTTCTGCTCTACTATGTCTAGAAAGCATAATACTGTCAATATATATTGCCCTATCACTCTGACCAGTAGAAAACCAAGCAACATCATTCACCTTAATGCCCGTTCTCATACTGGCATTTTCCGCCTGCGAAGCTGGAACAGGCCTAGCAATACTTGTAGCATCTACACGAACCCATGGCTCTGACCATTTACATAACCTAAACCTCCTACAATGTTAAAAATCATTCTTCCCACCATCATATTAGCACCAACAGCCCTCCTATCACCCCCTAAACTTCTGTGAGCAAACACCACCTCACATAGCCTTCTGATCGCTACCCTAAGCCTCCAATGACTTACCCCAACATATTACCCCTACAAAAACCTAACCCCCTGAACCGGCATTGATCAAATTTCATCTCCCCTACTCGTTCTCTCTTGCTGACTACTTCCGCTTATAATCATAGCAAGCCAAAATCACCTACAAAACGAACCCCTTACACAAAAACGAATCTTTATTTTAGCCCTCATCACCATCCAACCATTCATTATCTTAGCCTTCTCAACCACAGAACTAATATTATTTTACATCTCATTTGAAGCAACCCTAATCCCCACACTAATCCTAATTACACGATGAGGAAACCAACCAGAACGCCTAAGCGCTGGAATCTACCTACTATTCTACACACTAATTAGTTCATTACCATTACTAGTCACTATCCTCCACCTACACGCCCAAACTGGCACCCTACATTTAATAATCTTAAACCTAACCCACCCGGCTCTTACCACCTCCTGAACCGGCATTCTATCAAGCCTGGCCTTATTAATAGCATTCATAGTAAAAGCCCCCCTATACGGCCTCCACCTATGACTTCCCAAAGCACACGTTGAAGCCCCTATCGCTGGATCCATATTACTCGCTGCACTCCTCCTAAAACTAGGAGGATATGGCATTATACGACTAACCATATTCATAACTCCCTTATCAAACAACCTACACTACCCCTTCATCACACTCGCACTATGAGGGGCACTAATAACTAGCTCAATCTGCCTCCGCCAAACTGACTTAAAATCTCTCATTGCCTACTCCTCCGTAAGCCACATAGGACTCGTTATTGCCGCATGCATAATCCAAACCCACTGATCCTTCTCAGGAGCAATAATTCTCATGATCTCACATGGTTTAACCTCATCAATATTATTCTGTTTAGCCAACACAAACTACGAACGTACACACAGCCGAATCCTTCTTCTTACACGAGGACTCCAACCTCTCCTACCATTAATAGCCACATGATGATTACTAGCCAATCTAACCAATATAGCACTACCCCCAACCACCAACTTAATAGCAGAACTAACCATTATAATCTCCCTATTCAACTGATCTACCTTCACAATTATCCTAACTGGAATTGCCACACTACTAACCGCTTCATACACCCTGTTCATACTACTAATAACTCAACGTGGAGTACTACCTAACCACATCACATCTATCCAAAACTCCAACACACGAGAACACCTCCTAATAACTCTTCATATCATCCCCCTACTACTCTTCATCCTAAAACCTGAACTAATCTCAGGAATCCCCTCATGCAAGTATAGTTTAACCCAAACATTAGACTGTGATTCTAAAAATAGAAGTTAAACTCTTCTTACCTGCCGAGGGGAGGTTAAACCAGCAAGAACTGCTAATTCTCGCATCTGAGTCTAAAACCTCAGCCCCCTTAACTTTTAAAGGATAACAGTAATCCATTGGTCTTAGGAGCCACTCATCTTGGTGCAAATCCAAGTAAAAGTAGTGGACATCACACTACTACTAAACACCACCATAACCCTTACACTAATCATCATCCTCACACCAATTCTACTCCCCCTTGTATCTAAAACCTTCCAAAACTCCCCCACTAGCATCACCCGCACCGTCAAGACTGCGTTCCTAATCAGCCTAGTACCAATAACCTTATTCATATACTCTGGGACAGAAAGTATTATTTCCCACTGAGAATGAAAATTTATCATAAATTTTAAAATCTGGGATTAAGCCTAAAAATAGACCAATATTCCATAATATTTTTCCCCATCGCACTGTTCGTAACATGATCCATCCTTCAGTTTGCAACCTGATATATAGCCTCAGAACCATACATCACAAAATTCTTCTACTACCTACTAATATTCTTAATTGCCATATTAACTCTAACTATTGCTAACAACCTATTTCTTCTATTCATCGGTTGAGAAGGAGTCGGAATTATATCATTCCTACTAATTGGCTGATGACAAGGACGAGCAGAAGCCAACACAGCTGCACTTCAAGCCGTCCTCTACAATCGTATTGGAGACATTGGCCTTATCCTAAGCATAGCATGACTAGCCTCAACCACAAACACATGGGAAATTCAACAAACCTTTACTTCAACCCAAATCCCAACCCTCCCATTGCTAGGACTTATCCTTGCCGCTACAGGAAAATCTGCTCAATTTGGCCTTCATCCATGACTACCAGCTGCCATAGAAGGTCCAACCCCAGTCTCTGCCCTACTACACTCTAGCACTATAGTAGTAGCCGGAATTTTCTTACTCATCCGCACCCACCCAATACTCACCAACAACAACACCGCTCTCACATTATGCCTTTGCCTAGGAGCCCTATCCACATTATTCGCCGCTACATGCGCAATCACACAGAATGATATCAAAAAAATTATTGCTTTTTCCACATCCAGCCAGCTCGGACTCATAATAGTAACCATTGGGCTAAACCTCCCACAACTAGCCTTCCTCCACATTTCAACACATGCCTTCTTTAAAGCCATACTATTCCTCTGCTCCGGATCAATTATCCACAGCCTAAACGGAGAACAGGACATCCGAAAAATAGGAGGACTGCAAAAAACACTCCCCACAACTACATCCTGCTTAACTATCGGAAATCTAGCTTTAATAGGAACTCCATTTCTAGCAGGATTCTATTCGAAAGATTTAATCATCGAAAGCATAAACACCTCATACCTAAACACCTGAGCACTCCTCCTAACCCTCTTAGCCACATCATTTACCGCAACCTATACTATACGCATAACATTATTAGTCCAAACAGGATTCACTCGAATCCCCACAATCACCCCAATAAATGAAAACGACCCAACAATCATCAACCCAATTACCCGCCTAGCCCTAGGCAGCATTATAGCCGGTCTACTCATTACATCCTTTATTGTTCCCACAAAAACTCCCCCAATAACCATACCAACAATCACAAAAACTGCAGCCATTATCGTTACATTCCTAGGTATCATTTTAGCCCTAGAACTCTCAAATATAACACACACTCTAACACAACCAAAACAAAATGCCTTAACAAACTTCTCTGTAACACTGGGATACTTTAATCCCCTATCGCATCGACTCAGCTCCACAAACCTTCTAAACAGCGGACAAAAACTTGCCTCCCACTTAATCGACCTATCTTGATACAAAAAAATAGGCCCCGAAGGACTTGCTGATCTCCAACTCATAGCAACCAAAGCCTCAACCACCCTCCACACTGGATTAATCAAAACCTACCTAGGATCATTCGCCCTGTCCATCATCATTATCTTACTATCATATAGACCCCACCTATAATGGCCCCAAACCTTCGAAAATCCCACCCACTACTAAAAATAGTCAACAACTCACTAATCGATCTCCCCACCCCCTCAAACATCTCTGCTTGATGAAACTTTGGATCCCTTCTAGGTATCTGCCTCTTAACACAAATCCTAACCGGCCTCTTACTTGCCATACACTACACCGCAGACACAACCTTAGCCTTTTCATCCGTTGCCCATACATGCCGAAATGTACAATACGGTTGATTAATTCGCAACCTACATGCAAATGGAGCCTCATTCTTCTTCATCTGCATTTACTTCCACATTGGACGAGGATTTTACTACGGCTCATACCTGTACAAAGAAACATGAAACACAGGAGTTATTCTACTCCTAACCCTAATAGCAACTGCTTTCGTAGGATACGTCCTTCCATGAGGACAAATATCCTTTTGAGGAGCCACAGTCATCACCAATCTATTCTCAGCAATCCCATACATCGGCCAAACCCTAGTAGAATGAGCCTGAGGTGGATTCTCAGTAGACAACCCAACACTAACGCAATTCTTCGCCTTACATTTCCTTCTACCATTCATAATTGCAGGTCTCACCCTGATCCATCTCACCTTCCTCCACGAAACCGGCTCAAACAACCCTCTAGGTATTGTATCAAACTGTGATAAAATTCCATTCCACCCATACTTCTCACTAAAAGATGTCCTAGGATTCATTATCATATTCCTACCCCTATTAACCCTTGCCTTATTTTCACCTAACCTTCTAGGAGACCCAGAAAACTTTACACCGGCTAACCCCCTAGTTACACCACCCCATATCAAACCAGAGTGATACTTCCTATTTGCATATGCCATTCTACGATCAATCCCCAATAAACTAGGAGGAGTTCTAGCCCTAGCAGCATCCGTACTAGTCCTATTCCTAGCCCCATTCCTCCACAAATCTAAACAACGTACAATAATCTTCCGTCCATTCTCCCAACTCCTATTCTGAACCCTAGTTGCTAACCTCTTTATTCTAACATGAGTGGGCAGCCAACCCGTCGAACATCCATTCATCATCATCGGCCAACTAGCCTCTCTCACCTATTTCACCATCA
>JAHREE010000603.1:0-12895 GCA_033628505.1 Tringa tobata | reverse complement strand
GGGCTGGGCGGGCTGCGGGGTGCTGAAACAGCAGGTGAGGCTTTAAAATGTGCGGCTTGTAAACGTTGCAAGTTTCCTTCCGGTTTCCTCAATGTTTGTTGCTGAAGCTTTATTCCGGTTTCCTCAATTTTTGCAAAAGGTTTTGTTGCTAGGCAGAGCAACAGGCTCTCTGTATCAGCTGCTTCAGCTGGTTGATTTCAATGCATCTGATCAGGTGTGTCTGTTTAACAAAGTGGCTTTTAAAGGGGCCGTTTTGCTGGATGCTACCAGTTGTGCCTTCTTTCCAGTAGAAAGAGGTATTCCGCAACTCTCAGAGTGGGATAGAACACCTGAAAGTGGTCAAAAGGAAATCCGAAATGCAAAATTTATATATATCTTTTTTTTTTCCTCCTTAGCTTGGCTCCTCGTCAGTATGAACACCAAGTTAATTTCTCGTCTTAATTTCTATTTATGCTACGCCTCTCAAAGGTGAACAGGAGGAAAGCAAACCCTAAAATGCTGGCTTGTTGCTATTTGTTTGGTGTGCTTTGAACAGAAGAAAGAAAACTGCCCTTTCTTGTGAAATAATCCTGGCTGTATCAATGCTGTCCTATGTTTTTATTAAAACAGGTGAGACGCCTCGCCCCCAACGGCGAAAGCAGCAGTTCTTGTTAACGGAAGCTGCAAGAGGTTCTGCTCCCTTAAAAACACTGACCTACCGTTACCGGCCTCACCTTCGAAGAAGGAAGCAGTTGTACTAGAGTTAATTTAGATCGTTTTTACGTTAAGAGGTGTGCTCTTCTTCCTTTTTAGGAGCAAGCGATTGCCCGAGAGCAGGAGAGAGACGTTTTCTAGCAAGAGAGAGAGAAGCTGGAAGAACTTGAGCTTAAGATTCCACAAAGGCTTCAGGCTGTCGGCGAACGCCGGACCAGAGAGGTAAGGCACGGTATGACTTGGACTCAAGGAATAGAAAGGGTACGCTGACCGTTCAGCTGTTCCGATCCCCTAAGGAAGCTATTTGATGGTGTACCTCACCTGCATCCATTCACCAGCCAGGAAAGTACATCCCCCGAGGTGAAGGGGTGCGGTGGTGGGGGCACGTGGGGAAACTGTCCCCTGGGTGTTTGTTGAGTCGGTCGGTCGGGTGGTTTTGGCAGCAGACACGCCAAAACTTGGTACCTTTCAACAAGACTCACTCGTCTCACTTAATTTAGAAAATCCCCTTTTCCAAAGCCCGTGGAAACCTTCAGGAGTACTTTAGCAATTCCCCCTGGTGTTGTGTCGTTTCCTGACCCCCCGGTTGGTAGCGCAGGGACGGCGATTCCCAGGTGTCGGAGCCGAGATGCAGCGGCGCTCTCTGTGTGCACCTCCCCAGGGAAAGCCTGTCTCCAGTGAAACAATGGTGTGGCTGCCGAAGAGCAGCTCAAGGAAGTCACCGAAAACTCTTAGGCCCAGCACAATCCAGAAGAGCGACAGCAGGGCAAAGGCTGTCTATTACGAAGCCTTGTGCCTGTTTTGTTTGTTTGGTCAATTCAATTGCCTTTTCTTTTTGTGGTGGGTTTTCTTGCGTCTTGCTTTTAGAGCAAGGCTGCTATTTTCTTGCCCTCCGATGGTCAGGATTCGGCTTCCCCTTAGGTTGCACTGCGCTTTTCAAATCAAAGGTCTTGCTTTCAGTTCAGTTCAGCCGCTGTCGTTCGGTTCTTCAATCTCAGCAACATTGAGTACGCTAGATGACGTAGTTTATGGCCGTAGAGAGTAGTAGGACATCAGTTGATAGCTGTGAATGGTCAGTTGTCCAAATATTTACTTTCTTTTAAGTTTTAGATGTAGGTGTCGATTTTCTGGGGTTTTAAAATACATTTAAAGCAAAAGTTTTGTAAGAAGGTCTGCAAGGCATTAGGTCCGTGCTGGGCGATAGGGCTGTTAGCAGCCTTTGCATCTGATGAGTCAGTTGCTGTTAGCCAAATCTTCCCTTGTGGAATCATTTTGTCCCTCTCCGCTTCCCCTGCAAAGCGCAGTCCCTCTCCTCTCCCACAGACACATTTGTTAGATTGGGGAGTCTTTTTAGCGCCCCTACTTTTTTTGAATCCAGGATGTTCATTTGTAGTACGTTTTGGGATGTGTCTCTTCCCCGTTTGAGGCATGGGTAGCGTGTAAATTCCTAGTTAAAATCCTCCCAGTAAAGAAGGAAAAAATTCTTCCAGGAAAAGAATGGGTTGGATTACATAATACAATTAGGCCTGTTTTTTTGTACAGAATTCATTTGTGGAAATGGTCCTGAATTATGTGCGTGTGTACGCCGACATGTATGGTCCGAGTTGGCCGATCCGCTCCAGTAGAAATTGAAAGCATGCTTTAAGAAGGAAGATGGCTGGAGCTGTGACTAAAACATTAAGGTTTGTACCAGATGCTTTTAAATGAGAATTTTGAAGAGGCAGGAAGCTAGAATCTAGGAGCAGCACGGGTATAGTGGCAATTTTAGAGCGGAGTGCTGCTGCCTATTATCCCTTTACAGACAGAGGTCTCAGTGTGGTATTAGATTTGTATGCTATTTCTATCACATGAGCCAGATAGTCTTACCACATAGTACATTTTTCTGTGACAATATTATTCAGAGTATTTCATCAGTATTTGTTTTGTCATCATCTCTATTGTTTTTTTGAGGTGGCTGCTTTACTTTTTCATCGTTTCATGGTCTTTGAGTTTTTTGAGTGTTTTGAGTGTTTAGTGTAATCTGTTGGGTTTTTGAAATTTGCTTGTCATGTGTACCTCTGTTTGCCTTCATGTGCCTTCCTTTTTGCCTTTTAATATTTTTTCTTACGTATATTTCTTTTGCCTGAGCAGTTTTCTAGGATTTATCTCCTTGTCTTGCTGATCCCGTCTTGGTCTCTGTCTATGCTATCTATTCTTCTATCTCTCTGTCCTGGTTTTTTGCACAGTGAACTGTATTTATCCACAGTTGTTGTGATCCCTGTACCTATCTTGTTCGCAGTGTCGCATTTTTTGGTTTCCTGTCTTATAGTGCTACGTCTGTCTGTTGTTCTGGTTTTTTCCTTAGTCAGTGCTAGTGTCAGGGATGAGATCCGGGGCCATGTGGGACAAAGACATGAAACACCAATTGAAGTGGAACCATCGAACAATTTGATTTAACAAGAGCGATACACTTGTTGCATGAAGAGGAGTACGAGTTGTTTATGGCATAGATTGTGAGGCTTTAAGAAGGACAAGAAAAGAACTGTCTGGGTCAGACTCAAAAGGCAGGCCAAGAAGACAGACATCATGGTGGGATTTTATTATAGACCCCCAAACCAGGATGTTGAAGTTGAGGAAATATTCTGTCAGTAAGTGGAATAGCTCTCTCAAGTACTCGCCCTTGTTCTTGTGGGGGACTTCAACTTCCTAGACATGTGTTGGAAATATAATACTGCAGAAAGCAAACAGTCGCAGAGGTTCCTAAAGTGTTTGGAAGGAAACTTCCTCACAGAGCTGGTGAGGAAGCCAACCAGGGAAAGCGCACTGCTGGCCCTGCTGCTTGTTAACAGCAAAGGTCTTGTGGGGGATGTAAAGGTTGAAGGCGGTCTTGGGCAGATTGATCATGAGATCATAGAGTTTTCAATTCTTGCAGAAGCTAGCCAAGGAGTCAGCAGTACTGCCACCTTGGACTTCGAAATGCAGATTTTGGCCTGCTTAGGAACATGGTTGAGATTGTTTCCTGGGAGACAGTCCTGAAGGGCAAAGGTGTCCAGGAAGGCTGGTCATACTTCAAGGAGGAACTCTCAAAAGTGCAGGAGAAGGTCATCTCCAGATCACATAAAAAGAGCAGATGGGGAAGAAGACCAGTCTGGCTAAATAGAGGGCTTTGGCTTGACGTCATGGAGAAAAGGAAAGTCTACGGTCTCTGGAAAACGGGTTGGTTAGTGATCAGCAATATCAAGGTGTTGTGAAGATAGGCAGGGGAAATATCAGAAGGGCAAAATCCGAAGCAGAACTTAACTTGGCCACCACATTTAAAGGTAATAAGAAGAGTTTTTTTAGTATATCAATTAAAATAGGTAGTCTAGGGAAAATGTAGTTCCACTGACGAATGAGGTGGGTGCGTTGGTGGTGGAAGACACAGCGGAGGCAGAGTTGGTGAATGCCTTCTTTGGTTTGGTCTTCACTGCCCAGGCTGCCCCTCTTGAATTCCAGACCCTGGAGACAAGGGGGATCATCTGTAGAGGGGAAGACTTTGCTTACATTGGGGAGGATTGGGTTAGAGAGCACTTGACCAAAGCAGACATCCATAAGTATATGGGCTCTGATGGGATGCAGTCATGTGTGCTGATACAGCTGGCAGATGTTATCGCTGAGCCAGTCTCCATCATTTATGACAGGTCATGGAGAACAGAAGTGCCTGAGGAGTGCCGGAAGGGAAATACCACTCCAGTTTACAAAAAGGGCAAGAAGGAGGACCTAGGGAACTACAGGCGAATTAGTCTCACGTCTATCTCTTTGGAAAAGAATGGAACGACTTCTGAGAACATATTGAAGACAAAGAAGTTATTTGACCATGGTTGGTCAACATGGATTTATGAAGGGTAAATCATGTTTGAGCAGTCTGATAATCTTTAATGATGTTATAACTAGATGGTTGGATGAGGGGAGAGCAGCAGATGTCATCTACCTGGACTTCAGCAAGGCTTTTGACACTGTCTCCCTCAAGATCCTCATTAGAAAATTAAGGAAGCCTGGGCTAGATGAGGGCGCAGTGACGTGGATTGAGTTCTTGGCCACGTGGCAGAACTCAGAGGGTTGTCATTAATGTAGGAGGGTCAAGTTGGAGGCTTGTAACCAGCCGCGTGTCCTAGGGATCAATACTCGGCTCAGTCCTGTTCAACATATTCATCAGTGTCCTCTATGACGGGACAGAGCGTATCTTCAGCAAGTTCGCTGACGATTTCAAACCAGGAGGGCTGAGCGACAGTGCAGAGGGCCATGCCACCATTCAGCGTGAGCTGGACAGGTTGGAGAGGTCGAAACCGACCTCCATGAAGATAAAAGGAGCCGCTTAGCTTGCTTGAATTTGCGAGCCTTTGGTGGAGCTGAGACTCCCCAGCTGCACAGCGCTGCTTTTGGTTTCCTACCTTAATAAATAATTAGTCAATCTCTTTCGGACTCAGTTTTTCTTAATTTAACTATAACAATTTGGTGCCGTGAGTCCGATCCAGACAGCCAACTTGGAATTCAAGTCTGGGGGAGCACCCCTTCTTTGGACGTTCCTGGAGAAAATTCTGACTTAGCTCACCTGGATTTTCTGAACTGAGATAGGAAAGCAAAAAGAAAGAGAAAGGTGATACTGCAGTTCCTCGTCATTTTTTTGCATGCAGACCTGGACAAAGACTCTGGAGTGAGTGAGTATATTGCGATTCCGTTCGGTTGGGGATTGGGTACCTGGGGTGCGAGTGACTGAGACGTCCACTGGGCTTAGTAGCCCACCGGACGATGTGAGTGTGGACCTTCTAATAGTGCGGTTCCCATTGTCTGCGAGGGCGTGGGCCACGAACGGAGGGAAGCGAGCGAATTTTGAGTGAAAGAAGGCACTTTCAGAAGATGGGACAGAAGAAAAGTAAGACTTCTGGTTCCATGCAGGAGATACGGGGTGGGGGTGGGCTCCCCGATATACCCCGAGATAGCCCATTAGGCCTAATGATTCGATATTGGGATAGTCCCCCTTCTCCAAAAGGGAAGTCCAAGGAGAAATTGGTCTATTATTGTATGGAAGTATGGGGAGGAAAACAGATAAGAAAAGATTTATATTGGCCAATTCACGGATCCTTAGAGGATTGGATATGCCAACGATTAAACATATATGTTAACAACAAACGACCATTTGATAAGGAGTAGAGTGAATATACCTTTTTATGGATCCTGGGCACGGCTCAGACCGCTAATTTGTTTCCATTACAAGAAAAGAAAAATGATAAAAAGAAAAGGTGGGATGTAGACAAACCTCCATCGTCTCCTCCACCCTATGTGCCCCCTCCTCCGCCACCGCAAGGTCCTGAGCAAAATCTCCCTCCAACAGCCCCCACAGAACTTGAGGAAGAGACTCCTCCTTATAATCGAAGAATAACTAGAAGTCAAACTAGAGAAAGAAGGGAGGAAAATTTATTGTATCTCTTAAGGGAGACTGCTATGGGGGGACCACAACCTGGAGTTGGATTCGTATATGTACCCCTCAGCTGCGGGGACGTGAGGGAATTTAAGAAAGAAATGGGACACTTGTTAGAAGACCCGTTAGGGGTAGCAGAACGTTTTGATCAATTCCTCAGGCTTAACATTTATACTTGGGACGAGATGGAGTCTATTTTAAAGATCTTGTTTACAAATGAAGAACAAGGAATGATCAGATTGGCAGGCATGAGGCATTGGGATCAGAGGCATCAGCATGGTCCCGCCGGAGATGTAAAATGGCCCTTACAGCGGCCCAATTGGAACAATCAAGACCTCGCACATAGAAATAACGTGGTTGATCTCCGGGATATGATAATGCAAGGGTTTAGAGATTCTGTACTCAGAGGGCAAAATATTAATAAGGCCTTTAATGAACAGCAGAAGAAAGATGAAACCCCCACCGAATGGCTGGAAAGGTTGAGAAAGAGTTTACAGCTATATTCTGGGTTACACCCTGATAGCCAAGTGCTGTCTGCTGAAAACTCAATTTGTAGCTAAATCTTGGACAGATATAAGGAAAAAGGTAGAGAAAATAGAAGATTGGCAGGAAAGGGGGTCAGGGGCTCTATTTGCTGGGGACTCTTAAGGGTACCGAGCCCTTGATAAAATTGAAATTGGGTCCTCAGCATGAAGTGTTTGAGTTCCTCGTGGATTCAGGCGCCGAAAGATCAACAGTCCAAAAGCTACCATCTGAATGTGTTGAATCAAGAGATAAACTCCAAGTAATTGGTGCAAAGGGGGAACCCTTTAAGGTGCCCCTGATAAAGAATGCAACAATAGAAGCCCAAATGAAATATGGAGTGGGAACATTTGTACTGGTCCCAGAAGCTGAGCATAACCTTTTGGGATGGGACCTGACGGTGAAATTAGGAATCGGTTTGGAAGTAGATCAAGAGGTACTGAAAGTAATATTATGTTTATTAACCGCGGGAGATGAAGCCAAGATTAACCCAGAAACTTGGTATAGCCCGGGGTCAGTAGGAAAATTAAATATCAAACCCATCACGATCTCCATAAAAGACCCAGCCCAGCCCATTAGGATAAAACAGTATCCCCTCTCCAGAGAGGAGAGAGAAGGGTTACAGCCAGTAATTGAGAGACTTTAGGGCCAAGGGCTTTTAGAGCCCTGTATGTCTCCTCACAATACTCCCATATTGCCCGTAAAGAAGCCAGATGGGTCCTATCGCGTAGTACAAGATCTGAGAGCTATAAACGAACGAACCATTACCCGGTTCCCTGTGGTAGCTAACCCGCACACTATACTTAATTGCTTAAGTCCAGATTATAAATGGTATAGTGTTATAGATGTAAAAGATGCTTTTTGGGCCTGTCCCTTAAAAGAAGAATGTAGGGACTATTTTGCTTTCGAGTGGGAGGACCCCAAACCCCATAGAAAACAACAATTACGGTGGACTGTTTTGCCCCAGGGATTCACAGAATCCCCGAACTTGTTTGGACAAGCTCCGGAACAGTTATTGGAATCTTATGAACTAAGTCAAGGACTAATCCTGATACAATACGTGGACGATTTATTGATTGCTGGAAAAACTCAAGAAGTCAGAAATGAGAGCATCAAGTTATTGAACTTTTAGGCCTCAAGGGGTTAAAGGTTTCTAAGTCCAAATTGCAGTTTACTGAAGAGAAGGCAAAATATTTGGGGCATTGGCTCACAAAGGGACACAAGAAATTAGATCCCGAAAGGGTGAAAGGAATTTTATCTCTAACAGCGCCCACTAATAAAAGACAGATAAGACAGCTATTGGGATTATTGGGGCATTGCCGACAGTGGATAGAAAATTACAAGCAGTAAATAAAATTCTTGTACGAAAAACTAACTAAAAACGGGTTAGTAAAATGGACCCCTGAAGATGAGAAGCGTTGGGAGTACATAAAAAGAGACCTGGTAGAAGCACCTGTCCTCAGTTTGTGGATGGCTCCTCACGAGTGGTAGAGGGACAACGAAAATCGGGATATGCTATTGTGGACGGATATACCTTTCAGATAAAAGAATCAGGACCATTAAGTAAAGCTTGGTCCGCACAAGCATGCGAGTTATATGCTATGCTAAGAGCATTAAAACTGTTAGAAAATAAAATTGGAACCATTTATACAGATTCAAAGTATTCCTTTGGGGTGGTACATACTTTTGGAAAAATTTGGGAAGAGAGAGGTTTAATTAACACCCAGGGCAAAGGATTAGTCCATGAAAAACTAATTCAAGAAGTTTTAAAGGCTTTAAGCGGTCCACTGAAGATAGCCATAGTCCATGTAAAAGGACATCAGAAGGGACTAACCCATACTGTAAGAGGAAACAATCTAGCCGACGCAGAGGCAAAACGGGCTGCATTGGTAATGGTTCAGACCTTGTGAGAGGAACCTGAAAGGCTAAAAATAGATAAGACTTTCACTCTCCAAGAATTAGATAAGCTAAAACAAATTGGAGCAAAAAGAGATGGTAAGTGGCTGCTACCAGGTGGCAGGGAAATTCTTCCAAAGGGATTAGCCAGAGGAATACTGAATAAATTACACCATAAAACTCATTGGGGAATTCAGGCTTCAGTGGATCAGTTTGAAAAAAACTATGCCTGCGTCGGAATATACGGTTTAGTTAAAAGGATCTTAGAGGGATGTTTAACCTGTCACAAAGTGAATAAACGACAACTTAGGGAGAAGGTTCAAGGGGGTCACGAAATGGCTAAAAGACCCTTTGAGAAAATACAAGTGGATTTTACTGAATTACCAAAGGTGGGGAGATATCGGTAGTTATTAGTCTTGGTTGATCACCTTATGTACTTTGTAGAAGCCTTTCCAGTGGTAAGGGCTACTGCAACAACAGTTATTAAAATTCACTTGGAAGAAATTATTCTGAGGTATGGAACTATTGCGGTAATTGACTCGGACCAATTACCCACAGTTCACATCCAAAATAATTAAAGAGACAACTGAATTGTTTGGTACAAAAAGGGAATACCATACTCCCTGGCACCCACAAAGTTCCGGGAAAGTAGAAAGAATGAATGGGGAAATAAAGAAACACCTAACCAAACTTATGGTAGAAACAAAAATGAATTGGGTTAAATGTCTACCGCTGGCCTTGCTTTACATTAGAACTCAACCTAGGACAGATACTGCTATACCTGATCAAACCTAGACAGTACCTCACAAGCTGCATCTAATTCAGGATTTTCATTTGGTATAATTTTTATCTCCAGTTCTGTTTGCTTCATCACCATTAGCTGCACTTTTTCCAACCTGCTTTTAACAAAAGTTACAAATTCATTAATGATAAAAGGTCCGAAAGCCAGAGCCAATAACAACATAATGAGGGGTCCTGCCAAAGTAGAAATTAAGGTGGTCAGCCAGGGTGACTGATTAAACCAGGATTCATACCAGGAGGATTGAGCCTCCTGTTCTCTTTTTCTTTTCTCTAATCCCTCTCTTAGCTTAGCTAACGAATCTCTTACTACCCCCATATGGTCAGCATAGAAGCAACATTCCTCACCTGGGGCAGCACATAATCCTCCTTGTTGCAAGAACAAAAGGTCCAATCCTCTCTGATTTTGCAAAACTACTTCTGATAATGAGGTCAGTGATTTTTCTACTTAAGAAATATATTTTTCTATTCGGGCCAGATCTTCATCCACTGCGGCTCTTAGAGATGTTAAACTCTGATGTTGTTGCACCAAGGAAGTTATGCCAGTGGCGGTCCCAGTAATCCCTAAACCAAGTAGAGTAGCTATAGTGATTGCAGATATTGTACTGCAGATTGCAGTACTGGTTTGGTACGCACCCATTGAGTTCCTTATTCCCTGAAGATACCTGTAGTTTGCCCAATTGTCTTCTGAGGTCCTTGCATACCCGAGACTTCTTTGGTCTCTGGCCCCCTTGGGATTTATCTAATTTCTCTGGCAAAGCCTCTTATTTTGTCAGATTTTTTTCCAGAACTACATTTGCACTTCAGAGCGGTCTATTTCCATTATATGTTACAGCATTTCTTTATTTCAAATCAGGTACCCTGAAGATCTGTATCATCAGTTCAGACGTGCTCTTTGATCGCTTTCATGTATCGTTATTGATAGATCTCCAATTGGGATTTTTGTTCTCTATTATAATTTATTTTCGTTTTAGGTACCTAGATGTTACTTAGATTGCTTATACAGTTTCTGATATATTTCTTGTATTTATCTGGTTTTTGGGCCTCGTCTAGTTCTGTTAAGAAAATCATTAAAGACACATTATTGACATGATCACTTGATACTAATAACCATTACATTTAATAAAGCATTTTATATATATGAGTTATTATTGCATGTCTTTCTATCCATATCCCAGAAAAATTATATTTAATTACTTACTCAGTCACGTCACTCACGTAACAGATGTAGCTGCAGGCACAAAGCAGGTACTCTTTATGTCCAGTAAGGATTACTTCTTCTATTCAACACTTCACAGGGTGTGAAGCAGTAGCAGGAGAGAGAAGTAACTGCAGCTCCTCCGGCTGCCTTTATGCTTTCTTGGGGGTCGGCCCCACCTCTGCCCCAGGAGATTGGGGGGAGGGTGGTGGGTGGGCCCCGGGGTATATAAGCCACAGCCGGGCCTAAGGGAGCTCATTCAGCTCTGAGGTTTCTCTGGGGTGAGAGCTCCACTGAGTTCTTAGTGAAGTACAGGTTTGGGCATTGTGAGGAGCAGAGGTTAGAAGTCTGAGTGAAAGCCTTCAGGACCAGCTAAGGTTCTGTGGTAGATATAGGGGAAGTAGAGTTTTATGCTGTGCTTTTTTTTTTCCAGTAAAGGTCAGTGATTTTCTGTTTAGTGTGCAGGGTTAATAAGTATGCTTTCATTTATTTCAGGTGCAGTGTATTTTTTGTAATTCCTGTTTTTATTTTTTGTGGAAGCTTGTTTTTTTCTCATTTTGCTTTGTCTAGTGTAAGTTGCTTGATAATATTTTTCTTAAGAAGGCAGATGATGGTATAATCTAGCAGGGTTAAGGGTGAGCATGTAGTATGGATCTGTATATGCAGTTTTAGCATTTCTGAGGAAAGCAGCAGGTATGTAAGGGATAGCGTGTTTCTGGCGCTGAAATAGTTGATCAACTTTCCTAGTGGCTTTTGCCAGTTGTGGCAGCTCCCCTCATAGGTTGTGCTAGGGGAATCCCTTATTTTGTGGTTCTATATCAGAGTCTGTGGAACAGCAGAAAACATGGGAGGTGCATGCAGAGCATGGGATCGGTGTGGAGCAAGTGAGGGTAACACCACAGAACTTCTGCAGATGAGGGTGTTGTGGAAGAAGCTAGCATTTACAGTCATCATGTTCACTGTTTGAGTTATGGTGGTTTGTTGTTGTTTTTTTTTTTCAGATGAAGAGGAACCAAGTGACTGCTGGAAAATGAGTTAGTTGTTGTGCTTTTCATCAAGGATGGATTTAGACCCCCGGCTCTCTGAAAGGTAAGTTGAGGGATGGGCACTGGAGAGGAACCAAGGTTGACAGTTTCAGGACAGGTTTTTTAAGTTAAAGAAGGGAAGAGGGGTGTTTAGGAACAGGCCCTTTTAGGCAGGTAAGGGAAGCGGGTTAGTCTTCAGCAGAATGCCAGCATGTGCTGGGTGGGGTGGTTCCAGCCTGCGTCTGTTGTGTTTTTTGTGTGTTGTCTTCTGTGTCTTATCCCTTTCTCCGTTCTCAGTGTCCTCTTTATGCTTAAGGACCATGGCATGCCCGTTGGGCACCATCATTAGAGTCTCAAACAGCTGTTCTCATTGGCATAACGCCAATTGGGTGCTGCTTTTCTTGGGTTACAAGCTTAAGGCGTGGATTGGTCTTGAGCCACAGAAGCTTCTGGACGGTCCTCCCTTGCACCATCGTTCCTGACTACCTGAGCAGCTACGCTCTCCAGCCATCTGTTTCTAGGGCGCGGACCTTCTTCCCCACATCCTTATGTTTTCAAGTCTTGAAGCTCTGCTTCCTGTCAAATCTGAGATGTCACATTTGAGAGTCATTTCTTGTCCCAGGGCATTATATTGTACTTGGCTCCTGGGCTTTCTCTAGAACATAATCATGTCATGGTCCCACAGGTCTTCTTGCTGGGTGGCGTCTTGTAACCAGGTGTCGTTCTTCTTGCTGGGAGTTTTCGCTCACCTTAGAACTGTGTTATTTGTCATCTTGTGTGTAGTGTTGGTCTGTACTTGTGTGTTTGGCTTAGAGGCACCCTGCCTGGGAGCGTAGAGTCATTGGGAGGTGTAGCAGCGGTAAGAGTCTGTAGTTAATACCCGTATCTGCCCAGACCGTTGAGGCAAAGGCGGTACATTGATCTCAGAGTAGCTATTGGGGGGTTGTGGGGACCACTCTTTCAGTAACGTTTGATGGGGAAGATCAGAGTTATGCAGGAGGGGCTCTTCAGCAGTATCGAAGCAGATTGCATCTC
Organism: Tringa tobata; assembly: GCA_033628505.1. NCBI lineage: Eukaryota > Metazoa > Chordata > Aves > Charadriiformes > Scolopacidae > Tringa > Tringa tobata. Next base: position 291 of record JAHREE010000603.1, on the reverse strand, counting down.
CAAGATGTTACAGCAGCTTTGTGCGGGGCTGTGATTTGTGGAGGCTTTTTGAATGGCAGGCTGTAGTCGAACTCTAGATGATACTTGTAAATGGGACCAAGAGCTTTGGAACGCTGAAGCTTGTGTTCCGTTTCCTGTGACTTGTTCGATGGTGTTTCCGACGCAGAGGGACAAGATGGGCAGGGTGACGTAGCAGAGCGGCGCACTGTAAGCAGGTGGGTTGGCGTGTGGCATTAGAAAGAAGATACGCTTGGTTTCTTTGAGTGATTTACGGTTTGTAATTTTTCTCTT
>JAHREE010000602.1:0-37606 GCA_033628505.1 Tringa tobata | reverse complement strand
CTTCTGATAAACTGAATTCAGCACAATTTCTCTAATTAATGAACAATAAACAGTACCCCATTTGGGTGTCTGACAAAAAAATGTTTCAATTGGATAAAATATCAAAGTCAAGAAATCAGTTCCTGGCAAGCAGTCAGCTTTTAAAATCAAAAATTAACATAAGGATTGTATTATGCAGATTTTATGTACTTGCATAGCAGCTGGATTGACATAAAGTGCAACAGCTCCTCTTTAGTCACATTACTGTATATTGGATTCATAGTCCTGAACAGAGAAGAAGTACACATTTGGAGCTATAACAACCTAATGTGACAACTCTCAAACTGTTATGACACTTGAAAAAAATTTATTACAGATATAAAAGTGTGTTTAAATAATATTAGAAACAAGGTGCCAAGTTAATTAGCCAACCAGCTTGCTTTCCGTATAGGACTTCATAGCCCTCAGACTTGCTCTGTTAAACTGCTGTCTTGCAAACTGACATTTTGAAGGAAAATACAGTTATAACGATGTTTTCTATTAATAAATATGTAGTATTGTTGCCAAATATCTGACTTTTTAGAAACATATAACTTTAGCAAAGTGAATGCTTGGGTTTGAGCAGGGTGCCTGTAGAAAGCAATAAGCTTATTCCGCATTTATCCATTTTCTATCTACTGCTGGTCAGATTTCATGTGCTCTGCCACAGGGGCTAATTGGCACTTGGATGAGAGACTTGAATGGGAGTATTAGCTGCACTCAAAGAAGATGAAAAGCGGCATTTGCTGAAATTAAACATTTCCTAATCAGCATAGCTGCATAGTTAATGCTTGAGAATGTTAAAGACCTAGCTGAGGAATACTTTAAGTGGCTGAACTCTGGAAAATTGCAAAGTTGTCCAGCTGAATTCAGCAATAGGAGAAAGGGAGGTGGAATGAAGCAGGGAACTGTGCAGTAGCTCTTGCTTTTCAGGGCCAATTCCCAGGAGAAATAGTGGACTCTCATAACAAAAGTTATCAGTCAGAGAGAAGGAGTACCAGCCAGCTTGCCATCTTGGAAGGTGGTCCTTGGAAGGAAGGAGTATGTACTTGTTATAGAAACAACTGTTCTGACTCCCAGTCCTCTTGTTGATTCCTTGCTCTAAATGGAGCTTTTAATTCAATATCACATGATGTTTACTGAACTAATGAAATGAGATTGAATTAAGAGATTTTATGTTGTATGGACTGGAAACTGGCTTGCTGACACATCTTCCACATGTAGTTAGTGGTCAGGTGCCAGTGAACAAGGCTACTGCTAATAGGATGCCCGGAAACTTTTTCTGGCTAAATTTTTTTTAAAAATGTAATTTTGTTCAAAGATCTAAAATGTGGCTATAAAGGCTTCAGTGGCTATGCTTTTAGATAACACAGGCTATACAAAAAAAATGTCACTATGAAAGTGGGTAAACCTTGAAACGAGCTGTCCAGAGAGATCTGGACAATGATGTGAAACCTTCATCTTTCAAGATTTTCAAACCTCACTGGGAAAGGACCTGGGCAACCTGCTCTTACTGTGAAGTTAGCCCTGCTTTGAGCAAAAGGTTGGACTGGCTATTCTTCAGGTCCTTTTCAACCTAAATTATTCTATGGTTCTGTAATAAAGTGTCCAAATTACTGGTAAGAATTCTCTGAATAGCTGGACTAAATTGTTACATTTAAAAAATAATGTGTTTTAGTGCTGCTGCAAGCAGGTGATGAAGAATGCAATGGTTACTTCCATGACGAGATTGCCTTTGGGAGGAGTGTTCTTACATATCCGTTTCAGCATTAAGGTCTTGGTGTGATGTTTCCAAAATGGCTGTTGTGATCCTTGAATCTGTAAAAAGAGGAATGGCAAATAGAACCAGGCAAATGATCTTTGTTGTGTGCATAGCATCCATAAAGCACCTGACTGGAATACTGTGTCCAGACCTGGTGTTTTCCTTTCAAGATGGAAAATCAGCTTTGACATGAGGTTCAAGGACCTCCGTCAAAGCTTATCAAAGAAAAGGGTAAGAAGGAACTGAATCACTCTGTGTAGGTCCATCTATATGGAACAGGTGTAATAGTGGAAGGATTTATACTCTTTAAATTTATAGCCTTATGCCATAAGGTGATCCCGTGACTGGAAGTTTAACAAATTCAACCTTGAGTAACATGTACTATTCTAGCAGTAAGGATAACATAAGGACCAATTACTCACTGTTGTTTGAAATCTTAACAAAAATCAGAGGTCTTTCTAAAAGGCTTGCTTTGATCTAACTTCTAAAGAAAAATAGAATGGCTGAGGTATTCAGGAGGTTAGATGAGATAACAATTGTGAGCTATTACTCTCATGACTTTTATGACCCTTTGGCTTCCCTCAAGAATTGGTGCTACAAGGGCCGGACAATTATTTCTACACAGCATGGTGCAATGCAGCGTGGAAAAACCTATCACGGCTCTGAATGTGCTGGTTGGCTGCCGGAGTAGCACACCTCCCCTTGTCCTGAGCATTGCGTGGGATAATTAACCCACTGGAACTAGGATGCTGCCCCATGACTGGAATACTGTGGTAAATGAACCATTTGCCTCAGTACCAGAGCCCTTCCTAACAGAGGTGAAAGCCCCGTTTCTGGTGGCTACAGAGGTGTGTGGCAAGAGGTCATACGGCAGTGGCACAGCTAAATCCATATTTGGGTTACACAGTTACTTTTAGCCCTGTTCCGGATATTAGTTATCAGACTAAATGTCGTCAGGGCTAAATTTCACTTTAGGTACCTACATTTGAGTTTTTACCTACCTTTCCCATGGAATTTGTTTGTTCACATTCAGCTTTACATTGGAAAATTTGTTGGGCAGATGCTTTATTTCACCCAGGGGCTACAAAATAGATAATTTTTTTTATATACTATAGTTATAGAATCATAGAATGGTTAGAGTTGGAAGAGACCTTAAAGATCACCGAGTTCCAATCCCCCTGCCATGTCTTGTTTATGTCCCTTTTTGTTAAATGCAATGTGTTACTCCACTGCTCTTGTATCAACTTAGTAGCTCTGGGGAATGCTGCACATTCTATTTGTAGGATGATCAGCTGTAGCAGTTGTTCCCCCATCAAACAACGTTTGATTATGTTTGCACATTGCATGAAACTCCAGGTTATTTCAGAGAAAATTCCAGGTACAGAGAACTTTCAAGACCCTAGATCACACTTTGGTGTTCTGATCCAGAACATGCACTCAGCCTTTTTTTTGTGCTAACCATTAGCTTCACTTGTGCCTTGCACTTCAGCACAACTAAAAGCAGAGATTGCAGCAGTGTTGTAATATGGGCTGTGAATTCTCAGAAGACTGAGAATTTTTGTCATCATTCAGATTTGCTTTTTGAGTGACATTTTGCGTCTGCGGTGGAAAGAATCCTTCCTTTTTTAAAAATCCATTGGTTAATCCCATGCAGTTTCCATGGCAGAACTTGCTATTTGAGACATCTAATGGTCTTATAGCAGTTTGTTTATTGGGCAAAGAACTGCATCAGTCTCCCATAAGAAATACGATTTAGTGTTTTCTGAGAATTCTATGCATTACTCACTTGTACAGTTCATTTTGCCCCAGGAGAGCAATATCATTGCAAATAATATTTCAGGTGGGCTGTAAGGTCTTACTACAAGTGCATAGCTGTGTATAGTTCAGTACTTTTCCACTGTAGCACTCTGTACCACAGGACTGTACTTTCCTACAGGACTCATTTTACATTCTAATATCGTGTAATGGATTACTTTTTGTAGATAGTGCAATTGCTGTTTTCCTAAACACTGGAACCTTTAAAAATACTTTTTTTTTTTTTCTGTTTTTGTGGAAGATTCAACTCCAGTTGACAACAGGGAGAACAGGATCAAGCTTTGCTGAAAATCTTCAGCTACATTGAAATTCAAGTAGAGGAACCACTCGGTCCAGTGAGTTTCACCGTTTCCAGTGAGCTTCTACAGAAGTCTGTAAGTCTGTGTAGTCTCTTTAAAAATAACTACTGCAAAAGCTAAGAAAAGCAAACCTGTTGCTGGTAGGCTTATGTTTTCTGGTTGGGGGAGTGAGTTGCACCTTGGTGGGCAGGGTCCACCCTTTCTTTGAGGCAAGAAAGCAGTTTAAAAGCAGTTACAAATCAGTTCTTCAATCCATGATCACATTTGGATTTCCTTCAAATCTGAAACTTGAATCTATTTCCCTTTGTTACAGTGACTTACTTATTTTGACTGTTTAAGGACTGGTTCTTGACCTAAAGTTTTCAGTAGAGGACCTTTGAGAAGAGTATAAATTTTGAGAACAATATGAATTTCCCACAGACATCTTCAGTTTGCTAGTTTAGTGCCAGTTCAGGCTTCGTCTGCAAGCACCATACCTGTAGTCTTAACATACATGTAATATATGAATTCACACAGTGTTTTTAGTTATTTGAACAACTGAACAAAAGCATTGATTTTCCCTTCTCATAGACCAGCATACCTTCTTTATATACATATTGTATAGAATTTTTGGATCAATGTGATTTCTTAACAAGAGTCCTATGAGTGCAAAAAAAAAAAAAAGAAAGTAGACTAGTCCATGGTAATATATTGATTGTGCTTCACTGCGTTTCTCATTTTTTCCATCAAAACATTCCTATACATGAAATAGATACTTAGCTTTAAAGTAAGTTAAAAGAGCAGAACATATAATTTTAAATAGTTTCAGAATTATTAGTGGTGAGTGGTGAACTAACAGCTACAAGGAGGTGCATAGTCAAGTATGTAGCATAAAAAGAAAAAAAAAGAAGTGCAAGAACAAACCACAATTTCATAAAAGTGCCGTAGCGAATTAATTCGGGAGTGTGAACAGTGCAACAGATAGCACTGGCTATCAATCTTGTATTTCCTGAAACTCTTAGTCCTGTGTTAATTTTCATGTGAGATCAGTGACATTATGATACGCATCTGAAAATGGGTGGGACACTGATTGCAAGGAGTTATTGTAATTAACTCTGATTTTAGTATACTCTGTAAGTACCTTTTCGAGCCATAAAAATTAAAATATGATTAAAAAGCCCTTTTGGGATCCAGAGTGCATTTTCAGATTTTAATTGGGAAGTGAAGAAAAGCACGCTGCTTGCAAAGCTGATGTGTTTGATGTCATACAAGGTTTAAGTTACACTTAACCTTATCTGAAACTATCGATTATCTGATGAAGCTACACAGATAACCAGGTTTGTCAGTCTGAGGATTAAAAAGCACCAACAAACAAGTGAAAAATAAAAAACTGGAAACTTGGAGAAACAGTTCTGTGGCTAAAATGAATCTCGGCAGTGTTTCTGTTTCAGTCCTGCTTTTTATTGAAAAAGGGGAAAAGATTAATTTTATTTTAGCTTTCAGAAGACAGATAATGATTGTACTGAAGCTTTCCTCTGCTCTTTTAGTGACATGCTCACAAGAGATGACAGTATTTAAGTACTGCTGGGGACCAGAATGTCAGGGCTACTGATGATTGTTGTTGAGAATAATACTTTGTCTTCGGAAGGAAAGGGAGCCAAGGGGAAATATGATTAAGTTGTCTTGGTCTAAGAAGCAGTTTAATGATTATCTCTGCATTTCCAATCAACATCACTTCAGGGCTGATCTGTGTGACATTGTGAACAATTAAATCACATCTGGTCACTGCAATGCAGTCACGCTCACTTGCCAAGTTATTCCATTTCTTTGTGCACCCCAGAGGCAAAACCATCTTCAGGGCATGTGTGGGTTTTAGATGCATACAGATGCTGATACGACTGTGTGCAATCCCAGGATTTCAGTAAACTTGTTTATCTAGATGCAGTTTGAAGTCTTAGTTCCTGAGCTGGAGAGTCTGCAAAGCTAATCCTGCAAACATCTGGGCATACTCTATTCTTGCTCTCATGGCAAACTTACTTGCTTTGGTACAGTTAACTAATGTGAGAACACATGCCTGAGTCAGTTCAGAGTCTAATTAAATGACATATACAGTATTTTCCTTGTGGAGGGCCTTCAGCGAAGCCTGAAATGTACAGATTTAAGGTTCTTGGCTGATTTTTTGGATAACTTATTTTTAATATTCAGAGGAACATTTCCTCTTGGCACTATACTAACAGTATTCTCCAACACATGCTGTTGTCCATCTGCTCTGAGCCCTCAGATGACACCATACTGGAAAATTTGCTCTTCGTTCACATTCAAAGCTGTCAAATTTGCCTTCGAGTTGACCTGTGTTCCATTCCAGGCCAGAGAACAAATTCTCAATTTTTTCCACTCTACTGGCTGCAGCACCATCAAGAGTTTATACCTAAATTTTTCTTTAAATAGACAAATACTGCTGGGATTAACACCAGGTCACAGGGGTCTTCTGCCCTGTTTTGTCCATAGCCACTGATGATGAACAAGGCCACTGTAGCAGCGCTCACGTCACATCAACAGCTCTGATCAAACAATGAGCCTCTGTTTTTTCTCCAGGTCTGTCTTGGTTGCTGCAGCGACTGTCGGAACTATCTTACCTCATCAGTGGTTGCAATGAGCTTGTAAGTTCTTGATACCATCACGCTCTGTTTGATGGTATCATCTCCCTGCATTGGCACAAGAAGCCACCTTTTGTTACACCTCTTTGCCTAGTCAAGCAAATTCCCCTCATAAACATATAGTTAATTGTGTCCTGTGAGCAGCTGCTGGAGGCAGCGTCTCTAAGCATAGTGACCACTGGACAGTTGCCAGCAGCCAATTCATGAGGGCATCCCAGACCGTTTGTGTCTCCCCGCCAAGAACACGCTCAGTCTTGCAATGATTCACAGGCCTCTCTAGCATTTTTCCAGTAATTTCCTTTTGCTGTGACCTACTGTGAAACTCTAGATTCCTGACACTACCTCTATTGAGACATAGGAGACAAGGCAGTCACTCCTAAGTTGGGGAGTGTTATGTGATTTGGGGAATTGACCTGGACTCAAGTGTGGACATAGGGACCAGCTTAGCTTTACTTTGTGGTTTGTTCGTTGCAGTAGCACAGAAAAGGAGACCATAAGAGTATCCCTAACCAAGATCTTCTTCTTTGCCAGAGGGTGAAGTGGCACGGTGGGGGACTGAAATTATCAGAGAGAAATCATGTTTTGGCTTGATTCTGCTCTGCTTATTTTTTCTGAATCCAACTATGTCCTTTCTCCTAAGTAATACCATTTTTTTGTAGAATGTCCTCCTATACCTTTACCCTGGCCACTATATGCACTTCATGTACTAAATTGCCCCAGCTGTGTTGAGAATCTGCCCTAAGTAGTTGATTACATATTACATTATGCAAAGATAGCTGAATCTACTTCTGCTGATCCAGCCATGAGGCTAACAAAATCAGCTAATAAAATCAGCAAAGGAACAGCACTGATTATATGGAAGAGGAATGAATCCTCACAATCCCCAAAAGGATTTGTCTGAGGAAAAGCAGAAGTGCTGCTGATCTTTATTTTCACCTTTTCTTTACCTTGAAAATTGTATACCCTGAGAGTAAGCCGTTCATATTTAGCTCTTGTCCAGCACCTTCCTGCAGTGACACTTGCATTTCACTCATCTGCATCAGTGGAATACATTTAGTTTTTCTGTCCGGGGTCTTCTCCACTAGATACATTGATAGACCCAGTCTGCTCTCTGCCAGTGAGTAGTGGAGCTACCCATGTGAGCTGCTCCTTTTATCACCTAGTGATATCTCACATGCTAGGAGAGAGGGAAGAACTTGAGAAGTCTGGGTGATAAGTTTGAGTCCAGCAGCTCTACCTCCTGTCTCCGGATCCGGTTCAGCTGTACCAGCTGGGGAATGTCTGCTGACCTTCCCTTGCCTTCTGAGTTACTAACCAGAGTGGAGCGTGAGACAATGTACAATGTCTGTCATTTACTAAGACTGAACTAATAAGCTTTGCTGAACCAAAGCAGACTTCATAGGGTTGAATGTCTCTGTGATGCACTCTCCAGTGCTGTGTGTGAAACTTGCATGGGCAGTTAGAGTTAGACTTGGGTATGCATGACTAAGGCAATGTCAGTGGATTTCAGACAGGGAGAACTGAATATTAGAAGACTGGATAATCCAGAAACTAAATGAGGCCAATAGCAAGAGAAGGGCACTGTTATTAGCAGCCTGTGGGATAGGAATTTGCTGGACTTGTCATTTTTTCATTTGCTCTTTGCCTGCAAAAGGTCTGAGTTTTGCAGTTCATTCATTTTTTTTTCTCCCACTGAAGTAAGACTGAACAGACTATTTTGAGCTTGAGTTCTCTGGCAGGAATAAGGGAAACTCTCTGTCTCACAGATGGGCCAGTGAGAGATTTAAAGTCTGTTTTCTTTTTTCCCTCCAGAGGTACCTGTGAATTCTTAGTATCCATGCAAAAGAAAAGCTGTGTCTGTTTCCCTAGCTTGTAAGGGATTTCAGAACTGTCTTTATGTAAAACTGCTGAAGCTGGCTATACTCCAGGGTATTTCCAAGAGAACAGGACTACTATGATGAACAGATAACAATTTTTGAAGAGCAGGGGATTTCAGGATCTTGATTCAGATTCATCTTCTGGTGCAGGATTAGAACCTTAAGGTTCTGGAAGGATTTTCCCCTCTGTATCCAGACTTTCAATACCATCCCCCATCATTTATGTGTGCTTTACATTTTCCCTCTGTGTAGCTGTTGAAGGAGAAATTTTGCCCACAATACACTGCTCATCTTCCAGGCCAATAATGTAGAAGCAGAGCTGGCTTTATGCATAACAGCATCACAGAATCATATGGGGTTGGAAGGGACCTCTGGAGATCATCTAGTCCAATTCCCCTGCCAAAGCAGGTCCACCTACAGCAGGTTGCACAGGAACATGTCCAGGTGGGTTTTGAATGTCTTCAGAGACGGAGACAAAACCAAAATAAAGAGAGCAAGTGCACAGCATCCCTGAGGTCATGGCAAAGGTGAGCACTCCCTGCTTGCCGTGCAGTGAGAGACAGCAGTCCTGATGGTGCTCTGACAGCCCCTGTCTCTGTTGTATGACAAAATGCTGTCTGCTGGCAGAGTGGATCCTTTCTTCGTTTAGTGGGAGAGGAAAGTGTAGGACCTCATCACCTACCCCCTGCCTCTGGAAGTGTTTCTGGCCACTTGGACCTGCACTGTCCCCCACCCCACTTCTGTGGCTGTTGCTCTGTTAGTGCTGTAAAACTGAGTACTGTTGCAATGCTGAGGGCAGGAGACACCAAAATACAATTATTTTTTTTTCAGCTGCGAGCAAGCTCTGTATTGAAAGAAATGGCTTGGTATGGAGTAACATGGTAGCCAGGATATGGTCACACCGTAAGGCTGTATGCACAAGGGGGCAGAGCTGAGCTGCGGTGGGACCCCCTTGCATTTGGAGGAGCGATGAAGCAAGCTGAATTGCTGTGTAGCAGATCACAGCTCCTGGCTGAGGAGCGCAAGAAGCAGTAATAACCTCTTTGCTTTACGAGATGATACCTTTTCACTTCCTGAGACCATCTGCTCAAAATTGTATTGATTGGCCTTCCCTTTTGAAAGGCATTCCCACCAGGAAGGAAGAAGGCTATTAGCTATGTCCATCTCTTTCTGCTGAACCATGTTTCTGGGCATAGCAGTAGGATGATTTACAGCTGGTTTGGGCATTTGATACAAGGTTTGATAAAACAGGTATGTGTTAAACCTTGAAACATTTTGCAGGTTGGAAAGTGACTATAGTTCAAAAGGTGTGGCAACAACAAGTGAGCTTAAAACCCTACACTTTCTTATAAAAAAAGTCAATTTTTAATCTGGTGTGTTTAATCTTGTGTCACAGTAAATATCCCATGGCTAGCTCTGTCAGGTCTGATGACTTGACGCAGTAAGACTGTCTCTCTGGAGACAGACTCTGAAAGTTTGATGTCCCTTCTTTCCCCCCCTGTTTATTTGACAGTCATGCTATTATTCCTTGCTCCCCTCACTTCAGTTAAAATACCATGTTTGATATATACCTAGAGGTCCCCATGCTATCGTTCTTAATATCTATGTTGGTATTTCTGATAAAAGCTAAAGGCTATTTACATCTGTAAATCTACTATAGTGTGTTCAATAGAGTATTTAAGTGGATTTTGTGCTGTGAGACTGGCCTGCTAAGGGACTTTGTTAATAATAAGTGCAGAAAATGCTTTTTAACTGTGTTTCTATGGCATTCAACCCCTGAGAAATGAAGTCTAAAATCACTTTTAGTGATACATACAGGAACTGAGTATCCGTATACATGTATATGCACCAAATGAATTGCAGCGAGGCGTAAAGGATATTTTAGGATCCAGTGCTGCAAGATATTGAGCTGTGCTAATTCCCTGGAAAGTTGAGTAGGGGAATGCTTCCGTTGAGAACTCTTGGGCTTTTGAACTTGCATTATTCAAAGCCACTCCTCCTGTTCCCCCATGCAAACACAAATTACATGGAGTGCAGCTAAAGGAAACACAATGGGCATTATTTAAAGGCTAGCTAAACAAAACAGCATTGTGGACAAGCGAAGAACAGTTAACCTTTATGCTGAGCATAGCAAGTACTCTGTGAGACATAATTTATGAATTGCATTCATAGGGGTTGATGTTATTAGTAATGGATTAGATTATTAGTGTCCACAAGGACAGAAGACACCTGAAGAAATCCAAGAGTAGGCAAGGCAAAGATGCATTTTGCCCGTCAGTGGGTTGCTGAATATTTCAGTACGGAGATGGTCAATACTCTAGGGCTAAGCTAAACTGCAGGTGCTGAGAATCTCCTGGATGAGGCTTCTATCACCAGCTGTTAGGCATTTTAAAGGCATTACTTCATTTTTCACTAACTCCAAAACAAAATGTGTCTGGCACTGGAAGGCATTTTAGCTTTGCATCACTGAGAATTAAAAAAAGAGAAAAATTATTGTTTTGTTCATACCAAAATGAATGTTGTGAAGCCTGTTTAAGCCAAGCTTCAATTATCTCAAAAATTGGAATTTAAATGTTTCTACCAGTGCAATGTCAGGATACTGCAGGAATTAAATGATATTCATTAGGGACTTGGTTTCAGTCATATAGAACAGCATAAACAAAGACGGGCACGTTCCAGATGTTAGATGTAGCAATTTAAAAGGGAAAGGGTTCCCACTCCCATTTTTTTTAAGACTGCTTTCCTAATATAATGAAGTAATTTCAGGGAGTAGGATTATAAATCAGCTACAAAGCTGGCCTTGTTACTTAGACATGTGCAGAATATAAATATTGTAAAGCTTTAGAGAACAGATGGTCAGAGATTTCAGCAATGGTAAACATCAGCTTTCTGCTTTGGACTGGTCAGTGTTAGGCCTAGAGGTCACATTCAAGCTGCTCTGGGTTTTCCTGCAATGTTTGGATCTAACATGACTCTTCCATCTCATAGGGCTTCCTGTAAGGATCCATCCTTGGTCATTGGGCAATCCAACAGAGTGCCATGACTATCTGGTTACAGGAAAGCATAGCTGCAGAGGGCTCCAGCACGTCACTAGCAAAGGAATGAAACAGCTGTACTGAGATGAATTTTGCTTACTTTGGGCCTTTGTTTCTATCTGGCTTTCAGGGATTACAACCTTCTAATATCTCATATCTTTTTTTTTTTTCTTTCCTGACTGACATTTGGGCATCAAGAGACACTGAATGAATCCAAAATGATTTTTTGGGTGCAGACAGATTTAAATAAGACCAGAGAGATGATCAGTAGTCGAGAATGTGTTCAAAAGAAGCAAATTCTTTAGAATTATTTTGTCTTTTACTCCTCTCCAAACACAGCGGAGATTCAGCTTTAACCAACTGCTGTAACATTTGAGACTGTCAGACTTTGGGATCTATCAAGAAACATGAATTATACTGCTGTCTTCACATACCTTATGGGAAGCAAGGAATGTCTATGATGTGAACTGCTATAGATTTCATCCTGTCAGCAGTCCGACAAGGTTCCAAAAATGTGGGACTGGTTGGGGAAAAGTTTAGCAAAGACTTAAGAAAATGCATCAGTAAGAGCTTTAGAAGGGAAGGGATCACTCAGCATTCATTCTGAAAGGATCTGAGTAATTCTAAAGTCTCCCAGAGGAAAAAAGAGAAGCATCTTGTGACCTATTACAGCAAAATTTGCAAGGAAATGCTTGTGGGACTTTCTCTAATTATCTTTGCAGTGCCTATTAGCAACACACATATGTTCACAATCTCAGGCAATAGCAGACTGATTTAGTATGCACACCTTTAAAGCATATTTTGTGTTTGTAGCCTTTTAGTACTGGATGATGTCATCTTACATGTGGTTTGTGACAGCAGCTACCTGAATTGGTGCGTTTTCTTTCGTGCTCTGATTTATTTTCCACAGATAAGACAGATTCATCATAATTAGAAATTTATGTCACTCCTCTCACTAACCACTCACAAGATTAGAAAAGACAGCAACAAAGACATCAATTATTTAACCACAGTTTACCTTATTGTGCCCAGAATAGCTAACCACAAAGAAAATGCTATTTATTTTTCAGTAACACACAGAATAATTTATGCATTGCATTTGAAGTATGTGAACTGCAGTGATAAGTTAACATAAATATTCAGCATTTGAGGAGCCAGGAATCCCAGCAAGGGAACAAACTCTTTGTCCTTACCTTTCCCTGCCTGTAATCAGTTCTCCTTGCTGGGTGACTGCTGCTATTCTCGGTGGTTGGCAGAGCATGCTGCAAGGCTGACTGTCAGCAAAATGACATGAATTATATTGTCACCTCTCCCTTTCTTACAGACCCCCTCGTCATTTATATCTTAGTTTTGAATGTTGTTATTCAGTCTGATGTCTTCTCCAGATCTTGAAAAAAAGAGTACTTGTTACTTTGGCTGTAACTGTTACTGTATAACAATGTCTCCCCTCTTTATATAGGGATATATATATAAAATTATTTAAAAGATATTTATAAAAGTAATAGAACTTATTTCTGTAATCTTGAAAACGGCAGATATACTTTTCTTCCTTTTAATCCGTGATGGTGTGTTGATGCAATTTATCTTTCTTCCAGCCATTCACCTCTTTGCAGTCTCAAACTGTCTCAATCCATTCCAAATCTGTTACATCTGGGTTACAGAATAGGTGCTTGAAGTCCCACCAACTTGTTACACTCAAAATCTTCCTATGGGAAAAATGGAGGACTTCATAGGCAAAGCCAGAAAGAATTTATTCTTAATCTAATTGCAGTTTTAACAATCTAATCAGCAATGTATCTGCATCCCAGGTCTTTTCATAGGATGAATATCATTCTCCTCAGTTCTAGGCTCATTTTCATGTGCTTACTACATCTACGTGCCACACATTGCTTTTTCTTCATTAATCTGCAATGTGGCATTACATCTGGGTTTTCAATGCATGTTGTGATTTACACATGCTGTATATACATGTTTTGTTAAGCCTAACGTTGGTTTGCGCGGCTCCCAGGATCGCATTCCTTCAGAAACCAGTAGGTGACTGCTGCTGAGTTGTTTATAGCCCTGTGGCCGCCCTGTGGCCACCCTGTGCCCACACTTTCAAGTTCCTGCTGTCATCTCGTGCTTGTACTCCTTCATGCTACTTTATTTTAGTATAAAAAGTCCAGTTCTGTGCATGTGTTTTGAGAATGTCTACCAGTTGGGTGTCAAGCCAAAGACAGGTGAGAAAATCCAGTTTAGGATGTGGGGAGGACTGACTAGATAGCTCTCTCTCTATGTCACAGTATTGCATGTGTGTACCTGATCTGATTCCTGCATGATTTTAAGTCTCATTTCATATGCCATTTGTAAAATTCTGCCCTGATTTTACAAGTCTTCTACAACAAAGATCACAGCTATTCTGAAACGCCTGGATCATAAAATACCTGGATGTCTTGCACAGGGTATTGGGATATTATTTCATAGTGTAAGGTAAATCTTGCATGAGGTTTAAACTAGAGGTTTGATGGTGTGTTGGTTGTGGTTGTGCAGGTTAAAGCGTTCTTTCTCAAGTGGTGAAGCAAAGGGCAGAAGACTGGAATTGGTTCTAATTTTCTTTAAAATGTTATTTTTTCATTAATACATATTTATAAAAATTATAAATTTTGTTAGTATTGAGCTATTTAGTTTTTACTGCTTGAAAATTTTTTCTCAACTTTCAATATGACTTACTTTTAGGATCAAAGCTACTGCTTTGTCTTTTATTAACAATTCTGCCAATAGAAGTTTAGTAGCTTTACCTTTTCTGTATTCATTGAGTATAGGTCCCTCCAAGTCCTGAACTGCATTTCAGTTCGTGTTATGAGGGAGCAAAATGTCATCTCCTTATTGGTCCTATTTATATTATTTCCTCATAACAAGTATTTGTAGTAATTATTGTGGTGTTTTTAATCTTGGGTATTTCAGATGAATGCTTCGTTGAACTATTCCATTACCAAAGTATTTAGTTTTTAAAAGTAAAGGAACTTGTAGCATGAAACCTCTGTATGCTGTCTCTGCTTAACATTCAGATCCTGCCTGATCATTTCCTGGCAGAATTTATTATAATATTAAAAATGAGTGGTTTTTAAAGTTATTTTGTTAATATAATTAAAGCAAAGTAGCAAACATTGAAGAAAACCCTTTGATAACAGGGAATTTTCCGATTAGAGGATGAGTCCTATATATGTTTGCATAGCCCTGAAATCAATATGAATAAATTGCTAGTAAGCTTGTCTCTTGAATATATCCAAATTTTGTGTTTCATCAAAAATTTATGTCATATAGAACTGATGTAATAAAGAACATCAGTTCATCACAGACAGGTTGATGCAGTATGTATTTAAGCATAAGACATTGACAGATGTAATCTGAAATACATAAAATTCTAATTTTACCTGTTGCTATATTTACTGACACATTGCTGATAAAGTTTTATCTCAGTGTTCTAAATCAGCAAAACATTACTAAGAGTTCTGAAGGTACCTGTCAGCTTGAGTGTTTGCAGATGGAAGGAGGATATTTAAACTCTTATTCATCATTTGAGGATAGTGCGTATCATGACCATTTGCATGGGCAGTTATTAAATGACATAGATACCTGAGAATAGTCTTCAAAGAAAAAATTCCCATTGTTATTTGTTTTTCAGATTACTTCCTGAGAATTGCCTAACACTCGTAGGGCTTCCTTTGGAGGATGTTTGTGGAAAGGGTTAAGCTTTCTTTGTACACAAGACATTTTACTTGTTTGTTTACATGTTAATCTTGCAACCTTTTTTAAATTGTGTCCAAGAATAACCAAGATCTCTGTTGGGCTATATAAGTCTGAAAAAGAAGGTATTCAAACCCAAGTAAGTACATGATTTTCTGGATCAGCAGAAAAAAACACCTCACAGGCCTCTCATAGACCATTCCTTGAAGTTCAAGAAGCATGGTTAAATAGAAACAGCTGCTGGAGAATGACAAGGGAAATGGTATGCATGGTTGGCATGAGCACTGGGTAAGAAAATAAAATTATTTCTTCAGATAAGAAGAGAGTTACAAGGACCATAGCTGTCTGTCAGATGAGAACCTAATAGCAGCGTAAATGAAAGTTCCAACAGTGAAAAGTATAGTGTTGAATTATTCAACAAAGACTTAAACCCAATGGTAACATAGAGCAAGCTGAGACTCTGCATAAAATGATACTAAATTCAGCATAACTGGGGTCTTCTGAATATCTCTTTCCTGTATGAAATACAGATGTGTATGCGCGCACAGAATTACACGTAATAGGTGAATATACCACACAGTCTGTTTTATTAAAATAATTGCTGTCAGTGTATCTAGTACAGTAATTGAAAAAGAAACTTGGAAATACTGGTCCTGAGACCTGAAAGTACCAAACCAACATATTTATGTGTGTTCTGCTCTGCAGAAAGTGCTGGTGTATGTTTGAAGTGCGAAGTACTATATAGTGGTGCATTTCTTCTCTATTCAGTACTGGCGAGGCCACGCATGGAGTACTGTGTCCAGTTCTGGGCTCCCCAGTATAAGAGAGACGTGAACATAGTGGAGAGAGTCCAGTGAAGGGCCACTAAGGTGGTTAAGCATCTGTCCTATGAAGGAAAGGCTGAAGCTGTTCAGCTGGGAGAAAAGACCACTCAGGGTGATGTCATCACGATGGAAGGTTGTGAAGGAGATGGTGACAGGACCAGATGCAAACTGAAACACAGGAGGTTCCCTCTGAACATCAGGAAACACTTTTTTACTGTAAGGGTGACAGAGCCCTGGCCACAGGTTGCTCAGAGAAGTTGTGGAGTCTCTCTCCTTGGAGATATTCAAAGGCTGCCTGAATGTGGTCCTGGACAACCTCTAGGTGGCCCTGCTTGAGCAGGGGGGTGGAACTGGATGCCCAACAGAGGTACCTTCCAACCTCGACCATCCTGTGATTCTACCAGTTCAGCATAGCTATAGATGCGTATCTGTTTGTGATTTTGTGTATATTCCCCTGCAGAGTATGTTAGTAGTACTGCTAATGCCAATCTGAGTAGTTTTGCACTATTGAAGACACAAAGAGCGTTCAAAGGCAGACTTGAAATTGGTAGTCATGAATTATGAAGAGGATGCAGTGTAATTTAATATATACACTAGGACAGTTTTGAAAGACATTTATATGTGGTTACATGAGACCAAGTAAGAGGAGAGAAGTCTGATGGTTTTTAACTTTCTAAACAAGGCAAAATGAGAAATGATATTAGGAGATGATAATAAAATCATTGCATTAGAAGACATCCATTTGAAGAAAAAATATTATTCATACAGCCAACTATCTTACTGATTCATCATCTAACCTTTAAATAACTAGATTATGGTGTGTTCAGCAATGAAGTTCACAAGGCCTTCAGAAACCATGGTAATTTTTCTGAACTGTGAAAGAGACACACCTACCTGTCTTTATTATTAATAGGCATTTGCATGTCTAATCTGTCTTGCATTATGCTGAGATTTCACTCGAGGAGTGGTAAAGTGTAAAAACTAACGGTATTTTGGAAGAAGGATTCTAAGGTTGGTCTGTTAACTCCACTAAATTATCTTAACTTCTGAGTAATAGGCTGAGCCTGATCCCAAAGGCTGCATTTCAATCTTTTGATTAGGAGAGCTTGAGAGCACTTCTTGGCTGGCAAATTAAGTCACCATGGAGCAAACTTTGCATTCTGACTCATAAATGCTCTTTGCAAATATCATTAACAGGCTTTGGAATAAATCCTGCCTTCATTTTTTGTTGTGTTTTTTAACCCCAAAAAGAATTTACCATAGCAAGATGTTTTGTACACATCAGTTGTTTATGTGGATAATTTTTTATAGGGCACAAATATGATGGTCTAGCTGGTTTGCTTTTTGAATAAATTTCTAAATTTAGAAAAATTGTGTGCACTAGAAATGTTGGTTTTCAATGTCTTTTTTCATTTATGGTACAGGACAACTGCAAATCTGCTGACCTGAGTACTGCAAGGAGACCTGAATACTGCACAGAAGAGCTGTGCCATGGGCAACACTATTTATGGCACATACTAAGTTTAGAAACCTAACAGTATCAAACACAATCAACCTATATAATGAACACAATTAAAGGTGAATGCTGTAGGACTGGCAGATTGGTAGTGTTAATTAAATACATACATATTCCTGCCTGCTGTATTATGTTCTATGCAATTGTTCATGCCGAAAAATACAATATGTTTAAAAGCACTCCTTATTATCACAAATCCCAAGATAATTTTGCAAATTCTGGGGAATAGAGAATGAAGCACTAGTATAGACAAACACTATAATTAATATTTATTTAGTGGAGAAAGAGTAAAGTAGTAAATGAAAAAAGCTACTCCTGAAAATAAAGCACTAGTTTCATTTTTATTTTTGTAGCAGTCATTTTTACTTATGAGTGGGTGGCTCTTCAGATGAACAGCTGAAACAATTTAACTGAGAACTTTGAGCTGGAAATTTCAAGTGTAAACTATAAAAGTGGTTGATAGGGAGCAAGAGTTCACCACAAGTCTTGCTTTGACACACAACCCCTTTAAATTCAGGATAGTCAAGTTTTTTAACTGTAGGGAGTGGCTTGTTTTGTTTCTAATGGGAAAAACTAGGGTAAAAAAAATCACACGAGATAGTAGTTACATACAGGTTACGCCTCTAGCTCCTTTAGACACTGTGATTATTCATGCAAATTGTCATTGTTAACCCATGCAGTGAGAAATATAGGGTTATGGTCTATCATGACTAGTACTGTGATGTCATGTTATGCACTCAAGTTGGGTGACTGTAGAAAGAAAATGGCGGTCCTGATCAGCAGCTGAAGGAAAACAAAATATAAAACACACAGGCAAAAGGAATGACATATACTTCCATTTACAGCAGCTTAATCTTCCTGTTTAGAAAGCTAGAATATCTTTATAATAGCAATGTTAGGTGGAGAGATGCTAATAATAAGACCCCAGACCATCTCAGTCATACTGGACATACTGGTCTGCTGCCAAACTAATAAAGCAGAGTAGGAAAGCAGCCTTGCTTTCTGGTCTCCCAGGAGAAAGACAGACATTTCCCATAAAATTCTCAGGGATTCTCCTGTTTTCATTTCCCATCTTGCTTGTATTCAACCTTTCTTTTTACGGGTTTCTACTTCCAAATCACAATATTTTTAAAAACTAGTTGGTTATTTAAAAATACTTACAATGGAAAAAATCCAGATAAAATTGCATTGTTTACTTTTTATCTCTTCTTGAAATTCAGCATTTTTAATGTGTTTCTTATGTCTTCACCACAGAATCACTTACGCTTTTGTTTGATATTGTCTCAAAGCTATTTATTGTTCACTGCAATAGTAATCAAGGTCTGACTGCATTTGTATTGACATAGAATTGGTAAGAAAGTGAGAATTTAGTATAGGAACTACTCATTGCATTAAATGTTGCTACCTTAGCTATCCATAGAAAATGCTGTTTCCTTACAGCCTTTCTCACTGTCATTCTCCCTGCCAGTAACATACCCTGTAAATGGGAGAGCAAAGGCTTCTGTTTCTCTACTAGAAATGAATCCTGGTGATGCTCAGACATAGCAATTGCCTTTGTGTCTGCTCAGTCCCCATGTTACTGTATATGTTATACAGATTATAATGCTGTGCTCTCATTAATATGCCTGTTTCATATTCCTCTCTGAGAATTTCAGTGGAAAAGCTGAGTAGAGGAGTAAGTTTGTTTATTTTTTTCGTCAGTACTATGCTACTTGTTACAACTTTCTAAGAGATGCTTTCACAGATACTATATTGGCCTTTCTTGGTTTGCAGAATCTTATGAGAATGCTTCTCTAAGGACAGGCTAGTATGAGGCCCAAAGTTGGAAAAGTTGGTGTTTTGCAATGGGCAATGTTGCTTTCATGTGCCATGCCTAGACTATAACTCAACCGTGTGAAAGTGAAATGAGTATTTAAACTCAGTGGTTCTCAGGTAAAACAGGTGTATACATGGACCTGTATGAGTGGGCCCAGAGGAGGGCCACGAGGATGACCAGGAGACTGGAGCAGCTCTCCTACAAAGACAGACTGAGAGAGTTGGGGTTGTTCAGCCTGGAGAAGAGAAGGCTCTGAGAAGACCTTATAGTGGCCTTCCAGTACCTGAAGGGGGCCTACCAGAAAGCTGGGGAGGGTTTATTTGCAAGGAATACAGCAAGTCTTTGCTTACTGGATACTTTTGCAACAGAATGCATTTGAAAGACTGATAGGCTGACATACAGCTAACTTTGCACTGATACAGAATTTTAAATGAGTTCCATGTTGGCAGTCACAGGAATAAATTGGAAGCCATTATATATGGTTCTCGGGAAAAGTGAAAAGTAAGAGAGCATTTTCTGATAGTAATTTGGGCAACTTTGAACTCACAGAACTACCACTAGTAATTGAATTAAAAACAAAGTTGTAATTTCTGTCCTTGAAAATGGCCCAAAAGAGTCAGCTATCTGAAGCACAGGGTGGAAATACATTGTCACTACCTGAGGCAACCTCTGGAATATAACACACCTTCATGCCCCTTCATCTTTATGATGGAAAATGTTTCTAATTAGAAATGAAGTAATGAAAGTTATTGCAGTGGAAGAAGAAATTTAATGCAAAATCTTAAATTTCCTGCATTTATACATTTTTATTGCCTCATATTGAGTTTATGATCTGTTGTGCTCCATCATTGGGAACTGCCAGACCCAGAAGTAAGGAAATACTATCTCTAAATAAAACAACTTTTAAGATTTCAGGAACCTGTGTAACACGAATATACTTTTTTTTTAAGCTTTCCACTCTGAAACAATAAACCAATGCTCAGAAATACTAGAAATTAAATAAATTTGTGATTCAGGTCATTAAAGAGAGTTACGGTGGGAATAGAAGCTGTTGATCTGGAGCTGAAAAATTCTGCCTGTATCATTGTAGGTTTGACTAGATAAATGGATGAGTAAGCATTTGGTGTGAGGTACTGAGCTATCTGTACAGAGCAGTTGTCAGCAGCAGTGCAACTTCTTCCTTTATTACGTTAACATGGAATATTACTTTCTGTTCCTTGTGAATATACTTCTTATCTAGGCTGACCTGATAACTGTAGCCTAGATTGAAAATGTTCCCTGAACAATTGGAGAAAGGTAAGCTTTGCTGTCCTGAATAGGCACTGCTTAAAATGTTTCTCTTCCATACGCAGGTGGAGGAACAGGCACAATTGCGCTTGATGAGTCTTTCCATGAGTATGCTCTGCAATCTGAAAAAGGATGTAATGGAAATTTTAGGAACTAGTATGCACTTTGCCCAGTGGCCTCCTTGAACCTTTCTTTTCATCTTTGCATCACATACAGACTTCCATTTTCTTTTCTCGTTTCACTGAGAGAACAGAACAGTCTTGATTGAGTTATAAAATCTTGCAGCTTTACATCTGTGGGGCAAGGCCTGAGTACTTTAAAAGAGGTTTAATGTTAGTTCTAGGTGCTTGAAGTGGACATACCAATCTTTAGGAAGAAATGGCTGCATTTTCTTTTAATTTCAAAACTAATGCCATTTAGTCAGTCCCCTTTCAACACTTCTTATATCATTACTACATCATATTGCCTTCCGTGAAAGGACTGAAATGCTTTTTGTTGTATACTGTGGTGTTTGAAATTCTTTCTCTCAGCGAGTGAATGAAAATTCAGTACTTTCTTGTTTGCTTGTTTTGCAGAAACTTGCTTTCCTGACAGGCTTCTAGTATGATGCCAGAAGTTACCTAAAGGTTATATTAGCACTGCAAAAGTATTTAAGAGATTCAGGCGTTTGAGTATCAGTAAGATAAACTGACTGAATATAGAAACAGCAGAATGAAGTAACTCAACTTACTGTGCTTTTGATTGAACCGTGCTTGAATTTTGTTATTAAAAATACCCAGGCTCTATGAGTCTGTCAGTTTTGCTTAAACCCCACAGAACAGTGATTAACAGGAAAGGCATTAGACTCTCGTTTCAGTCTACACCCCATGTTAGGCACCAAATTCCTTTTGTGGGTCTGTGCTACAGCTCCTGTTTAAATTTTCTCTTTCATTCACACTGTGTTTGATACCTACATGCTCAAATGGAGCTAAAGCTCTTCATGGAAAGCCTCCTCAATGAAACATGAATACGTTTTGAGAAGATCTATGTTACATTTCCATTTTCTCTTTTTCCAGATGAGAACATCTGTAAGCAATGCTCTCATTGGTGCTATTACAAGTTCAAAACAGCCTATCTTGCTTGTCCTGCTTTTCTCCCATATGCTTTTGATTTTAATAACTTGTATTCCTGCATAGGCAGTAGTGATACTGATGTTGCAAAATGTTTTCTGCGTTAAAACCTGATTTCAAATAATGATTTTGTGACTCATTAGCTCTTGGGTTGTAATTCTCTATTTCTGGTTTCTAAGCAAAGAAGATTCTTGTCAGTCTGCATTGAAGCAGCACAATTATTTTTGAATCAAGACCACGTATAGAAAAATATAGTCCCAAAATATAAAAATCCTTCTAGTCTTCAACAGGTGCTACCTGGGGAGACCAGGGTACTATCATGGCGTGAATATGATAACTGTATGAAACTCTGTTGAGAATACAGAAATGAGCTCTCTTTTGGGGTTCCTTTTTTTGTTCTTTAACAAAACTGGAGATGTCCACCTGTGCAGTGTTATGGTTGAGAGGTATGTGAAGCAAGGTGAACAGTGAAAACCTAGTCATGACGCTAATGGTGATGTATAGGTGTGTGGATGGGCAGAACTGAGACAAAGTACCAAAAAACTGGCTTTGCAAGAGCCTGTGAAAAACAGATAAATCATAGTACTTTCTCCATTCGGGAAAGATTGTTCTTATGAACGGGTGAGAATGAAATGGATCATTAACAAGACAGGTGTTTTCTTTTATTTTCAACACCTATTACCTACTTTTATACTCTGAGAGTGTAAATAGGAACATCTAAGTAACCTACTTACACTATTCATTCTCCTCTATACTGCTAACAAATTTCTTTTCTTTCTCTTTGAATTATACAATTCACATCCTTTTAGTATTATATCATATGGCACTCTGCATTCATTTCTAATGTCTTTTGATTCTGCTGACATTGCAATTGAAGGTGTATGTTTTAATTTACAGAATGCCATTTAATTCTTAGTATTTTCTTCAGTATTTTCTATGTTTTTTTAATACATGCTAATATATTGCCATAGTCATCTTCAATTAAAAAATTGCAGTGTATGAAAGTAGTTTTCATACACTTCAGAAAGTATTTTGTGCAGCTATTATCATGCATTTGTTAACACCAAATTTTGCCTATTGTTACTTTGTTTATACACTAGAGCTAAATATTTGTTTAAAAGGCTGTAATTTTCTTATGACTTAATTGTCTTTCCTAAGAAGTTGGGAAATTCAGGTATTCTTGTTTCTTTCCTAAAGGAAGACAAGGACCCATCTGTCAAGGCAGAAGCGAGACAATACATGTGAGTTCCAGATAGCTAATTGGTAGGTCTCAGCATTTGTATCTGTGCTGCTAAAGAATAGGGACAGGTAATGCATTTAATCACTGGGCAGTCCCCTCTGCTAAATTATCAGCAGTTTCTGATCTCCTTTTCTCCCCATACCAATTAATGCTCTTCAAGATTATGCCCGGACACTGATGGCTCAGGGGATAGCACTTTTTGTGTACTCTTCCTTGCAGGCAGAACATACAAGGTACCTCCCTGCATCTTCCCCATTCTTCCACAGTGTCAACTCTTTGTTCTCTAATATGCCCTCATGGCTGTATCCTAAGAGTTGCCACAAACATCCTGAGTTTCATGCTATGAATTTATTATTTTAATAGTCTGTAACACAGCCCATGCAATGTTTCAGATACATTGAACCAAGAAGACCCATACAGAAAAAGTAGTATTCTTAAAACAAAAGCGATATCACGTGGAGCTGAGTAGTGTGGACTCAGTCAGTCTGTGCTGCTTAGCCTTAGGGACGAGCTTTGGTCCTGCCCCCCTTTTATTTAGAAGTATAGGCACAGGTGAGGCCTCTCTGTGCTTGGATGATGAGAATCATGAGGTTCCTTTCTTGGAGGTATTTCCTTACTACAGTTCATGTGTCCTTTTTTATTTTCTTACTGGTGCATAATTGAATGTGCTGATCCCCTTTATCTGCCTACTTTCTGACCTTGTTTCCTGATTCTGCTAAATATATGTTGAGACGTAAGTAGTAAGACCCTTGCCGCCAGCCTTGAACAACAACAAGTTAAACCCCATAATTCCATTTCTTATTTCACTGTGCAATTGATTAAAGAATCACACATTCTACTTTTCCATTTTCAGTTTGTGTAAGTTTTCTGACATCTTTTTCAACACCAGAAGTTCAATGGCTAATACAAAAATACACATCCAATAATAGCAAACTCTGAGCATCTTTCTGTAATGCTTATCCTCTCAGCAGTAATACAGAACTTGCTGAAGAAACCCACAATTCCTCTTTGACATAAAGATAGTACTTGCTTTTTGCAAAATTCTGGAGATTTCATTTCTTATTAATTTATTTATTGCAGTACCTGACAATCTCTAAGTGCTAAACTAAACAGAAACCCCATATTCTGAACTTTAAAAACAAGAATAACATTTGCAATTCTATCATCGGGACAGCTGATTACTTTTACCTAGATCTGTAGGCCCCTGAAAGGACAGAAACTTAATGAAGCTCAAGATGTTAAGAGACCAGGTGAATTCTTAGTCCCGCTGAATAGTTATTTTGATTTCTTTTTTGTCACTTCAAAAAGAAAAAATGTACACGTCTGAATCCTTCACCCTACCACAGTAAAAAATGATAAATAGGAAAGCAGACTTTCTGATTTATCTTTATAGGCAGTGAAGACCACCCCACATATTTGTTTTATGAGACAAAAGCATTGTGGATAAAGGCAGTGCTAAGCTCTTTGCTAGGAGATACTTCAGGAGGTCTATGATGCTTACCCATCTAGATGACTGAATGAGAACATTATTAATGCCATGGCAGTTTCTGAAAAGTTGGCTTGGGTTCTCACATACAGTATTCTTTTGATAAAAGTAGAGAAATCATTTGAATCAACAATGCAAAACTGAGTGTATTTGGAGCCCTGCAGAAAACATTGTATTTGAGGAGTTAGTGATCTTGACCAGACCATGTCTGCTCTGTTGGGCTTTGAAGCAGCCCATACGATGGCACAAGTAGCTGCTATAAGGGAATCTGCTGGAGTACCCCGTGATGGTTTGCGCTGTGCACTGGTGGACATTAGTGGTGTGTTGGGTGAAGAACTGGCTGAAGGGCAGAGCTCAAAGGGTTGTAGCGAATGGGGCTACATCTGGTCGATGATTGGTAACCAGCGGTATTCCTCAGGGCTCAATCCTAGTGTCAGTTCTGTTCATATATTTATCAGTGATCTGGATGCAGGAGGTGAATGCACTGTTAGCAGGTTTGCTGACGATACCAAACTGGGAGGTGCTGTGGACTCTTTTAAGGGACAAGAGGCCTTGAAGAGGAATCTAGAGAGATCAGAGCATTGGGCTATGATTAATGGGATGAAATTTAACAAGTCCAAATGCCGAATTCTGCCCTAGGACAGAGTAACACCAGGCAGAAGTGTAAATTGGGAGAGAAGTGGTTGAAGAACAGCCCTACAGAAAGGGGCCTGGGGGTGCTGGTTGACTGCAGGTTCAACATGAGCCAGCAGCGTGCCCTGGCAACCTGGAGGGTAAACCACATCCTGGGGTGCATCAAACATAGTATAACCAGCCAGTAAAAGAGGTGATTATCCACCTGTATTCAACGTTGATGTGGCCTCACCTTGAGTACTGTGTGCAGTTCTGGGCCCCGCAATCTAAGAAGGAGATGAAGGCCCTTGGATGCGTCCTCCCCACCTCTGGTGCAGAACATTCACATTTGTGAAGTGTCACTTCTCTAAAATGAAAGCTTATTAGCTATGGAGAACAGGGGGAGATCCTGGAGGCAGCATTGGTGGGTGTTCGGCAGAGCAGCCTAACAAACCTTGCCTCAGATCCAGGCACACTCAGTGGTCCTTGTGGTGAAGGGACAGGATGACTTCCCTAGATCTTGGTTGTCATTACGTTTCCATGCTCAAGATATCCCTCCCCCAAGGCTCTGGATTTTTGTGTTGGATATAGCAGGGAGCAAAAGAGAAAAACTAGTGCACCAGAATATGTAAACTGCAGCAACAGTCCTGCTGTTCTGTAGAGTATTACATCCACTGTTCCCAGGAGGGAAACTGAGACACTCTGAGCAGTTCCTGTCTTTACTGTTCTACCCTAATTGTCAGGAAATGTCTGTGAAGGGAAAGAAAAATATATATTTCATATTAAAATATATATTTTAAACAGATTCCAAGGCACAAGTTAAATAAAATGAGTGAAGATGAACATTAAATCAGGTTAGTTTTGAATGAAGAAAAATACATTTGAACTGTCTGAGTTGTAGTTGTATCCTTAATAGAGAGATTCCATCATTATGTATGCACTTCTGGGCTTTGTGTTTCTATCTTAGTAGATTTTTCCATCTCAAGACCATCCCATGTTTTGTCAAAAAGCCCAACCAAACCAAAGCAAACAAAAATAAGCCCTTAAACAGCCCACCTACATTTCAGTACAATGGAATTGTTAGGAACCTTGAAAATAAGACTAACAAAAATGAAGAGGGTCAATTTTTGCTGAGAAGTGTTTAGACATCCCAAGTGAATCAGAAGACATGAACCACTGCATTTCTATTTCAAGAACATTTGTACAAAATCTTGTTTGAATCTGCCAAATATTTATGCTATGCTGTATTCATAAGATATGGCAAAAAGCATAAATAACTAGAAAATGAGAAACCCAGATAGGGCATCTTGCTATTTTTCTGATGACCTTAAATAAAATTTTCCAGACACTCATCTCTGTAAAAAGAACATAGAGAGAATGCAGCATGGAAGTTTATAATTGGGACAAATAAGTCACCAACAAAACAGAATAGACAAGAATTAGAAAAAAACCCAAAGAAAACAAATCCGAATTTGTCCAATACCGCTAAACAGAAATGAAGTACAGTATTATGAAGTCAGTTTACTTTGACTTTTTTTCTTTATTGACTTGAGAAAATATTCTCAAATAATTTCTATATTACTTTTCTTGTAAGTCTTTCTGGATAATGGAGTATATTCTAGAAATAAGCCAAGGCTATTTTTTTATTTTGATTTGTTTTTCTCTTTAATGCTGTATTTAAACAAAATTCCAGTGCATTAAATTAAGACTGTAATACTTTCTTCAAAAAAGTGATTATACTGTTAGTTTTAGAGAAAAAGAAGTAAATTTTTAAGGCTTGAGTTTTCATAATTCTGTGAATAAGTAGAAGCAGTATCAAAGCAGCAGGCCACTACATCCTTAGAAACACTTCAAGAATTTCAAATGAGAAAAATGGTATCTCTAAAGTTTTTATTCTTTTTAAGTGCAAATAAATGAAAATCTAATTAAAGATGTATAGTTTGTTGACACTTGTTATTTCAAAGTTAGGGTTTATGCTATTTTTAAATGAAAATTTTAAATAATGCCTGGTCTTTGCGATAACTTCATTTTTTCATAAGGAGAATGTTGATTATACTTGTATTGATTTGGTATACATAACGCTAGTATAAAGTATGTGACAATTTTCTATTTAAAATAGGAAAGGAAAAGTGCATTTTCTCTATCATTAAAAATGTAAACTAATTTTGATAGAATTTTTATATGACAATTTTTTTAAAGGACATATAGTTGTACAATATTCCCTTTTAAAGGGAGCTACTCCAAATCACTTCCTGTATGGTGACTACTCTGAATAGGAAGAATTGAAGGTTTTCTGCCAGCAAGGATGTTACGGTGTTTCTGCTCCACTCTGTCCACCACACATGCAGCCTATTCTTGTGCTGAACCAAACCTAATATATTTAAATGATTTGAAAATAGATTATGTGGATCATTACTGGTGTAAGATGGCCCTGTGCTGCTTCTGTAGGCAAGAGTCTCATTCAGGTAAATGAGCAAGACCAAAATTACAGGTGACCCACCTCTGTGTCTTGCATACATCTACAAGAGACCAAATGCAGCTCCCGTAACTGGCAGTGTCACTGTGGTAACTGGGAAGCTGCTGAATACTCTGAACCCCCAGGTGAGAATCCAATGTCTGATATTTATTGCCCTAAAACCCTACTGCTCAGCTGTCTCCCAGCCCTTAGTGGAGTGATGGGCTTTATGGTCCTTACTCAGTTATGTGCCACTCTGAGTTTTCTCTCCTCAGATTTTCGACATATGAAGTATGCATTTGAGGATTAGCCAACCATGATTTTTTTGATTTGTGGTTCAGAAAGGTTCGCACATTCATTAGAAGTGCATATATCAAAATTATCATGGGAATTGGTATTTTTTAACTGAGACAATGTAATGTGTTGTTGTGAAATGATGCAGTATGCTAAAAGAAAAAAACAGTGGGAGATTTAATTTGGTGAGAAAGGGACAATAACATCTCTTTTTTACACTGGCAGAACTCTACAAAGCAGTTTCCTATATACTGATAATGCTTTGGCCATAAAAGTGAGTAAGCTGGAATGCATTAACGGTTTTGACCATTAATAATGGGTGGTAGAAAGTGGAGCTTTCTTTGCCAGCACAGTGCACCCTAAGTATTGCTGGGGAAGTGACTTAATGCCTTGGAAAGTGCCCAGCTTTTAAGTTGGGTCTGAGAGATGAGAGGAAATATTATGACCTCTGATTCTATATGTTACAGAGAAATGGGAACTTTTTGCAGCTATGGGGTCCACAGAAGTCCTGTGTCTACTCACTGCTAGGATTCACCTTATGCTGAATGTCATGTCCAAAGTAGAAAAGAGATTATTTTTTGTAGATGGGCGGGCTTTGCATTTCTTATATTTGGATAAAAAGAAATCTTGGAGATACTAGCCAAAAGCAAGCTTGATTGCATAAATATTCTCCTGGCCACATCAGTTCATCAGGGCTTTTTTTAGGAATAATAAATGTTTCTAAGATAGTCTATGAAAACATCATGTAGAAAAAAAAAAACAGCAGCAGATGATTTAATGTGAGTGAAATAATTGCCATGATTGGCTATAAAGCTATCTTAATATAACATTCAGTTTTGCAGTTAAGCATTTCCCTCACAAATAGGAATCAAATTGCATCAGCTTAGATACTAAAAAATCATAGATTGCAACAAAAAAGTTGTTTCTACAAAGAATTTTTTGAAGTTTATCTTTCTATTTGAAAGCGTGTTTCAGAAAAAAAGGTCTATTTCTGATCATGCTAATTGTCATTGTTGTTGGACAGATTTTTGTGGCACGTGCTGAAGGGTGAGTACATGCTAAATGTGTGGTTAATTTCTTCTCCTTTCATTGCTCTTAGGAAAGGGAGTCAGACGTGCTGCCTCTGATTCCCTTTTGTTCATGTCTGCACAAGATTCACCAAGTTTCTCCCTGTATCAGTCCAACCCAATATATTCAATTATCTGGTCATCTTAATTACTGACTTCTTGAGCTTTAGCTGCCTGAGCTGTCAGAAAAAAGTTCTGTTTCTTGCTTCTTTTCCACTTTCCACTTTCTTTTGTTCTTCCATCAGAATGAGTAGGGATCAACATATCTCGTTCCTTGCATCATCAACACTAGGGCAGCTATCAAATGCTCTGTTACTCTAAAGAGTGCTAGTTGATATAAAAACAGCTTAGCATTAGTAAGCAAGAGGAAAGTGGATAATATCACAGGAAGAAATTGCCTTTTGTTAGCAGTCTCATTTTAAAAAATTGCATTGAAATAAGTCTTTTAGTTACTAGTGCTGTAATTCATGTTAAAAAAATAACAGAAAATGCACACTTCAAAATTTAAAGCTGTTTGGTCTTTTGTTTGTCAACCAGAAAAGTATTTCTTAAGCAATAATAAAACAGTACATTCAAGTCCTTAAATTATTTTGACACTGTGCCTTTTTACGTTGCATGTTTGAGCAGTGATTGAGCACTAGTTGTCCAGCAGTGCATTTAGCCATGGTTCATGGCCTTGGGTAGCACTTCTTTTCTGTTAGAGAGAGGAGGTAGGCTGGTACCACAAAACCTTCCAAGACCTTATTTTAACATTTTATGCAAAAGCACAGTCTGAAGTTCAAAACTTCTGTAACATGTTTGGTAAGAAATTTAACATGGCATATTCTGTGACAAACAATTTCTGGAATTTGCTTGGCAGACCAGACCTCGGGCAGGCAAGTGGAATTCCCTTCAGGTGATGATAAAGCAGAAGATATGCTCCAAGGTGCACTTAATGCATTTCATCTGTTAACAGCAATTTTTAATGCTTGAGACCAGTCTAAAAGGAATCCAAAGTAAGATTTCTTAAAAAAATATGTATTTAAGCATTAAGCTTCTCAGCACCAACTTTGCCTTCTATATATCCACTCCCATTGTGCCCCATGACTTGCTAATTTAAATATAACTTCTATTGCGCAAGACAAGTTGTCCTAGAAACTATTGTAATAATGCATTACTTTGGGGATATTAATATGTATAATCCCACACATGCCTTACGGCTGGTTGCCTCTATAATTAAAACACTTGTGATTATACGTTATGTTTATAATTTATCATGTGACTTATAAATATCCATTTAATATCTGTTAAAACTTCCTAATTCCCAGATGAGTAATAGAAAATAATTTTGGGGTGAAGCTTTCTGTAGCTTTCCTGGGCTGCGCAAGGAGAAGGCTGTCTGCTTGTGGAATTCACCATGATCTGACTATTTTTCACTTGCTGTTATTTAATACAGCTGGTTCTGAGCAAAGTGAGGGATCTGCCATCCAGCTTGCAACTGAATCTTTTGACTTCGATTATTTGTTGATTGCACTAGATGTATGCAGAAGGAAAAGCCAGTTAATATGACAACCGAGAAGTCATTTGTCATTACAGTTATCCCCAAGTCTGTCTGCATTATTGTGAGTAAAGTGGAAGGAGGGGGAAAGTTGTATATCAGAATGCACTTTCGATATACAACCAGCATGAAGAGAGAGCAAAGCAGCCAGTGAGGTGTCTTAACTTTTAGCATGAACTTATTCAAATAATCTTGATGTCAGTGGTCCACAGTAACTAGGACAACCTCAGGATGCTGAAACCTGTAGATGGAGGGCACAGTGACCACCATGCTGCTGCGCAGAAGCAATGGTTAATAACTCAGATATTACCAGTTGATCTCTAAAAACACTTTCAAGGGAGATAACTGTCAAGACTGCATTTTATAGAGGAAGAGACTAAAGCACAGAGTTTAAATTACTTGCTAGCAGCTCAGCAGTAGACACTTGTCTCTTGAGTCCTATCAATTGTCTGTTCGTTATACTACTGATATTGCCTTATCTCTTCTGGAGTTCTCCAAAGGCTTACCACAGTGTAGGAATCTATGACAAAATTGTTAGATATAAGTCTGGTAATAAAAAACCCTCTTCAGGAGTGCATCTCACCTAGTTCTTTTAATAACCACTTCCAACAATAGTAAGGGGCCTTGGGGTTAAAAATCTTTACATTCCCCCTCACAGGGCAGGAACTCCTTCAAAAGTCATTCGTCTGGGTTTAAATGAGGGAAAAGTATCAGAAATTCAAAAGCATGGTAGATGCGTGACATTCCTCTGTGGATGGCTATTAGCTTGCTAGCAATTTCATGAGAATAATTCAGTTTGTGGATTCTACAGCCCTGGAATAATTTTGCGTGGCTACATATAGCGATTCTGCAACAGAAATAGACAGAGAAGTAGCACGCCCACTGTCAGCTTTCTTTCACAACTAGAAAACTGGCATTCTGTTCTGAAAGCATCTTTTCACAGGGATCTTAAATTTTCTGGGGAGGACCATGAATGGATCACTGTACAAATGCCATACAAATTTAGCCTGTAAATTACCCAGCAAATGGGGTGGTGGATAGGACCTTCCATGTTGTGCTTTCAAGTCACTAAGCTTTGGCATGGCACATCTGCTATACCTCAACCTACAGCACAACGTGAAGTTTTTTAGATCTACTTAAAATGGGAGGTGACACGTTATATGACGCATATGTCATTACTTAAACTGATTTTATTTATGTTCATTAATGTGAGTTATTTTTGTTGGATCAATGCAATGACGATGTGGAATAAAGGCCTTTCTCTGCAGCCTCTAGATGTATAAATATATAAACTCTTTTTATTGATCAGAAAAGATGTGGTGAAAGTAGAACACTAGGTCTTGTATCAGTCTCAAGTGATAGCCCAAACTTTTTTCTTCCAGCTTTTCATGATATTGTTTCTTCAGATGCACAATGCCAGCCTCTGCTGTTCAAGGGAGGAAGAAGTATTCAGTGACCCAGGACAAGGGATGGGGTAGCCTCAATCTCAAGATGTTTTACTAAAGGATTAGAGAATGAAACAAAGAGCCTTTGGAAATAAGAAGAGACAGGCAATGACATCAACAGATGGTGGATGAGAATATTGTACAGGTGATTTTATTCTGGTCATTTGCAGAATTCTGGTTCAAAAGGAAATGGGAGAAACTGCAGTGAATTTAAGAAGAGCTGGAGAGACAGCGTGCACTGTGAAGCTTTTTGTCTGGCAGTCAGTAGAGATAAATTTTACATTTCAAAGACAGCAGGATGAGAGGCCAGATTAAAAGCGGAAAAAGAGAAAAAAAATTTTTTTGAGCCTTCAGTAATGCAGGATCACAAGAGTTTGCTATGATAGCATATTTAACATACTTTAGAGGCCAATTGCAGTATACTTTGTGGCACTACCAAGATCAGAAGAGTTCAGGAATGCTATAGGAGAGCAGAGGTAGAAAAAACTTCAGGAAATCTCAAAATCTTTGTAGGTAAGTGAGAGAAGGAATTAAATATGAAACATAAACTGCTGGTGTGAATATGTAGATTTGTGGCAAATTGGACATTCTGATTTTGCTTTTTTTAGCCAAAAGAAGTTATTGAGCTGTGCTAAAATTCAGTTAGATAAAATGTGGTGATGATTAATTATAAATTTAGCACAGGGAGAAACAGTAAAAATATTTTACCAAAAGAAATAAGTAGCTAAGTGAAATCTGTCTTTTCTTGAATAAAAAAAAAAAAAATTGAAGCAAACAAATGATGGGATTATGTGTCTAATTCAAACATTAATATGGCAATATTGGATTTCATAGTGGTAGTTGCCCATTGTCAATAAGAATCACCATGACGAAACAGATGAATTTCCTGAAAGTGAAAACGTGAAATAGAAGAGCCTGCTAATACATGGGGCTGTTACATGTAAAAGATTCAGGGTAGGGGCAACTGTCTCAGTTTTAGGATACGCTTTGCTGAAATGCTTAGCTACAGCACGGTTCATTTAGAAAAATATTAGGTAAAGAGATGCTGTACAATTAGGAATAAAGGTATCCTATTAAAAATGAAGTACGTTATGGGAGGACTGTCTATTATCATTGGCTTGGATGATATGTTTTATCTAAGGGCTTACATTAGTATTCAGGCACTTGTTTTATATTGTTCCTGTTTTTACAGTGCTATCCCCTTGAAACTCATTAAACCTTTTTTCCACAGTAGGCTAGCCACTCAGGCATGAATAGTCTAAGGGGTGAACAGAATATTTTTATAAATATACAAGTGTCCATTACAAGAAGCAGTAAATTTAAAGATGATTAAAAAGCAACAGCAAAACACAAATAGCCTCTCAAGTACATACAGCTATAACATAACCAGTATGTGTTTTTCTTGTAGAGGATTAATTAGAACACAAGTCTTAGAATTGAGTGAAATAAATAATTTAGCCTGATTAATGAGCTACCATTAATCATCTTTAGATCATAAGTTCAAAAGCAAAAAAGATGATTTATTTGTTATTGCTTTGTGCTTTATTTAATCATGAGATCCATGCAAAACAGGTATTGAGAGTTCCAGTTAAACAGAGCATCTAAAAATACACCCCTCTATTTAAAAGCCTTCAGGTTCAGCTGACTGAAGTGACACTACATAAGGGTTATACAGGTTTAAAAATTCTTTAAAAAAGTTTGAGATGTCTAAATCAAGACAGAAGTTAAGTTCAAGACAGAAGATGAAATTTCATGTTTGGATAGGTTGTTAAATTGAAGTGGTCCTAGAGTCCGCTTTTCATTCTTTTATCTTTTATTGTGTGACACTGCCTAATCCTAATGATATGGACGTACATAGAGAAACCAAAATCTGATGGGCACTATCTGTAAAGACATGTTATGATGGAGTAATTCTTTCTTTGGCTAAGATGCAAACAAGTTGTTAAGAAAACTAATGCTTGTGATTTTGTCATTTGTTTGTATTCTACATATTACAATGCCTTTTTTTTCCTCATTAAAAAGTGCTTTTGCAGAATGTTCATAGATCTAGACGCAACCTTGCAAAAATTCTAAAAGCCTTGAAAATGTATGCAAAAATATTGAAGCATATAAAGAGGAAGGATTTTTTTTTCCTGAACTATCATCATTGAAATTACAATGGAATTATACTGAAGAGTAAGGCTGAGAGGCTGAGGATAATGATTGTTTTTCAGCTGCCTAGTCTACAGGCAAGCCTGTTGCTCGAATTGGCATTAGAGGTACTGCAACATAAATCAGAGGGGATTGATCCTTACCTTAACACTTCCTTGATCTGATCACTGGAAATAAATGTATGGGTTGTGAGACTGTGATTTTCTTATGTTTGGATCAGCCAGGAAAATAAGACTGCTACTGCCGCAAATAATCAGACAAAGTTAATGAAGAACTATTTGTTTCTCTGATTAACTTTATTTAAAATTAATTTAGTTCTTTAAGTTCATCCATAAATTTTAATGTCCTTTGTGTTTAGTCAGGCTGTTTTGTTACTAAAATGTAAAGAAATGTGTGTGATTGGAATGTTCTCCTGTTCATCGGGATTGTTGGAGCCGAAGAATTTCCAAGACTGGTAAAACTCCGTAACAAACTAGGTAATGATGGTACAAAAAAACCCGCTCTGTAATTCTCCTAAAAAAGCATGTGTATGTGTGTGCTGTTAGCTTTATATGGAGAGATGTTTGGAATTCATAATTTTTCCTAGTGATCAAAACTCCTAATTGCCAGAAATAGTAAGTAAGGGCTGATCAAATTAGACTCAGAGAATATCCACAATACTTTCATATTCTTTATAACAAGTTCCTTCTTACAATTAAAAAAGTGATTCAGGTTGGTCAGAGATTGTGGAGCTTACAGGGTCTAAATTGTTTGTATAGGCATTAATATTGAACCTTGTGCTATTTGGTTATGGTGCAGTTAGCAAGCAGAAATAGCAAGCTTTCCTATTTTATTCATGATGTTTTATCTATTGTCACGTCTATTTCGGTGCCAGAATGGGAGGAGACAGATTTTTAGCTTTTGTTTTCCAAGTTTACCTATATTTTAAGGAAACAGGACACTTAGTAGCAAACCATAAATGGTGTAAAAAGGGAGTAAATATTGCTATTGAGAAAACAGAATCCTGAGAGTTCATTTTTCATTAAATATGTTATCTGTCAAGAAAACAGGTCAACTTTTGGGGAATTCAGTTTTACAGAAGATGCCATCTGGCTTTTGCAATTGTTACAAGGAAGGATGCTTTTTTGTTCGTTTGTTTTGTATGAAATACCATAGTGTTCTCTAGAGGGAGAGCCATCCTTCAGGGTAGCTCTTTACAAGGAAAGAGACTTTTTAAAATATCAAAGTATTAACTGCATATTAAAATGGTTTTCAGCTGTTAATGAGTTTCTGTAAAATTTTTATGTGAGATGAAAAACAAATCTAATTAAAAAGTAAGGACACAGCTTTTACTTGAGGATTTTTTTAATATACACCATGAGATGTAAAGCCTGAACATTAGTTTTACTGGCCTAATATTCCCAGAAGCCAAGAAGTCACACTTTGGACTCTGGTTTCTAAAGACCATTATACATGGACACGACAATTTAAATGGTCTGTTTGGGGACTGACAGAAAATAAAGCAATCTGTTCAAACACAGCCCGTAAGACTTGCCTCTAAAATCCTAACAAATTCCCAACCTCACATTGGGTTCTTAAGCTCTGTAATGTACATCTAAACATTTCACACAAATATTCATTAATTCAGTCTCCTTAAAGGTGGTATTAACAACTACATGGCTTAAGTCTTCTTAAGATCTAGAGAGATCTTAAGAGAAGAAGAGATCTAGACCTTAAAAATTAATGGGAAATTTAGCCTCTGCTATTAAATTACACAGTAAAATATTATTTGTGATATAATTCCAAATACATACACTGGATTACTGAGGAAGAACCAGCTGAGTGTCCTTTATAAGTAGCCCAGATATTCCAGGGAGGAGAAATATTGAGTATGACCCCCCTAAAGCTATTAATGAAAAATCAATCCTGAAGATCCAATATTGTGCGCTATCTAAAACATGTACCTGAAGTCATTCCCTGCTTTCCTTTAACAGGAGTGAGCAAATATTTGAACATGCAGTGTGCGTGCATGTTGAAATTCCTTCCTTTGATCCTGAAAAGGTGGAACTGTACAGCTACTTTGAATAAACTTCAGGGTGCTTGGAGAAGGAAAAATAGGACATCAGTGATAATGCAAATGACCAGGTTTCACTTCTGGATGTCTGCCTCATTGAATATCACTTCTATGATACTGATTTGACAGAGAAATTGGTTTTCCTGCCTTTTTCCAGTTACAGAGAGCTCACTTAAAGAGGTTATCTGATAGCAGAAGATTCTTCACTGCCTGTTACCTTGAATTTCTCCTTGATGTGTGAAAAGTAGGATAAGTGTCTATGAATCAGCTATTGTAAATAGCTATTTACACAATAGTTTAAATAGCTACAGAGTGCAAATTAAAAAAAAAAAAAAAGAAGTATCTTGAGAGTGGGCATGTAGCCTCTGTTATAATCAATAAATTTTGGCTTCTAGATTTAATGAGTCTAAAATTTTACCTTTCAATCTACAATCCCCGTAGCCACGAAATTTAATTCTGAAATTGTATTTGGGAAGGTGCATATGTAAACATCTGGCAGCTTAGTTCAGCACTGTAAGAGAGTGCAGCCATGAGAAAATGTGGACTTGAATGTACAACAGAATATATTTGGATATATGGTTTTGTTGCTGGCTTACCAGTAAGAGCTTTTTTGCTCCATAAAATGATTCTTTGGCCTGAATTAATGCCTGTTTTTCTTATTTAGATTCTCCCAGAATTCTGTGACATGCTAATTTGCAAGATGAGCTATAGAAAAAGCTATTTCCAGAGATTATTACTGATGTTATTTGGGGCAAACTGAGTGACAGCTACTATTTCTTCCCTAAGCTGCTGTGAAATGTCATCCATTCTTCACCAGTCTGAGCTGCTCAAAACTGGGATCATTCAAGAAATTCACAGAATTAATTTTTGTATGGCTCTGGATGAACTTGCATTCTTAAAACTATAGCACACATAAATAAATGACAGTTGTAATGAAATATGCTATTGACTTTGCACTTAGTCAATGCTTGCATGATAATTCTGCAGATGAACTAAATCAGCACATTGCCACAGTGTCTGAACATTAGCTTTTCTTGTCATGCGGTGAATGTAGTTATGTAGTGGAATAAGGATCCTGAAATATATCACAAGGACAAAATCCAGCAACTGTTGAGAATAGGATTGCAAGAATGAAACTTTGGGAGATAATCAGAAATGGAGCAGGCTAAGCCAACATCAGTTATACAAAATAGGCCCTTCAGTATATGTTAATATGCTGAGCCATAATTTGCCATGGACCACACTCCTCGGCAAGTTTCCTGCCTTTGCAGTATGACTGATAGTATCTTGCAGAGAGATATGACGGGCAACAAGATAAATACTAAAGTTGTGCGACTAACTCCGTGCTCCTAGGAGTCTTTAGCCAAGCCAATAATGCAAGTTCTGCACTCCTTATGTACCCAGTGTTCTTGTGCAAAGCGCAGAACTTCGAGTGCAAAAGCAGCTCCATACCAGATTTTAGGTATTGTTTTTAAAATCCCAAACATATGTCTTTGGCTTTTTCTTTCCATCTTTAGCTACACACAAGCCATATCCCCCTCGCTCT
>JAHREE010000599.1:0-15813 GCA_033628505.1 Tringa tobata | reverse complement strand
GAATTTGTCATCTGAATTTTCTTATACCTTGTCTATTTATCATCAAGAGAGTGTGTTTGCCAACAATTTGCATCTATATTTACATATTTTTATTCTCAGTTCACATTTGGAAGGCTTTTTTTTACAACTATCTAGACTAGAAATTGCATTTTTCTGCAAGGGAAAGCTTAGCCATTGTACAGTTTGCAAACAAGTACATTTGATGACAAATAAATTTCACTTCAGCATCTTCAAAACGCAGCCAGTGGGTACCTCTGAAATAGTAAATATTCATACCACTTGGAAAACAGCAAAATCCACAGGCTACTACTTTCCCGAGAGTATGCTAAGAGAGTATGAGCACTCAGATGCCTGCTCTCTAGAATACTTGAAGTAAATGGACAGGAATTCTCTGAACCAATGCCAGTTTGCACCCAGCTGTAATCTTGCTGGGAGACTGGGTTGCAGGCTGCTTGGTGGTGGGGTGCCTTGCCCCGGGGAGTATGTGATGGGAGTGTCTGACTGTCCCCTTACAGCCAACTCGCTGCCGGCCATTGCTCTGGACACCTCAGGCGGGGGAGAGGAGCCAGAGAGTGGGGATGCCCAGGAAGCCAGGCCCTTCCCTTACCCACAGCAGGCACTGCTCAAGG
This sequence comes from Tringa tobata, assembly GCA_033628505.1. Taxonomy (NCBI): domain Eukaryota; kingdom Metazoa; phylum Chordata; class Aves; order Charadriiformes; family Scolopacidae; genus Tringa; species Tringa tobata. The sequence goes on along the minus strand of JAHREE010000599.1, from coordinate 15,184 downwards.
CGCTCGCAGGGCTCAGCAGCGACGACTGGTAAGAAATCCCCTTCTTTGCTCTTCTTCCCTCTCAGTGTAAGTTAGAACTGTTTGTTCTGGTGCCTCTGAGCCCAGCCACCCCAGACGACCAAAGGGAAGTAGTGAAACCGCTCCAAAGCAGTCACAGTCTAAAGATGTGAGAGCAGCCTTATTTTTTAACTTTAGGAATCTTGCACTTTTAGACTTCAACTTTTTCCTCCTTACTGCTTAATACAGGCGTAAGAGGTTTGGTTGATAATCCCAGTGTGTCCTGAAATTAGACACAGGCAGGAGGAAACTTGACAAATTTCATGTGATATCGGTTGTCTTTTTGATTTCTGGGTGAGCTTGCACTCACTGGGGCTCCATTCACACTGGGATAACCGTGAAAAATCTTCTGTGACGCATCTCCTTGTGCAATCCCTTTGTTTTGCTCCTCTCTCCTTTTTCTTCCTTGTTACTCTTTGGAGCCCTGTGAGGTGCAAAGAGCTGCTGCAGGTGTGGGGAGTCCGGGTAACACTCAGGGGCCCTAGTGGGGATGTGTCCCTAGTCTGGCCCTGTAGCCCTGGTGAACCAGTGACTGCATCATGTGCCTTCAGGTAGCTCAGGTCCTTCATAAAGAACATGCTGAAAGATGTGGGATTTTAGCACTTTTAAATGATGTGTTGCTGTTGTGGCTGTTATCTTAAGTAGGGATTTTCTGGAAAATCCGACATTTCAGCTGTCCTTGCCCAGGTGTGGAATCTTTTAGGACATACTGCCATATTTTCTGGGGAGGTGGGGTGGCAAGTGGACACGACATGGACACACAACTAGATTGCAGAGTGCAAACCCAGCTATTGAGTGGCAGTGCAGACTCACTCCTCGCCTCTGGGGACAGTAAGGAGGGAAAATGCTCCAGTAACAGCCAGTATCTCAGGGACAGGGTCCAGGGAGGGTACAAGAAGCAGAAATGTGGCACGTTCTCCCAGCCTCTAGGAAGCAGTGACATAGGAACTTTGTGTGCCAGGGGTTTTGGAGAGGCTGTCTTGTTTAATGGCCACAAATTAACCTATCCCCTCTGAAACTATCTATTTGCCTTTTGGATTTATATACGCTTTTGACCACCACAGCAGTCTGTGGCAACAGGTTCCACGATTTAATGAAGTGCTGTATGACAAGCACCTGCCTTTGTTTGTTTGAGCTGACACTCTGGTAATTTCAGAGGGTGCTGCCTAGTTCTTGGGTGGTGAGAAAAATGAATCTTTTTGGTAATTGTCTTTCAGGCAGCAGAAGGCAGAAGGACTCCTCACCATGAGGCGCCTGGCTCTCTGCCACTCGGAAGTCCTGCTTTGTAGACTTCATGATGTTTCCTTGGCAGTTACCAAAGAGGTAAGAACATTATGTTTAATTGTGTCCCACGTACCTCGTACATGGGACATAGAGTAGATACGTGCTTGTTCATTTACATGTGTGCTCAGTGTCTGCCCTCATTGTTATTTTTAAAGCTCATTTTTCTAATGGCTGTGTCACCTATCTATATGATCTGCCTGTACATGTAGCTATATTTACTGGTATGGAGGGTATTTACTGGTATGTCTTTTTCTATGCTACGTGTCATTATAATGCAATATACAAATGCAGACACTGAGATGCTACTCAGGTCATTTTAATTTGCCACAGCCCAAGTCTCTGTCCAAGCTGTAATTGAACTCTAGCTTTTGCCTCCGAGCTTCTTCCCACTTTCTCCTCCTCCTCCTCAGAATTCCGGGGGATTGACTGCAGGTATTTTCCTTTGCTTGCAGAAGATAGCAAGACTTTGCTCATTTCCATGAAAACCAGTCTTTCTATCCAATATTTAATGACGTTGGAGGCTTGAATGCCCCTTGTGTTGTTGGACTCTTCAAATCTTTCTAATCAGATATGCAGGATTTGGATTCTCCCCCTCTGAGATGAAGGTTAGGAGAAGGAGCTCTTTCAACTTAGCTCATCTGATTTTTACATCACTTTTATATTTCTGAGGAAATCTCCTCCTCTTTGCTCTACACACTCATGTGCAGAGACATCTTTCAGCTTTCATTTCACTCCAGTCCCAGATTCTGCTTTCACAAGCACTTCTAGCACATACGTTGTTCGTTTTTATTAATAAGCACAACTAAGTCTGGCAAAAAGAAGCATTGCTCTGTCCTTCAAAGTATCTTTTACATGAAGCACGTGACTCTGAGGTGTCTCTTCCTTACCCTTGTGGGAGAACATTTTTGGAAGCAAGGATCGCTCTGGAGCAGCACTGAATGCTGTAAAATTACTCCACTGATTGCAGCTGTAATTGCATGTGATCTCCAGGATCCTTGAGTGCCTTGAGTCCAATAGCTAGGGTTCTCCTGAGTAGATGGAGCAGCAGATGGACTCAAATGCCTCCTGTGAATTAGCATGTAGGCTTGAGCTCATATTTTTTTATTTCCTGGTTGAGTGCTTAAACTGACAGCGATGCAGTTTTTGACAGGAGGAAAGTATTAGTTTTCCTCTATCTTGCCTTTATGAATTGTGCCTTTATAGTTTAAAAACAGCCCTTCTTTAGTTTCTGTTGTTGTTGTTGTTTTTTTTATTTTCAATAGAAGGACCTAAAATCAAAGCGGTACACATTGTGGGCTAAGTAACACACTTTGTTCTAGATGAAACAATATTTCTTAGGCCTGCAGTCTTATTAAAATTCTATTGTATAAGCAGGCCTGAGGCCAGAGAAGAAGTTGGTATCGGAGCAAGTGTGTTTCTGTGCTCGTGGTCTTCTGCTCTTGCCATACTCTTATGTTCCACCTGGACACAGCAGGAAGTCTTGTTTCCTGGGTTGTTTGTCCAGGGGAACTGATTTTTTTACAAGGTAACTCTTACGTTTCTCTTCATAACCTCCTCAGGTGAACAACCTCCGCTCAAAGGTGGCTCGCTGTGCAATCAGCACTCTTGGAGAGCTGTTCAAGACCACGAAGAAACACATGGACCATGAGGTGGATGAGGTTACTCGTGTCTTGCTCCAGAAGATGGGGGACTCCAATGAGTTCATTCAGAAAGGAACCGATCGATCCCTGGAGATCATGGTGGGGAGCGTGACACCGACACGAGCAATGATGGCTCTCATGGCTAGTGGAGTCCCGTATGTCGGTCTTCTCTTAGTGTTATCGATCACCTTAAATTGTGTGGGCCGGGGGAAGGGACAGGAGGCAGAAGGGGAATGATGGAAGGGAAGGGTCCTTTTTCCTGCATCTTCTGTGAACTTGGTGATTAAATTCTCTGATCAACCTCGCTCCTTTCCTATTGCCATCTGCCTCTGCCCTACTGCAGCCTGTTTGTTCTCACAGACTGTCAAGCCTGCCTGGACGTGGTGAGCGATGGGGAAAGGAAAGTCCCTGCAAAGGGTGGTGATACAGCCCTGTGGCCTTGCTGAAAGAGGGACAAGGGCAATTCCAGCAGCGAGCGCTCTTTGATATTTCACAATGCTAGCTGCAGAGGTGCTGGGGAAAACCCTGCATCATCATTATGCCATTAATTTGAGAAATCAGGAAGCTAATTGCTGGGACGTGGAGCCATGTGTGTCATGAGCCATGACCCATGGAGCCATGAAGCTGCAGGGTACGGGGCACAGCCTGCTCAGCCAGGAGCAGCTCCTGTGGACAGGGGCTTGTCTGACCCTCATGTCCTTAGAATTCCGCTTTCTATTCAAACTGACACGGCATGTTAGCATTGAGATGGTGAGTACCTTTATGGGGGCCTTCACATGCAACTCCCATGGGATGGCTGAAGCAAGTGCTGCCTTAAAATACTAGTCTGTGCTTCGTAGTATCAAAGAGGCACCCTCTAGAAAGGATAACCTGGCTAAAGTGACTGCTATGCTTTCCTCATCTTTTGAAAAGAGTAAAACACTCAAGTGTACCTTTTGTCAAGCCCCCAAAACCAAACTGGCTGCACTGCTGGATATTCTGCAGCTTCATACCTTATTGCTATCTTATAGCTACCTGAAAGGAGGGTGTAGAGATGTGGAATTGGTCTCTTCTCCCAAGTCACAGGCGATAGAACCAGAGGAAATGGCCTCAAGCAGCACCAGGGGAGGTTTAGATTGGATATTAGGGAAAATTTTTACACTGAAAGGGTTATTAAACATTGGAACAGGCTGCCCAGGGAAGTGGCTGAGTTACCATCCCTCGTGGTATTTAAAAGACAGGTAGATGTAGTGCTTAGAGATATGGTTTAGTGATGGTTTTTGTCAATGGTAGATTGACGGTTGAACTAGATGATCTGAAAGGTCCCTTCCAACCCATGCAATGCTATGATTCATGCCTCACAGGGTTTTTCCCCCATTTGTTTTATATAAAGGTCTTCAGATTTGGAGATAAAAGGGTGGAATAAGCCCCAGTCCCGCTGCAGCTCTGTCTGTATAGTGGGAGACCTCTGACGAGTCAGCATGAATTGTCTTTCATGTCCTTCTTTCTCAAGAGTTAATTTCAGGAAAGAAATTGACTCTCAAGTAGTCCAGGGAGATAGAATTCCTCCCTCTTCCTTGCAGGTAGCCCCCTGTACAATGCCAACTTTGTGTTTATCTGAGGACAGGAGCTTCGACAGTTGGCTAAACTGCAGCCAGGACACGTGCCTCCTTCCCCCAGCAATGACAGGGAGCACGCTGTCCCTCAGGCCTGTGCTTCTGGCCCTCCTTTTGCCCTCTGCCCCTCAGTGTGTGTTCTCTCGTTCCCAGCCACCGCAATGTCCTGGTGCGGAGGTGTGCGGCCAAACACCTACTGACTGCCATGGAGCAGATCGGAGCCGAGAAGCTCCTCTCCGGCGTGCCTTACAGCACCGACCTGCTGGTGCGCACCATCGTGAAGCTTGCTCAGGACTGCCATCAGGACACAAGGTGAGGATCTTCATTTCACCTCCCCAGATCTGCAAACTGCCCGATGTCTGGCTATAAATGATAAAAACCATAAGAGTGGGAGGCAGAGTAAATATGAAGAAAGTTACTTCACAACGTGGAGAATGTTGCTGGGGAAATGACTGTACAGGGTAAGATGAAGGTGTCCAGTAGGAAGGACCATCGCCAAAGTCCTGTGACTCGAATGATTCTTTATTCAGATCAACTGAGCTCAGATTAGCCAGTTACACAATTTTGTTCAGTCTTACATGCACAATGCAAAGCTAAGTGTTGGCCATTGTTCATCACTGAAGGATCCCAAACATCAGCTTCTGGTAAGGTTAAGGCTGCCCTAGAAAAGTGCTAGCTGTCTTTAACCAATGTATTCAGTCTTTCTAAATCCCTTTTGCAGATTTAGATGCCTATGATAGCCACAAATTTTTCTTCCCAATCATCATATAATGTTATTATCTGTGGCTGAGCGACCTCCAGATTTCCTCCTGAAGACAGCTGTATTTTCATAGTAGCAAAACCAAACAAAAAAAAATACTCCCAAACTTGCTTTGATTATTAATTGGAATTCCCATTAATAGATGGCAAGAACACATGAGCAACTAGCTGCCCATGTGCAGACATGTAGGACAGAATAATAAATAGTAAGCATGAGGTGATTTGTCCTAGCATCTCCACCAGGTAAGAAAAGGTAAAGTCTTATGCAATGGCAGCAAAACACTGCAAATAAGCCACAACAGCAAAGCAGGAGATATGCTCATCCCACGGGATCCTGCGATCCCACAGACTCACAATTTCAGAGTGAAATTGTAGTTTTCTTTTTCCCCTTGTTCTCCTCTTGCGTTCAGCTGGCAGCGTTGTGCAGTGGCAATAAGTGGAGGTAAATAGCTCTCCTTTCTGAAGAGGTAATACCTTCTCGTTAAGGTATTACACATGATGAGTTTAAAATATCAGCTTATTTTATTAACTCTTTTCCTTTGTTTATTCAAAAGGCTAGGGAGAGAGACAGTAAAAGAGAAGTCTGTGGAAAAAAACCCAATCCTTCGTTTCTCTCTTTCCTGTATTAGATGTTACGGACGGGAGATGCTGAACGTGTTGATGAAGCATAAAAAATTTAAAAAGTATTTGAAACAGTCTGCCCCCTCACGTGACTTGTTGGATGTTATGGCAACAATTCAGCAGAAAGTAAGTGCTTGGCAGGACAAATGTCTCCTTTATGCAAGTATTGAGATTGCTAATATGAGATTAAACAGACCTAATCATTCTTTCTATCATTCTTCTTCTGCTAAATCTTTTTCTTCCTGGGAATCAATTGTTGATCCTTAGTCTGTTTAACTAGAGAAGAAACTAGTATGACTAGAAATAACATGGGTCTATTTTGAGTATCAGCCACAAAGAGGAAAGGGAAATAGGACAAAATGGTTTTACCTTCAAATGTAAAAAAACTGAACACCAAACTCTGCCATGCACCCTCCCAATAAGCAAGGAAGTGAGAACAGTGTTTCTGAAGATAACAGAGATCTTTGCAACAGATGAAGGAAGTAGTAGTGCCAAGAAAATTTCCAAATATACAAAACATGCACAAGGCAATCATAATTAGTACAACTATTGTCTGTGTTTTGGGAATGATGCCCTGCTGTCATGCACTGCGGAGCTGGAAGACGCTTTGTGAATTCAGCATCCAATGCAAAATCATCCCTGTTTTTGTTGTTCTTTCATTCCTCTCCATTTACAGTCTAGAAAGTAATGAGCCTTTGTGCAGGAACGGGGAGAATGAGCGTGAACCAGACCAACTCCCAACACAACAGGCCAACCTGCAGAGTCCAAAAGTTTCCCACTGTTCCCTTTAAGAAGGCTTGTTCTCTGCCAGTTCGCATTATTCTCGTTTGTGCTCAAGATTAAGGAATTCAGGATCTTCTACTGCTGACCATTTTGGTAGCACCTATAACCTGCCTTGGGTTATTGAAAACCAACAGCAGACATCACGGAATCTCTGGCCTGTCTCCCTCTCTTAGTTATGAAATGTTTTCCTAAGCCTTTCTTGGTAGCAGTGATCCTGGTTATAACTTGTGTTTTAAACAAGTCATTTGCTGGATTATCTTCTATAGATTTATGGTTTTTTTATATACACTTGTAGGAGACAGAAGAAAATAAATGTGAACCTCCATCTGCCAAGGACCGCAGGAAGTCTAAGAACAGTGGCTTGACAAAGGCCCAGGACAACCTACCTCACGATGGAGGGTACTGAGCACTTGTGTTCTCTCTGACAATGCACATGACAAGCTTTACGTGTCTCTTGCTCAGCCAAATCTTTTGGGCGAGAAGAGCCAGAGGTTGTGTCCTTGCCCTAAAAATCTTCTGTGAGAAAAGATGCCTGCTTCTGCATTAGGCTGAACACAAAAGCCCTTGGAGGGTTTTCACAAAAACTGAGAGAGGGGAAGAGACACCCACTGGCTGCAGCTCAGAAGATCCCGTGCAGCGGCAAGAACAGCGTTGGGGAGGCTGTGGGAGGGTGGTGTCTCTGCTGTCTGACTTGGGACAAGTGATTTCAATCAGGGTATTCTTATCTGAGGAAAGTCTTTTTAAGACGGGTGGTTTGATGGGAAGTCTCAGTCTAGAACCAAGATGCCATTCCCAAAAGTAGCGCTTTCCACTCCTGTGGTTTGGCCTGCCTTTCTGACCCTCAAACAGAACCAGCAAGACAATTCCTGAGCAGTTCTGGTCAACAGATGTCTCAGCGTGGCCTTTTTCTGTAGCTATACGTGTCATTCAGACCCATTACTGGTTGGTTGATGCAGAGCATGTTTTTTCCCTCTGTGCTGCAGTCAGCGTTTGAGAGAGGAATTTGGTCCTTGCTGTCTCCCCGTGCCAGTGGGAGAGCTGCTTGTACCTGTTCTCCTCTGATGACAGCGTGGCTTTATTTAGCTCTGGTGTGCTCAGCAGTGGCAGGAAGGTGGCCACATACATCACTACCATGGTTAGCATCTACCCACGCTCATGGCAGAGAGTGGTTGATCCAAGAGAATTCTTCCCACTTTGTTAAGTTTTGGATCCAGTCTCTAGGGGAGTAATAATGTAAGCATAGTAGTGGCATGGCTGGCTGCTGGTTTTGCTTCTGTTATTGAATCCTCTGGATCCGTTCAGATATGCGCCTTAATCTGTCCGGGCAAGATTCATCTGTTGAGGTGCACCTGAGCTATTTATCCAGATTCAAATACCTGTTGGAGAGAGCCTTCTCCAGAGTAATTAATTTCCCTATGATACTGGCACCTCCTGTAATATGAGGCATTTAAACTTTGAAGTATTGCCTATTTTTCCACGCAAAGGGATGCTAGATGAATCCCTGGGAAGATATCTGAAGATAATAAGATAAATCCCATCCTTAGTGTCTTGGGTTTCTTAAGTAAGCATCTAGCAATAATGTTACTTGCAGATTGTCTCCTGTAATGATTGTGACAAGACCCAAGTTGCTTTTCAGATCAAGATCTAGCTGAAATCACATCACTAGGAAGTTTCCCCAAGATGTTTTCTTCACCAAAAGGTCTTACCATGTTTTTATTTTCCAGTGTGAAGTGCGGCTCTGACGTACTCATCTTGCCCCGTCAGTCAGTCCGTCGCACGTCACTTCAGACTGCGGAAGAGACTGAACAGCTCTCGGAGCTTTACAAGCTCCTGACAGCCAAGGACTTTCGGACACAAATAGAGGGAGTGAATCTCCTCCTAGATTACTGCAAAAACAGGCCCCAGCTCGTCTCCGCTAACATTGTCCAGGTATGTAGGGCATCTCTGTTGCTCCTTTCCCATTAGCTCCTTCCCCATGCCTGTACCAGGAAAGTTAACTCGGTGTGTCTTCACTCTACGTACTGGTTGTTTGGGAGAGGCTGGTCCCTTCTTACCCAAAATAATTTAATTCAACTCCAGCTTCAGGACAAATCATTTCAGTGCAGATGTATTTCTCTGGCAGGTGCCTATTGGTGCTGTGCATGAGATGATGACAGAATTTACTGTTGCTGTAGGTTCTGCTGTCTCCAGCTACCAGTTAGGTTGAAATAAAGGAAATCCAGCCACTGAAAGCAGGCAGTTATTCTGTTGAAGAAAAATGGCTTGGGATGGGGGAGAGAAGTATCAGGCTGGGTTGATCTAAAAAAAAACCTTGGGCTTTTTTTTTTGAAGGATTCTCCTGTAAACTTTATCTTGTCTTGCTTAAACACGACTCTGCCTATTCACTTCTGTCCTCATCCCTTTCCTGCTTGCTAAAGACTGTTGTCACCATTCCTGGGAGTCCTTTTTTCTCTTCAGAAAGAGGAGGAAAATGGCTAGAGACAGGTCTTTTATTCCTTCTCCTCCCAGCAGCCACTTTTTTCCAGAAAACGGTGCCTGATAACGTGGCTTTCAAAGAACTGCACAGCACGTTAAACTTCAGAAGTCTACCTGTTAGCCAGACAAATGGTCTGGATCCTGAAGAGTTCATCAGAGCCCTGTACTCCAAATGCAGGTTCTGAGAGAGAGAAAACAAAACTTGGGTCTCATCCAACACAGTTTTGACAAAATCAAAATGACTCTCAGTACCTGAGATAACTTTATGGAAGAATGGGAAGAAATTGTAAACACCCGTTTTCCTACCTCTATACCGAAGACACTGTTTTGCATTATTAAAATTTACTGATTAATAGGTAAAGAGAAACACCATACTAACTATCCTGTTCCCACTCAGACCTCTTAATATAGAATATGAAGATCTCTTCAACTAGCATGAGGTTGGGCAACCGCTGCAGTGAGTAGCCCACAGAAAAACAGTGAAACTGTGCCAGCAAGTCCTGACCCAGCAGAAGGGATTACGTTCATCTTTTATATTGCTGGGTACTTGTTTCTACATCCCTTCTTGAAGCAAGGACATTTTGATCCAGCTTTCATGTCATTTGTTTTCTTAACAGATTTTTGATATTTTCATCCTGAGACTTCAGGATTGCAACAAGAAAGTGAACCAGCAGGCCCTGGAAGTCCTGGCTTCAATGATACCCATACTCGGAGGTGCCTTACACCCAGTGCTGGTCTCTCTGGTAGCAGCAGTCACGGAGAACCTGAACTCAAAGCACATGGGGATTCACAGTGCAGCTATGAAAGCTCTGGAAGCATCCACTGCTCACCTCGGTAAGGCTGCCCTCTGGCATTGACTCTCTTTAACTGTGGCTCCTCCATCCTGGAGCCATATGAACACGGAGTTTGTTGATAGCTGTTGTCACCTGTGGAAATATCCAGCTGCTGCAAGGTGTTTATAAAGTCCTACCTGCATTCTTTCTATCCCAAACTGTTGTATGCTGTTGTGAGGTGCAGCTGAATGGATGCTGCTTATCACCTGGATCATATGTCTGATTATTAATTTGGTAGAGAGGACATTATAGGGATTATTTTAAGTTTATGCCAGAAGAGTGTGAGGGAAGTTGACTAGCATCTGTGATGATGGTTTTCCCCCTTCCTCCTGGGAAATTGCCTGCATTTTGTTTTTATGGAATTGCATTTCTAAGATGTGCATTCTGTTACGTTTACCTCCACTAAAACAAGATGAAAGGAATGTGCTTTTTCCCTAAAACACACTGTGGCAAGGGTGGTGGAGGCTCTTTGCTCTCGCTGGCCTTCGTTCCATGCTCTGGCAGTGGTGGATCTCCTGAGCAGTTGTGTCTGGCCCCTTCTGACCCCACTATGACGAGCTTTGAACGCAATTACTCATTTTGCAGTTTCAGGTAGTAGGTTTCCCACATAAAGCCCACATGAATATGTACTTTTGAATTCAAAGATTGAGACCTTGAATTTAATAAGATACTGTGTTATCATAGCAGAGATCAGATGAACAATGAAAGATGAAATGCTTGTTGCATAGTCAGCCTGGAGGTCCCCACATGTGGGGGGTTAGAAATGTCAGCTCCCTTCTTCCAGAAGGGTAAGGAGCCCATTATTGTCTCCTTTTCTGGATGATTGAGCACAAGGAGACAAGTATGCCTGTTGATGTAAAATACGTCCCTGTGTTAGGCAGAGGGTGAGGTCCCGATCTACCTTGTGTCACGAACCATATGGCCCACTGCAGGTTGCGCAGCGTGTCTTCTGCTGCCTACCAGGATCATCCTAAAGTTCTCAAAGTCACTCAGGCTGGTTTCGGGTGGGAGTACGTGCCCTGCAGAGTGCACCTCCAGCCCAGAATCTGCGTGTTTGCACAGCGTGCAAATCCCCTACAGAAAAGCAGGTCCCGTATAAAGACTTTGGGTTCTGTGGTTGATGCCAGGTTTGCAGATCACTCGTGTCATTTATGTTATATATCAAAGGACCTGAATTCCTGCAGACTGTAGCTCTGAGCTGGGTAACCAGAAGCTGTGGTAGAGCACTCCTTATGCACCAGTTCCCAGACAGGCTTGAACATGTACCAGCATTTACCCAAAATCCCAGGAGCATTTGCCTCTCTGCTGCTTGTCTGCTTTGGTACAGAAGGAGCTGAACAATAAATCCTGGAGTACAAGTTTGCTAGAATTCAAGGACAAAGGGATTTTTGGAGGTTGTTTGGGCCCAATTTGACTTCCCCCAAATGAATTGCTTTGCTGTTGGCATAAAGGGACACTGGCCCACCAGGGCTTCTGCAGAACAGCTTCCTGGAAGGCTCTACATTATGGGCATTAGTTGGTCCTGTCTATTTTCCACCTTTTTTCTTTGTCTTCTTTTTTTAAAGGGAATTTATGATTTGCCAAGTTCATTTCTTTAGAACAAACAGGTATAAATCCAGCTGTAAATGATGGCTTGTTCCACATGTTGTTCTGCGTGGGGCAAGATTGCTATAGCCAATAACTACATAGCCAAGGTCTGCTGTAAATTCCCTTGCCACACAGATTTATGTCAGCTGTAAAAATGCAGCACTGGGTGAATATGCCTGAAAAATTTACTGTTGAAGAGGCAGGTCTTAAAGGGAAATTATCAGCTGCCTTGCAGACTCGGGGAATTTGCTGAACCACTGCCTTTCTGTGTCCCAAGTACAGGGTTGTTCCTGGTCTCAAAGTCAGGAGAAGGGTGTGAGACCCGTACTGCTCTTGGCCTTTACCCATTTTTTGTGGTGCCTGGGAGAAGGTTGGGGAAAAGTTGCAAAATCCTGCTTAAGAGAGGATGTGGCAAACAGTTCCCTTCAGGGTTTTGTGTGGAGCTTTCTGTCCTTCCCCTCTCACCAGTTCTGAGAGATCACTGTAAATTTTTCCACACTGGCAGACGTCGGAACAGGAGCAAGGCACATCTATCTCTCATCACACTGACTTTACCCAGAGACAGGTTCAAGCAAACAAGGTGGGAGATTTTTTTTTTTGGTTCTGCTCATTTTTATGGACGTTTGCAAAAATTCAAATAGGCAACTGAATCACAAATATTTTAAAATTCAGGCCCTGGGGCTTTAGTTGGGGGAAGGAAGGCTCTAGTGGAAAAACACATGAGCAAAAGCTTCCCACGTGCTTTTAAACTGTCTGCCTTGACAATTTAAAATCAAGTGGCAAATGACAAAAAAAAACCCAGAACTCTAAAGAATTGTACAACACTCCTAGCTTAAGGAGTGAGTGAGCTAGCTTAAGAGTGAGTGCAACGTTGCCCCATCACACCACTGAGTTCCACAGCCAAGAGTCCAGCTATTGCTTCAAGAGTCTGTGTTGGCATGTCTCAGATTCTGAGTTTTAGATGAGACTTCTTCATCTGTCACCTTTAATGATCCATGCAAAAATGCAAGCTGGTTAGAAAATTGCCTGATCATTAATGTAAAAACAAAACAAAACAAGAACCACCCATCCCTGAGACCAAATTTACCTACAAACAAATTTGCTTTCAAATAATGCCTGAATTGTTTATTTAGCTTAACCCTGACATAGGCTTGGACGTTCCCAGCTGAAGGCCACACACATTCATTAGCCGTGACCTGGGACCCTAATCCCATTTAAGGAGCCACCTCGTAGATGGGGATCAATCTGCAAATCAGGTTTAGCTAAAATGTAGTGCAGAGAATTAAAGCTGGGTTAATAAGAACTGAACTGCCTGCTGCCTTGTTTTCTCTAACAGCCATTAAAAGCCCCTCTGTCTTTAGGTCTCTCAAGGCAGCTAAAGTAATGGTTGGGTAAATTTGCTATTTGACTTGAGCTTTACTGTTCGAGAATGCAGAGGACATTTGAAACCCTTAAATTGGAAGGTGAATAGTGCCTATAGCCTTAACTTACTAAAAACCAAGCAAAAAACCCAATTCTTCCTCACCTACACAGAACCCAACTGTTCCCCTAAAAATCTGTGTAGACACTATTATTAATGATCAATTACCAGATCTCAGGGTGGTTTTTTCAAAGCAGCAGCTGTAAGGTAACTCTCTGGGGAGGAACAGCAAGTGTGAAACAGCATCTGCCAATACTGCAAGAGTGAGGCAAAAAGTGTAGTGTCTGTTTAGAAAGGTGAATGAGAAGAGTGTAATTGCCAAAGCAGCAGCTTAATTAGGATAGTGGGATCAATTCTTCACTGCAGGCTTGCAAGAAGATCATTAGGGACTTCCTTTTTGTATCTCTAAGTGCAAAAAGGAGCACTTAATAGCACAGTGCTACTTAAAACCACGCTGGGATTTGTCTCTGTAGCAGTTCACAGAGAAGTAGGTTGCCTGCTTTATTGGTGCCACTCCTGGTGAGGACGGCAGGTATCGTAGCGCATCCCATGTGCATTCTGCCTCCAAGAAAAGCTTTGCTTGGCTCATCAAAGTGGTAAGACTGGGGGTTTACAGACCAGGTAACAGTTTAGGAATTAAAACAAGACCCCAAATAAACAACAGGCAGCACAGGAAAAACTAAAATACATATGATAGGCAAGTATTGGGAAATCAGTTCATTTTCTAGTCTCTCTGCCAAGATCTGATGTCAGAGATGTTATAAGAGTCCCCAAGAGCAGATGGTGTTGCAATGAACAGTAATTCTCTCTTGTGAGAGTAACCTGGAGTCTTGTCCACAGATCCCAACAGGTAATGTAAAGATTCAACACCAGGTTATCCTTAAGGTGCGAATGGATCTGTGGACTTTTGAGACTTCTCACCCTTTTGTTTAGGGGAGGGAGGAGGTCACTTCTGCAAAGCTCCAAGATGTAAAACATCCTCACTTCTTATATGGGATTTAATTTTTGATGCCCTGATGTGAAATGTTTAACACAGCTCCTTATAGAGCAGTCAACTTCTTATTTACAAATGTGAAATGAGAGCTTCTCTTTTTGAATTTAAAATCCTCCCAAGTAAGCTGGAAGGAAAGAAGAACAAAAGGACTCAGAAACTGCCAGAAATTTATTTTACAAAATGCAGTTACGTCAGTCCTCCCTCCTTCCCCCTTTCATACAACATCAGGAGAATGAGGAGAAATAACTGTTTCTCTTTCAGATAATGCATTGCTGCTGCAAACCTTGGCCCAACGAGTGCGTTTCCTCAGCGGCCAAGCTCTGCTCATTGTCACAGAACATCTCTCAGGTATTGCCTGCTTCAGCTAATCTCCACTTCTAAGTCAAGGTGTCTTCAGAGGGAATATTTAGAGGGAAAATGCCTCTGAATAGCCAGTGCGGTAGCTCATCAAACACCCGAAGGTCCTGAGCTTGTCCCTCCTGCAAAACACACGTACTAGGTGTACTTGGCAGGGGTTTGCCTGGCTGCGGTGGGGACACGAGATGAGGACAGTGCTCAGGCTCCACCACTGAGCTCTCACTTTGGCATCTCAGGACCCACCTCCAGGAAAAGAGAGGGGCTAAAAATACCCTGTCTGGCTCCTCACTTTGAAGGACAGTACAGTAAAGGTCGTGGAGGCCTATAAGAGGTCCCTTTTCAAAATCAAACAACCATCTTTTAGAAAAAAATATTACGGCAACTGATATTTCTGAGTATCAGTTTCTTTTGTCATTGTGAATGATCAGCCATTGTTGCCTGTTTCTGGGTCATCGGGCTCTTTGTGCTCACTGGTATTAGCCAGAAAAGGCTTCCAAGAACAAAAAATCCAGGTAGCTAGTTGTTTGCATTCAGGTTGTTAAAAAGCTTGTGTCTCTTTCCCCCGGCAGTGCTTGTGACATCCGTTTACCCCCGGAAGCCCCTAACCGTCAAGCGCTACATCCTGCC
Organism: Tringa tobata; assembly: GCA_033628505.1. NCBI lineage: Eukaryota > Metazoa > Chordata > Aves > Charadriiformes > Scolopacidae > Tringa > Tringa tobata. The sequence goes on along the minus strand of JAHREE010000599.1, from coordinate 152 downwards.
CACCCTCTGGTTCTTCCTGGAAAACAGGATTCTACCTGTCCGAAGCAGCAACGTCAGGGCTGTGGTCTCCAAGCTTGCAAACAGCCTCTACCAAGTGATGGGCTCCAGGCTGAAGGAGTACGCCGCCAGCCAGCCTCAGTCTGTGGCAAAAA
>JAHREE010000598.1:0-15122 GCA_033628505.1 Tringa tobata | reverse complement strand
AAAAAAAAGGGGGGAAGGGTAGGTGCTGATCTCTTTTCAGCTGATGATGTATTGTATACTTAATTAAAAAACCAAGCACCATACCATAACATACAAGAAAGAGTACTGTCCAGAAGACAACTGGAACAGTCCTTTTGCTCTGTGTATCACTAACAAGGCCTTTACCAGCATCTCCAGTTGTGGCTGCTAAAATTAAAAAAATACCCAACAGCCAACTGTGGAGAGTCTGGGTAAGTTAATGGGACCAAGCAAAACACAAAAGTATAGCTTGTAAGGAAAGGTTAAAGGAGTTGTGACAGTCTGCCCCGGAAAATAAAAGCTGGTAATCAATCACCAGATTTTTCAGGTATGTAAATGGTAAATTAAAGGAGCTTAGGTAGTATTTTCTCGTCCACGTCTGCTGGCAGTAAGGTATGAACTAGCATCACAGACTTAAGGTAGAAAAAGTTTCCTGCACCCAACACTGAAAGCTAGAATATATGACTAGAAGAGGATTCGAATCTCCATGATAGGAGGTTTTTAAGAATAGGTTAGACAAACCCTTATGAGAAGTGACAGTTACAATCGATCCATTTATATTTGGACAGGTATATGGAAAACACAGCCTCTCAAAGTCCCTTCCAGCTCTCTTCTCTCCAATTTGCCTGTCAAGGATTTGCAGAGTTTACATCACCAGCATAACTTGAACATCTCACATTTTTCCCACGCCACAACCAGTTTAATGGCAAAGCTTACCCAGCTTTCAAGAAATTATTACCCAGGCAAACCGGGATAAGAGACAGGGAATAGCAGAACTAAGGTTCACCAAGCAAAGGAGAAGGCAGCAATATCGTACCTCACTTCGTTTCACCATCCACAGTTTATAGCCCACAGCAAATTACCTTGTGACCCCAACAGTAACAAAAAGGTGAAGGAAAATATTTAAGATCTGCAAAGATGTGACAGAGTATTAAAAGGCTCCCTTCTTTGCCAAATCCCAGCTGCCTGCCAGCAGCACTATAGGCAGACGTAGAGAAACACTGATGCAAAGCTACAGTAAGTGTTTTGAGCACGGGCCAGGACCGGAAACCAGTAAGAACCATGAGGCTCAGTTTACCAGCAACTGACCTTCAAACCTTGGCAGATTTGGCCAACATCAAAGTCTCTCAGGGACAAACACCAACAAAGAGCAGAAACAACAGGAATGAGAGCAGCCAGGACTTTAAGAAATTTTACAGGAAGAGGTGCAACAAAGATTCTTTATAGTAAAAAGGTCAGCATGCAAAAATAGCCATATGCTGACGTAACACTATACACATTTCTGAGCAAGGCAGCAGGTGTAACACAACATTTTTGTTAAACATTGTATATAGTTTCCTTTCCACAACTATTATAACTGCCAGAGAGCCCTGCAGCTTCTGATCAGATCAGGGCAGATGAACTTCTACTTTAATTTGAATTGGGTCAACCCAGATGAATTGATGGTGACTCATTTCAGAGACTAGAGCTTAGCAAAATAATACGAAAAGCTGGCAGAATTTATTCTCCCATCTGAGGTAGTATTATTACTAGGAGTTTGAAAGTCTCCTTCACTTGCACTTTACTGAAAGCATGCAATCTTTCTTGTGACTATGCTGTCCCAGTTTTCAGGTATTGTCATCCTGCTGCATGGGGCGACACTTGGAATCATTTCAAAGTTGAAATCCAGGGAAACAAAATCCTGTTTTTGAAACACTGAGTGGTAGGAGGACTCAGAACTGTTATCCAGGATTTACAGTGACCTCTGCAGAAAACTAAAAAAAGTATGTTCAGTTTGCTGCTAATTAAAAAGCCAATTAGCTTTTCAAGGAAATACTGCTAATGTCGGAAATAGTTTTCTTTACTGGTTTAAAGGTATCTATACGTGCTTTCATACCTTTTTTTTAAAAATCTGTTCTGTACTAGATAACACTGAGTTTGACTTCTCAAACTGCAAAGTCCTGCTGATGTTCAATATTTGAGTTGTTTAGTCAGTAGCACGAAACATTATTCAGCTTTTGAAAGCATTCTCTAGCCATCATATTTCATCAAGCACCAAGTTCAGTAAGAGCACTAAACCCACAAAGACTTTTGTATTGATAATGTATGGAGATAAAAAAAGTCACTACATCAATCTGTGGGCGGATATCAGAGCAGTAATAAAACTTCAGACGCAGGGAAGGGAGAGTGGGCAAGAGCACAGGAGTCTGACACTTGCGTACTATAAGCACCAAGCATGGTTGCTCTGCTCCAAGCTGTGAGAGCACTTCAGCTCTTCCTGTTAACAGTCTGGCTTCTTACCAGAAACCCACTCTCATCAGCACTTCAGTCTAATACGGGTTAAGAAACGGAGAAGCTAAACCACAGATACTTGCCTCATTCTTCTGGTTATAATGAAGATGGTAATTTCCAACAGGAGAGGAAATCTTATATCAGTACAAGCAGATTTTGATGAATCTGCTTACCTTCCAACTTACCTTCCAACTTCTAAACTAATTGCAATGCAAAACTGCCATAAAATCCTAAGCACAAACAATCATAAACAGGCTGACTGCAATTAGATACATAGATACTAATCAGATACGGTATTTCTTAAATCAGCCACAGCTATACAGGAGAAAGAAAGTGCAAAACTTTAAGGATTCTTTATCCTTTGCCAGGTCACTCTTACCTCTCTAATATTTTAAGAAATAAAAGGAACCCAGCAGTTCAGGGACACAGTTGGTTTCTCCTCCTGTCACAAGAAGTGACCTTATTAGACTGCCACATCAATAATTCTTTGATGCATCTCTGTCCCTACACTGTCCTGATAATAAAGCAAAACCATCAGTAACCACAGAAGCTACAGATAACCACTATGGTATGTTTTATATACTTGCAGTACTTTATTTATAAACTATCACTAATTTCTGAAGCTAAGGCTTTGACTATGATGCTCAACTAGCACTACTACAGGCCCCTTGCACGAAAACCAATTGCTTATAATATTCTGTGCGCACTTAAGAGACCACCATAACAATATAGGACCTCTCTTTGCACTGAGGCAAAGGACTTTATTCCCTCAAGGTCTTTTCCTTCTTATTTACATCATAATAAGGCAGTAGTAATTAAAGTGAAGTAACTTACACAACACAGAGAGACTGTACCTGACCTTACATTTTCCAGTATACATTTAAACCATTTCATGTGATTCTAAGAACAAGACAGAGAGAAAAAAGGGCAGCTACTCTTTGTCCTATCCACTTGATTCAGCACACAGCTCTACCGCATTCTACTTCCATGAACTCTCTTTCCATGACCTCAACATGAGTTCATACTGAAAGCAATTAATTTCTTCTGTGATTCCTCTATAAGTTATTACAACAGCTACATACTTTATACTTTAATAAGCTTGTTTCCACAGCATACCTACAGCAAGAACAAATTATATCCTCTTTAACATCAAAACAAGGCCCAGAGAGAAAGGTTAAGGAAAAAAAAAGCCCCACAGACTTACTACTAATTTTGGGTGCTCAGTCTGAAAGTGCTGAAAACCGCTTTTTCAGAAGACTTGTTTCACGGCACTCTTCCATGTTCAAAGCCCAGCTACTATTAACTTCAGCTGCAGCTGCAAGTACTCAGTGCTTCTGCAAATCAAACGCTGAGGTCTCAAGTCAGCAACCCAGAAAATGAGAGCCACCTGTGAAAAGCTGTGTTTCTCTGCCATGACTGGCACTGCATTAGCAGAAACGCTTCTTCACAGCTGTTCAGCTGTGACTAAGGCTANGTAACAAGCTAGTTGTTAGCTGTTTACTGGGGGAGCACCTGTGCTCGTTCTCTCCCTAGGGGGAGATGGGGGGGGGAAGAGTGACATTAGTTGGATATAAGGTCTGTAGAGGTTTTTAGACCACTGTACAATTCACCAATGATTTTATTCCAGGCAATGTTGTTCGTTTCATGATTGCCTTTAAGATACTGCCATGCTTTGGTTTTTATTTTTCTGGTATCATTTTTGCCAAGGCTCAAATCTTGTAAGTAAGCTACCCTCATAACCAGGCCATAGGAATAATTCAAATTGCTCCCTAAGGACACCAGTTTAGTGTATATTCTTTCAAAATTATGGTTGTAATGGTACACAACTTGCACTTCCATTATATGGAACCTTGCCCTTCTCACTATATTTATGTCTCAACTATAAATCTCTTGTCTCAGTTGTTGAGTGCTGGCCAGTGCCTCTGGCCACATGCAATAAGGAATTACAGTACTAAAATCTAGCTTACTTCTGATAACATGCTGAAAGTAAAATTTTCAGAGGAATTTTCAGTTCAAGTAACTGTTTGAAGCTTATAAAATCAAGTGATGCTGCATTTTCTTTGCCCCTTCTATTTCCAATCTCTTTATTAATTACCTTTTCATTCATAGTTTGATATAACAAAATTCTGTAAATAAGAGTTGCATAAAATATTCAGACTAATGAACAGCAAAGCATTATTTTATGCTAGTAGGCTGCTGTCTTTTACATTAATTGCTTTCAAAAAGGACACTTATTATTTCTCACATTGCTTTTACTGGAATACAATGAATAAAAGGTTTATAGTTTGCTTTATTCAACATTTTGTATGATTTTGTTACTTTTTTAATAGTTTTCAGGTTGCATCTCTCTTGCTAAATTGTCTGGAATGATTTTATTGCCTTATCTTGGTCACCTTGTCTCAACCCATATTGCTATGTAGCTGCTGAACCAGTCACCTGTACATTTGAATCTGTCACTTATTCTTTGTTGCTAGAAACCAGTCTTACATGTACATCTCTTTGTGCCCTTCATGTTTTACCTCTGTTTATAGATGCTGGTTGCCTTCTTGGTCAGCAAGAATACTGGATGTCCCAGGAATCTGGTTAACTCTGCATAGTAATATTTGATTTTCTATCACCAGCTTGATGCTTGCAATCACATTTTCAGCTGTTGCTGGCTTCAAAGCTTCATTTGCTATAAACGAGATAGTCCATATATGGTGTGACATGAGCTGTACTGGAAGGCTGCCTTTGCCTTCTGCTGGTGTTTTTCTCTAGTCTACTAATTCTTTTTACTGGCTTTGTTATTCTGATATGCTCCCACTTACCTATCTCTCTCCATCTGGAGGAGGGGAGAAAAAAAAAAAAACAACAAAAAAACCAAACAAACCCAAAGCCCAGGTTTTTGGCAGTCCTGACAATTTTTTTACTGCCTTGTCATGGTAGAATCTGTGCTGCAAAGAGGTTGTGTTCAAGCTCGTGACAAGAAAACTGAGCCCCATTAACTGTAATAACGCTTGACACCTTCTATTGTTCATTATGCTATCAGGTTACAATCAAGAATTTCCTCAGCCAAAATTTATAGTGTCATCTGTGTTTGTAGCTAACCCCCCTGAGGCCTCATATCACTAAACTAATGCTATTGCCACTATGGCAGAAGGGAAAAAAGCAAAATGTCCTTGAAAACTAGGTGTACCAGCCAAAAGGTATCTAGAAGGTCAAAAAAGTGATTGTTTTCTTTGTAAACTGTTGCTTGAAAGCATTCTAAAGGGAAGTATCTAACACTGAGTCTTTTGCCTGTGTGACTGCTAGCTTTTTAACAGTTAGGAATAATTTAATAAGAAGTGAAAAATCAGTGAGTCAGTAACTATGAATTTACCTGTGTTACTGTAAAAGTTATTACGTTGTTGATTGCATCTGAAGATCATATGATCTTATTTTAAAGCTTCTGCTTCCCCCAGGCTATCAATTTGGTTTGATTTCTTCTTCCAAAGACACTGCTGTTGTAATATTTCTGCAGGGGTGATGTCCAAATGATATTTTCAAGCAAATCACTTCGAGCCTTTACCTAATGTATCCAGGTTTTTTGTAAAGGACAACCTACGTTACAGCATGAGGTCATAAATGTTTCTATATACAGCAGACATTCGTCATTATTAAAGTCATAGGCCTGGATATGCCTCTAGCACTGATATTGGACTATTATCCCACTCATTCTTCTCCCTCCACAGATTCTGGCAGATTTTAATTTCTTAACTCTGAAATTAATGACCAGGTCTTTATCTGAACAATTACTTTTTCTTCTTTGTTTCACAGCTCCACCACAAGGAGTCAGAAGCTCATGCAAGTTGAATTCATTTCCCATATAACATACACTTCACGTTTGCTTCTGTTAGTAAGGGAATCACCGTTGAATCCAGACACTGCATAAGCAGGGTTACAAAGATGTCATACAAGAGCTGGCCTTCTGAACAATAGGATTACCAGCAAGCAAATTGTTTTCCTGTTGCATTTGCACAGATTAGCCACATTGGATATAGCAAATAGCATCACAAAGCAAAAAAACAAGCTGTCAAAAACACCTGAGTGGCTTCACAGTCATTGCTTCCAGAAATAAGTTATGTTTGTCAAGGTAAAGAGAGATGCTTATAAAACTATATTAAATGGTTATAACTTGACCTCAAAATTTGCATCTGCAGTCATGCAAATACTATTATTCATTGATTTATAAACCCTAATTTGCATGATATGTATATTCATATACTTTTAAAAAGATGCTGAAATGATAAGAAGGAAAATAGCATAGTAGTGTTTTGCACTTCTAGAACATAAGCATCACATTATCCTAGGATAAATATTTACAACTAAACATTTACTTTGATTTGGCGGATGGGAGGAGAACAACACAAAAAACCCAACCCAAAACAACAACAAAAATCCCCTAACCGTGTCTGCCTTGGTAAACAAGGTTCACCTGTCCCTCACACCAGCAGCTTGATAAGAACTAAGCCATTGGGTCAGCCCAAAGACCTGCTCAGGCCAATAACCTTTATTTGGCAGTGGCCAGGATACTTTGCAAGGCAAATGGAGCTTGAGGTTGGCTTTAGTGCATTTCCAACTAGAAGGCGACAATATACTAAGAGTTCCAAAAAACAATAAAATCTGATTAGACTGCAATTAAAACTTTTTGGGCATAACCTTTCCTCCCTTGCAATCTCATTAATAGAAATATTTTAGATGCCCAAAGTTAGGTTGATTGACTACGTGTATTAAGACATTTTTCTATGAAGAAACACCAAAAGATCAGTAAATGATTTTTTAACATGCATCCATTTCCACCCAACCCATGTCATTTTAGGGTGGGATGGGGCCCAGCGTGCACCGTCCCCTCAGTCCTCTGGTTTCTGGTGGAAGGAGAGCTGAGCAAAGGGCTCCATGCACTCTACCAGGCTACCCCACCTGTGCGATTGCAGTGCCAGCACTTCAGAGCATGAAGCAAACATGCTCGTTAGCTAACACACAGCCTCTGAGTGCATTGCTGTAACAAGAGGCTTTGCTAAAAGATGTGAGTAGCCTCTTCAGTCAGAAAGCTGTGTTACCCTCGCTCACACCACTACAAACTCTACTGGGGGGTTTGAGGAGATGGAGAAAGCATTGATATTGTGCCTTATCTCAAGAAGAGCCATAAAACTGGTACTCTGACTGTTATTTTAAAAGAACTTCCTATCTCAGGCTTCCTGTGAGGATTCTGTTTCTTCCAAAAAAAAAATGTAATCAGGAAAAATTATCTGAAGATTGTTTTCAATCATTCATTTTTCACTCAACTGTTTTCACTAGCAGCTAGAGTTAGAAATCAGCACTTTTAGTAGCCACTAAAAACAGAAGGCTTTTTGTTAAATGGAGATTTCAAGGAGTAAATTGAGAAAGCATCATTTTAAAAAATTAAAACGAAAAACACAGAAAGAAAACATTTTTAAATATGAGTAGTTGCTATAGGATTTCAAGTATCAGTACTTTGAATCTGAATATTTTTTTTTATATTAATTTTTTGGCTGGTGTATTCAAATTCATCTAACTGAGCTGCATCGTCTGTTTTTTAAAGGAGGGGAAAGGGAAGATTAACCTGAAAGCTACAGGGCTGCTAGATCCCAGGTAGAATCTGAATGCTCTACCAAGCATTCAAAAAATGGGTTATTTTATACAGCAGAGAAAGAGATGATGGACACAATTTTCTGACTACATAGTTAACTGATTTTATTTTCATAATTAGCACTTGAAGTGTTAATACAACATATTGGTTGTAGAGGTACACTCTGGAAAGAAATAATAGCCTGACACAGATGTCCTCAATCATCAGAAATCATCAAGATAATTGAGAGAGACAACTTCTGGGCCTACTTCAATTTTATTGTTGTCACAACAGCAAATGTTGTGACAAGGGCAGGCCCTTGCTTCACAGCCTGGTCTTGGCCAACTCAGCAACTTTCTGAGTTGCATCAAACTGCATCCGGCCACCTCTGTCTCTAGGAATATTTTTCTGTCATTTCTGTCACTGGCACTCTGGTCCCTGCTCCTCCCTACAGTCTCCTGGATCCTCTTGCTGCTGTGCAGGCTCCCTGCCTCTTGCTGCCACTCTCCTTCTGGGCAGATCTCTGTTCCCCTACTCCAAAAAGAGCTGCCTCCCATCTCCAACGAGGTCCTGCCTAAAGAAGTCCTTCCAATTAAAGGAAGTAAACAAAAAATTAAACGAAGCAACCAAAAAACCAATCCAGCACTCCCAAGCAAAATATGCCATTAGTCATACCTCCCAGTCAGGTTTTATTCCATCCCCTTCTCTCCTACTACTTTTTCAGTCAGTGCAACCAAGATAGATAGTTGTTTTCTTTGTCGACCCTCCACCTCATCCACCCGATCCAGAAATTCAACTTTAACTTATCCCTTCCTCTGGTCTTCTCCAACTCGTATGTCTTCATCTTTCTAGACTTTCCTTATCCTACAGCTTGTTCCACTCAATATGACTCTAAACTCAGGCCTTTTCTTCTTAAACAAACTCTTGATTCTGCTTGGCCATTCAGTTACTTTTTTCCACATGTAATATTCTATGTCCTGTTGAATTTTGCAGGATGTGAGATTGACTTGAGTATTCTGACACATACTTAGATAAATAAAATTTCAGTAATGTCAAAAAAATCAATTTTTTGTTTCCAGAAAATCATGTTTTCTATGTGTATAGGTGGAAGATTTTTCTCTGTAAAAAGGGAAGTTTATACTTTTTGCTCTGAATTCAGAGAGGGTAAAAAAAGTCTAAGGTACAACTTCTCCTTCCACCCTTCTCTCATCAAGAATATTTTTGTTTAGTTATTTTTTTATTACTATGGCTAGCTCCTGTTCTCAATGTTACCCATGTTACCTTATTCACTGTATAAAATATAGGACTGGGGATTCCTCCTTTAGTGCTGTTACAGTTTATAATTCCCCAAATAACTGAATGCACAGTTAATGCATCAAGTCTTGTCTCATCCTTATCAACGACGGCCGCTGTTTATGTCCAATTGCCACCTTCCCTACAAAAATATTCATATTTCCATGCATTATCTTACAGAAAAACCTCTTTGCTCAAGAATACACTCTTTTGAACACTTCTTTTAAATCTATCCCAACAGGACATTTACAGATACTTACGCACCTGTCAGTCTATTTAACTTTTTCTTTTTTTTTACACTAATTGCTTGTGCTTTCTACCATATTGACTCCGTGCCACTGTTATCATACATCTTGTACTAGGAGAACAAGATTTGTGGGATAGGAACATCTTTTTGGTTACTAAAGTGACACCATATGAAAAAGTACTCTTTTCAGGACCCTTCTTGTTATCATTAACATAAAAAATTAAGCATTTTGGACACTGAGTCCTAAACTGTTTTGTAATTACAAGCAGATTTGTCCCTGCCTCTTTATGCCAAGTTGTATTTCATTTAAAGCCCAGTTCTGATCTGGTTGCTCACAATGAATACATTTCTAAATGAAACCAATATCCTTTAAAGTTGAATTGAAAGAAAACACAAGCAAAACAGGAAATATGTTTTCACCTTTTATTAAAATGAGAGCTGTTGTAAATGTCAAACTGGACAAGGACTACAAAGAAAGTCAAACCGTTAGAAGCAGTTATAGAAGAGATTCTGCTCAAATACAATTTATACATAGAAGCTTACACATGACTTACAGACAAACTTTGTGATAGGATGTGCTGTTTTCTTAATATCCTTAAAAAATGTAATGTATACTGTATGGGATTAAGATGGGTTCCAAAGTTTCTATTTTATTAGTAATTAATCATCTCTGCTTTAAAAATACAATTTATTAATAATAATGCCATTTAATAAGACAACTAAAAATGGACGTCAAAAGCAATAATAAAGCGAATCCCTCATATCATCTTCAATACCTTTGTGGAGACTAGCAAAATCTCTTGGCAGAGATGGAAGGCATTCTGCACGCACAGAGGTGTCACAGATCTCCCCTGTGCCGTCCTCCCTGCAAACAGATGTCTATGTTGTGGATATTCGTGAGTACACAACCAGAAAGCAAAGATGAAACTAGCCCGCAATCACCTTCCAAGTTGCCTTCTGCAACTTAATCAAGTGTGAACTTCAACTTCAGTTTGAGGAAAATAGACCCTGCATCCTCAAGTCATTTTTTATGATTATGACAAAGACTCACACAGTGATTTCTCAGATCTACTTAGTACTGTTTATGCTGGCAAGACTTCTTGAAAGCATACCCCATTTTTCGTGGAACTTATAAGAACAGCATTATTTTAGAAAATATCTTACCATATTTCTCAAACATTTCTCAAACACTGTGACATGATGCAATTAGCCTATAATGTAATTAGATGTAATTAGACTGTAAGAAGGAAGATATTATTCTCTTCTATTTGGCACTGTATCTAAAATACTCTATGTAGCTTTGGGTCTCCAGCAAAAATCCGGTAGCCAGGTTGGTCACCAACCTGCAGCACACAGCCCAGCATGGAGATGTTGAGGGAGCTGGGCTCATTTGGTTTGCAGGAGAACAGGCTAAGAGGCAACATAGCAGTACTTGAAAAGGAGCTACAAATATGGCAGTCCTGGCAGTTGACATAACAACAGGCAATAGCTACCAACTGCAGACGGGGAGATTCAGCTGGACATCAGAATAACGTGTTCACCAGAGCACCATCAGGGCAGGTGGCCCGGTGAAGCTGAGGAGCCTCCACCCTGGAGGCTTGTGAGGTTTGGCCAACTGAGCCATGACTGACCCACTCTAGTGTAGCCAAGAGTGCTGTCTGGAGCAGGAAGTCAGACTATGGTCTCCTGAGGTGCCTTCAAACCAATGTGTCTATGATTCTATTGAAGTATACACTGAACTGGACAGAGCCCATACTATCATATTTTCAAACAGACTCACCTAAAAGGTAAGTATACTACAAATATCTATTTGCAAATATGTTAAGAAATCTGGTGAAAATGTCTCCTGAAGTAATTTTGCTTTAAAGATTTTTTACTATTTTCTGTACATATCTGCCAGTTTAACCATTTTGCTGTAGTCAGTTCAGCTTCTGTTTGAATTTTTCATCTAATGGCACAAGGTAGGAAGAGACCCAAGAGTATATTTAAATCCATAAAAGCTGCTATAGAGCTTGATTAGTAGTTACACCTGAAATATAAATGTACCTTACCTTTGACCAACCCTAAAGACGTACTTTGAAATGGGAGCACTATCTAACTTTAATAACTCTGTTTAAAATTAAAATGGAATAAAATTGTTCTGAAGTGAAACCGGAGTTATACACCTCCTCACATTGATCCTCATTCAGAAAGAATTAAAACGTATTTATAGCTTTCAATGGTAGTACTTTCTCTGAAGACTGATTCAGAGATTTACATAAGCGAGTCTACTGACACATTTAGAGCCAGTTCTCATTTGTGTTTTCTACCCTCAACTGCTTTAATTTTCATTCTTCTTTTTAAAGCTTTGCGGGGAGAGGAGACACAAATTGTATTTCATTCCAGTCACATCATGTCTTTGCCACCTATATATTATTCAGATTTTAAAATAAAACAAAACAACAGAACAACCCACTAGCATAAATCCAAACAGTATGCATTTGCTATTGATAAAAAAGGGTAGAAAAAATAAGAACCATGTATACTGTCCCTGGAGAAGCAACGAGAAGGTCCATCATTTTCAGATCTATCCCATGTGCTACCCCTGAAACAAAGCAAAGCGTAAATACCGAACAAAAACCTTCATGCCAGCTATACTAAAGGTTGAAGAAAGTGTATTTCAGAAACCTCTCTGGCTAATATCTGTCATCTTCCCCACTCTCCCTGAACTTGCTGCTTCTTTTCCAGATCACTTGGCCTCTCTGTGAATCAGCTGAAGGTCCAGGCTACCCAGGGATTTTAATGTCACAGGAGTCTTTTCATGTCTAACAGAGTGTTGATAACACACATGAGAATATTATTTTGAGGGGAAGAAGGAAATAATCTGCTAATTTTGGGAGATCCAGCAAGGTCGCCATTTCAAGGGATCGGAAGGAAATCATACCCACACCTGATGGACACCTTCTTCTAACTTCTGCACTTCTTCTCTTTCCAGCACCATGGCATTTGAGACTCAGAAAAGAAATCTTGAACAAGCTGACTGTTGTATGAAAAGCATGGGTAGAACTGGGCAAAAAATGGTGCTAAGAGAGGGAGCTGATCCTGTGTGTGTCAAGAGACTCAGAACTACGTAAGTTTTTACAGGCTGTCAGTAATAACAATATAATGCAAGCTGCCTGCATTACTGAGTATCATTACCATGGATACAGAAAATATCTCAATTCAAGTTTTTTGGCTTTTTTTTTTATTTGGCCAGTAAAATGCTTGCTGTGCTTCACTGCTGAAATCACAGAAAGTTCTAAAACCATGTTGCACTGCAGCTGCCAGACATAATGATGGAGTCTGATGCATAGCAGTTCAGCTGGAAACTGCGAAGGCACAAAGGATGAAAAAAATCTGTGCTACATTTGCAGATACTCCTTTTCAATATATTTCTATATTTTTATTTTTTAAATATTGCAATTTTAACCTAAACTATTTCAATGACAAGCTTGATATTCTCTTCCTTGTCAGGTAGCAACACCTTTCAATATTTTCTGGTAGCATGCGTTAATTAAAATTGTTAAAAATATTTACATAGTAACTATATAATGCATAATTAATATATTTAATATATACAATTATTTTATTCATATATATATATACTGTAATGATCTGGAGCCTTATCTCCCCAAGATACAACTTTGCCAGTGCCAAACAATGAACAACTTTTCTGTATGTGCCTATATATACATATTTTAGCAAAAACACCAAAGGGAACACCTTTTTATTGTATACATGACTTCAGAAATGCAAAATGAGATATCCACTTGGATGATGCAGAAGCTGGAGTACAATCCACTTAATGCTACATTTTATCACAGTGTAATTTTTTTCCCCAAATTAATCTGATGGGCCATTCCAGTGCAGAACAGGAACACAGTAAATTATCCCACCTCCGTCTTACAGATAATGGAGCAAATCATTACCCACTGTAACTGAGCTTTAATTTGTTACAGCTGAAGACAACAATTACAGGTCAACCTGTCAATGGAGTAATTTGAGCAACTAAAACTAGTTGACCTTTCTGGTATGCCATTCCAGGACCAGAATCGCTCCCCTGCTGGGCAGCAGCAGATGGCCAGAGCCGTGCAGTTCTGCTTCCCGGTGAAAAGTAATTTATTTTTCATGATCCTTAGGTATGTAAAGAAAGAAGGTGGAGGCAAGCCCTTATTCAAGAATCCCAGCCCAACTCCAAAGCTCATCCACAAAAGAGGCAAGCAAAGTGGCTGGATGTTTGGCGTTTGGCTTAACTGAGTTCACCTGTGACTCAGGCGGCTGCTCGAACTCATTGCGTTACCCTGGAGTGTCCACATCGACCAGAGCTACCCAGAAACGCACACACCAGTGTTCAGCACAAGAACGAAAATGGTAGAAAAGGACATCATAACTGAAAATACAAAAGCAGAAAAACATGAAGAGAGAAAAAGCATGAAGTTGAGAAGATGGAAATGTTAGAAGAGAAAGAAAATTTCATTTCGGAACAGTGATAAAAAATAAAATTTTAAAACAAAACCTGCAGTTGTGGAACAACAAAAAAATCTCTTAAGCTTGGCTAAATAGTTTTCTCTTACACATTGTGGATTCAAAATAGGAAATCTGGAAGAAAAACCTGTAGTAAGAGTGTTACAGGTCAAATTCCTAAAAGCCAAGAAACAAAAATATTCTTTACTTCTGTCCTCATATGTTAAAATATAGGATCTGATTCACCCAACTATTAGTCTGGTTCTAGTCTGCTCAAATGTCTTTTCCCCAGCACAAAAAAGGAGTAACACTGGTATATTGGAGGAAGTTTTTACAGAGGAACACTTATGCTCTCCCACATAACGGAGTGTTTTTTTCGCCCAGATATTCTTAAGCCATGCAGTCTTCAATATCAGCAAATCACTTAACTGACCACATTGAATATGAATTTTCTGGAATCTTGATGTAGTATATTGAATACAGAATGACAGTGCATGATAGTATGCACTTGTATCTGAGGTGGCGCAAAAGTACCTGATGCTAAGAAAAGATTCATTTTTGCAGGTAACTTTTCAGACATTTATAGTTACTAATAGTCTAGGTGTTTTCTTCTTTAAGCACACTGTATTTTTTTTAATGTGAGATGAAGTTATGCTGCCATTTGGGCAAATGGCATTTTGTTAATATGGTTGTTGAATATTTTTTGAAGTGAAGCAGAGCAGGTTCCCTAAAATAACTTGTTTAAAAAGAATTTGTATTCAACAGTGCTCATAAATAAACAGAGCTTAAAAAAAAATCCACTCATTAGTGGTGAGTGGGAAGCCACTAATTCCCTGTTGTAGGTCCTAAGCCAACAATTCCTGCTAGTTTTAGGCTTTCATTTTTAAAGCTATTAAGATTAATCCTTTTGAAGCAAATAAAGCATTTCAAATAAATGTATAAAAACCGAAAGAGCGCATTCTTGATTCTGCAAAGAGCTTATGCACGACTCATAGTTTTACCAAGAATTAAAGTTTCTGATCAGTTTTGCTGTTATTCACTTGAAGATATCCAAAGAAAAAACTAATTATCAATATCCCTAATATTCCTTAGACACATGCACCTGGTGTGCATACAACACGAGATTAGTTGGAAAAGGTCTTTTATTTGAAGCTCTTAGCTCTGATGCATGACCTACAGGCTAGCATTAAGTCCCTTGTTTAC
>JAHREE010000595.1:250381-275354 GCA_033628505.1 Tringa tobata | reverse complement strand
CCAGACTTTGGGGCTGCGGCCTTTCCTGGACAAACTATCCTGCAAACCACCTTTTCTCCCGTTCCAGGGACCGGGCTGAAAAAATTCCATATATCCGGACATGACTCCCACACCCAAAGTGTAGGCCATAACAAGTTGTATTTTTCTGGAGCTTCTCTGGGACCTACTGTCATTGCCACCCGGACTTGGGGGCTGCGGCCTTTCCTGGCCACACTAGCCTCAAAACCACCTTTGCTCATTTTCCAGGGACCGGGCTCCAAAAATTCCGAATATCCAGATATGAATTGTGGAGACGCTCTGCCGAGCGAGATATCGGCAGGTGGTCTTGCCTTCGTGAGACGGAGGCTTTGGGAACAGTAAAACAATGTCCTTAGACGGTCATGTCTGTGCGGTGTTGTGGGAAACGTCAGCTGGTCCGAGGGATCAGAATGTGAGCTTAACATCGACCTTGAGCAGACACCTGTTTATCCTTGAAGAGGCCTGAGAGTCCTGAGAAGAGGGGAGTAAGCAGGATTTAAGGACCTGTCAGACTGCCAGCAGAGGAAATTTACTTAAGTTACAGCAGAGAATAAAGAAGGAGGAAGTCATCCAATCATGAACTGCTGGACTTTGAGTGAACCAGTTATAAATGGACACACGTTCCTAAGAAAGATATAAAAGAGTTTTTTTAAAACAATAAATTTGAGTTTTTTGGGCTCTTGCTCATGGAGTGTGTGTCGTCGTAGCTGTCTCAACAGCGACATCTGCTGACCCCTGGCCTTTGTGGATGTGCAATTGGTTTTGGGATTCCAATTGAACCAGCGGCGGGTGCAGCCGCGGAGACGGAGCCCAGCAGCAGAAAGCAGTGGGAGGCTGCAGAAGCCGGCCAGCAGGATATCCACCTGAGTAAGGTGAGAGAGACACCTGGATTAGGAGTGCTGCTGGAAAATGGGTGCTTCTTTAAGTAAGGAAGAAACTATGATTATTCCTTTGTGGAAAAAGATTTTTACAAAAAGGAGGTGTTAAATTGGATGAATTTTCTTTAAAAAAGATGCTATTATGGATTGAGGATCGGGGATATAAGCCAAAAGCTATTAACTTTTTTTGTGTCTCTGTTTGGAAGGAGATAGGCAGTAAGTTGTTTGACGGTTTCACCTTAGGGGTGAAAGATGCTACAGCACTTTTAATGACATGGCATCTACTTGATGCTTGAGACGCTGAAAGACTTTAAAGCACAACGAGACCAGGCAGAGGGTACCTCTGCTTCTAGTACCATACAAAGTCTCCTGCCCACCTTGTCCCTGCTCCCTTCAGAGAAACAGATTCATGTGAATAAGTAAATTACTGACCCTAAGGGAACAAAAGGGAATGTAATTCCAGAAAGACAAAAGATTGCAGATTCCCGAGTACGCTCTAAAACCTGTGAGCCGCAGAGGAGGCCACTGCCAGTGGATTCTGATGATATGTATACGAAACGTTCTGTGGCAGCTTGTGATAGAAGTTATAAAACACCACAAGACCTGTTAAATGGCCTGGAACTGGTGCTCTCAATTCATACTGATATGCCCTCGGCTGATGCCAATAATTCAGTTTTAGTACAGCCATCGGCTCCACCGCTCGAGTAGTGGCCCCCGCCACCTCCTCCTCTAGATGAAGTAGAAATTCAACTTCCTACGAACCCGCTTTCCTCTCCCCACTCAGATGAAGAGCTTGATGATCCGATGAATGGGGGTGAGGAGGGAGAGAATGAGCAGGGTCAGAGAGTGGAGCAGCAGTCAGAGAAAACTCTTGTGGCCCCCTCTCGCAAAAAGGTACCTCGGTCGTGGGATTTCCCTCCTGCACGTATTACTGTTCGTCTGTGTAATCCTTTAAATTTTTGGCAGAAGGTAAAAGCGCAGGCTGTGTTGGAAGGAAACTGGGATTTATCTGAGGCAAGAGACACCCCAATCAAGCAGCCTGCTGCCGATCCAAAGGTATTTCCTGTTGTGAGGGGGGACACAGAGCAAGGGATGAGCACAGGCTGTACTTGTGGAAAGCAATCCAGGATTTGCGACAATGTGTCGCGCAATATTGTACAAACTCACGAACAACTATGCAAATACTCAGACTGTTAACTATGGAAGAAACGACACCCTAGGATATTGCTATGCTAGCACAAATAATATGCAGTTTTTAGAACCATCTGGGCGCAGAAGGCTGACGCCCAGGACAATAAAAACTTACAGTATGCACAGGACAATGTGCGTTATGGCAATGGTTCGGATGTGTTAACAGGAATGGGACAGTTTAATAATCCACAACAACAGGCACAGTGGTATCCACTGATTTTAGAGCAGGTTAAGGCTGTGAGCATGGAAGCTCTAATGCGGACGGCTGAATTAGGGGAACCTAAAGCAAGATATGCCATGGTTCGACGGGCCAGTACAGAACCGTTTTTACAGTATGTTGAAAGGTTGCAAGCTGCAGTGGAAAAACGAGTATTTGACATCAATTTAAGAACCACATTAATAACTCAGCTCGTGAAAGATAATGCAAATATTGATTGCCAAAAAAATATTGAGTCATTGCCAGGGCAACCCACCCTGGATGAGATGATACAGTCCTGCGCGTGGGATCTGTAGAGCAAAATATGACAACCCTGGCCACAGCCATGGCTGCTATTACAGCAAAAGACCAGAGATGCTTTAATTGCGTCCGGACGAGACAAGTTAGAACAGTGTGTCCTAATAAAAGTAAAAAGGGTGGTACGGCAGAACAGGCGGTGCTCGTATGTCACAGATGTGGGAAAAACAGGCATTTAGCAAAGAAGTGTCGGTCTAGAGTTTATCTAAATGGCCGGCTCCTGCTGCAAGGAAACAGCAAGAAGAGCGCGAGGGTGCGCAGGCAGACAAAAGTGCCTGCCACATCAGTAAACAATCCATTCCTCAGCTATCCTCAAAAACAAGTCTCTGTGATCACTTATTAGGGAAAACCAGGGGATCAGCCAGCATGAATGTAGCCACCGCCGACACAGTTAACTATAACAACGCACAGGGTGCATAAAGTCCCCCTGGATGCTTTGGGACCTATTGGACAAGGACTAAGTGCATTATTAATTGGACGATCAAGAGCCGCTCTACAAGGAATTATGATACATGTAGGAGTTATTGATGTTGCCTATGAGGGACAAATCTGTGTTATGGTTACAATGTCCAATTTACCTGTTACAACGGAGAAAGGCACTCACATTGCTCAACTTGTACCTTTTATGAGTTGTGTTCCTAGGACTGAACAGGTCACCAGAGGCACTGGAGGGCTTTGATCCACCGGACCACCGCAAGTGGTTTGGATGCAAACACTATCCGATAGCCACCCTCAAATGCTGTGTCCACTGTCCATGGATCACGCATCACCAACCTCGTCTGCGGCAATCAAGGCACGGACTCCGCTAAGTTGTGAGACAAGGAGTGAGACAAGGACGTGATAACAATTGATAACGTGATACCATTTGCAATGATTGTACAATGGAAACCTAATTGGGAAGACTCATTTCATGTACTGGAATGGGCTTTCCTGTCTTGTCGTAACAAAAAACTGCTCCTGGCTTATTTGAATTATTGGCACAAATCATTGAATCATAGAGTCTTCTAGGCTGGAAGGGACCTTCAAGATCATCTTGTCCAACCATCAACCTAACTCTGACAAAAATAAACACCCACACAACAAAAAAAATGCAACATCATCACTAAAACATGTCTGCCAGCAGCACGTCAACCTGTCTTTTGAAGACCTGCATGGATGGTGCCTCGACCACCTCCCTGGGCAGTCCATTCCAATGTCTTATAACCCTTTCAGTGAAAAAAATTTTCCTAATATCCAGCCTGAACCTGGCGTAACTTGAGGCTGTTTCCTCTGCTCCTGTCACCTGTGACTTGGGAGAAGACGCTGACCCCTGCCTCTCTAAAGACTCCTTTCAGATAGTTGTAGAGGTCAATAAAGTCTCCCCCGGCCTCCTATTCTCTTAGGCTGAATAACCCTACTTCCCTGAGTCTCTCCTCATAAGACTTGTGCTCCAGACCCCACACCATCTTTGATGCTCTTCTCTGGACCCACTCCAGCGCCTTGATCTCTTTTTTGTGGTAGGGGCCCTAAAACTGAACACAGTACTCAAGGTGAGGCCTCACCAGTGCTGAGTACAGAGGCAGGATGACTTCCCTGCTCCTGCTGGACACGCTATTCCTGATACAGGCCAGGATGCTGTTGGCTGTTGCTGGGAGACTGTATCGAAGACTTTATTAAAGTCCAGGTAAACAACATCCACAGCCTTTCCTTCATCCACCAAGTGGGTCACTTTGTCATAGAAGGAGATCAGGTTTGTGAAGCAGGACCTGCCCCTTATAAAACCATGCTGGCTGGGCCTGATCACATGGGTGTCCTTCATGTGCTATATGATGTTACCAGGATGATTTGTTCCGTGACCTTCCCAGGCACCGAGGTCAGACTGACAGGCCTGTAGTTCCCCGGATCATCCTTCTGACCCTTCTTGTGGAAGGGCATCGGATTTGCTAGACGCCAGTCAGCTGGGACCTGCCCAGTTTGCAAGGACTGCTGGTAAATGATGGAAAGTGCTCCTCAAGTACTTCCGCCAGCTCTCTCAGTACCCTCGGGTGGATCTCATCTGATGCCATAGACTTGGTTGTATCTAGGTGTTGGAGCAGGTCCCTCACCAGCTCCCTTTGGGTTACAAGGACTTCATTCTGCTCCCTGCCCCTGTCTGCTAGTTCAGGGGTCTGGATACTTACGGAACACCCTACTCTACTACTAAAGACTGAGGCAAAGAAGGTATTCAGCCTTCTCCTCATCCTTTGTCTCTACATTACCTCCCTTATCCAGTACAGGATGGAGGTTGTCCCAAGTCCTATTCTTGCTATTAATGTATTTATAGAAGTTCTTTGTATTGTTTTTAATATCCAAGGCCAAGTCGAATTCTAGCTGGGCTTTGGCTTTTTTAATCTTTTCCCTACATAACTTTACTGCAGCTTTGTAATTTTCCTGAGTGGCCTGCCCCTTTTTCCAAAGGCCATAAACTCTCCATTTTTCCTTCAGCTGTGACCCTATCTATTTGTTCAGCCAGGCTGGCCTTTTCCCCCGAAGGCTCATTTTAGAGCACACAGGGACAGCCAGCGCCTGGGCTTTTAAGACTTCCTCCTTGAAAAACACCCAGCCTTCCTGAACATCTTTGCCCTTCATTGCTGCCTCCCATGGGACTTTTCCAACCAGTGATCTGAAACGGCTAAAGTCCACCCTCCAAAAGTCCAAGGTGGAAGGTTTGCTAACCCCCCTCCTTACCTCTCTAGTAATTGAGAACTTGACCATTTCATAGTCGCTTAGCCCAAGATGGTCTCCGACCACCACATCTCCCACTAGTTCCTCTCTGGTTTTGAGCAGTAGGTCTAGTGAGGCACCTCCCCTGGTTGGCTCACCTACCAGTTGTGTCAGGAACTTATTTTCCGTACACTCAAAGAACCTCCTAGTCTGCCTGCTCTCTGCTGTGTTGTATTTCCAGCAGATGTCCGGTAGGTTGAAGTCCCCAACCAGAACAAGGGCTGGCAACGGAGAGACTTCAGCCAGCCGCTTATAGAATACTCCACCGACCTGCTCATCCTGGTTGGGTGGTCTATAGCAGCCTCCCAGCACCAGATCACCCTTGTTAGCCTTCCCCTTATTAGCTGAGTGTTTACCCATAAACACTCAGCTTACATTGCTGGACTCTATCGCCATACAATCAAAACACTCCGTAATGTACAGAGCCACACTCCCGCCTCTCCTTCCTTGCCTATCCGTCCTGAAGAGCTTATAGCCATCCATCACAGCATTCCAGTTATGACTATCATCCCACCATGTTTCTGTGATGCCGTGCTGCACAATAACTTCCAGCTCCTCCTGTTTGTTGCCCATGTTACATGTATTAGTGTAGATGCACTTAAGCTGGGCACCTGATTTCACCCCCATCCTTGGTTCTTTACCCCCAGGCTTATTACCAGTGGGCCTGGTATTGTCCTCTATCCCCTTCAAGTCTAGTTTAAATCATCATTAAGACCCCAATGAGATGTTTAAAGCTGTTGGCGAGAGACCCAGAAGGAATTGTACTGCCTGTGCACGTGGACTGTTTTGAATGGTGTCTATTTCTGGCATGATGGTCATCAGTGGCAAATATCTTCGAGCAACAAGAAGACTCCCCTCAGATTGTCGAGCTACACTGTCGTGCTCTTACCCTGGCATTCCAGCGATTTACCTGTGCAGGGAATGTCTTTACAGACTCAGCTCATGTAGCAGGACTGGTACAACAGCTGGATAAGGCAGTCTTGGGGGATGCGAGTAATGACATTTATTTTGTGTGCTAAAGCTATTATGGCTTTCAATTCAAAAAAGATCACAACCGTATTATGTTTTGCATATTAAAAGCTATACCACTTTACCTGGATGCCTGACAGCTGGTAATGCTCAGGGAGACCAATTGGTCTCAGCTGTGGCAATGGGACCAGTGCCTAACATGAAAAAAACAGGCAACCAAAATAAACGAATCCCATCAGTTTTAGCATCAAGGCTTTCCTGCCTTGAAACGTCAATTTCATTTAACAACTGTGGAGGACCGTTCTATTTTTGCAGCCTGCCTTGATTGTCAGGGCCAACATGTACCTGCGTATTATGGTAAGAATACCAGAGGTTTACAAGCTTTACAAATTTGGCAATCTGATGTTACACATAGTGGAGAATTTGGTAGACTTAAGTACGTGCATGTGTGTATTGACACATTTTCGTCAGTCATGGTAGCTACTCCATACATGGGCAAAACAGCTCGAGACGTTATTCGACATTGGCAAAGAGCTTTTGCTATATGTGGTGTTCCGCATCAGATTAAGACAGATAAAGGTCCTGCTTATGTTTCTAGGCGAGTGAAAGCTTTTTTACAGCTTTGGGGCCTTAATCATGTCACTGGTATTCCTAAGTCTCCTACTGGGCAGAGCATTGTGGAACATGCACACGGCACGCTCAAACGTCTTCTAAAAAAAAACAAAAAGGGGGAATGACTGCTGAGCCCCCTGAAGTGCAGTTAAATAAAGCCATGTATGTACTGAATTTTGTTAATATAACAGAGGTTTTGCAGGAGACACCTATGGTTCACTACTTTGAGTCCCTACATAAGGTGACTACTGTTTCCCCTGGTGTTAACGTTAGGGTTAAGGATCTGCAGAGTGGAAAATGGTCACATCCATGCAATTTTTTAACTTCAGGGAGAGGGTATGATTGTGTCTCCACAAATGGTGGTCCTCGGTGGGTTCCTGCTCGCTGTATTTGGGCTGGTATGGTTGGTTCACTCATGGGCCCATTCGATGGGCTCAACAAACGAAGCAGAACATAATGCAAGAACCTCAAGAGCTGGAGCTGTGGGGCTCAGTCACAGTGGATGCTTGTGTGATGTTTAACTATGCTTAATAGATACATTCAGGGGTATCTATTGATAAGGGTCAGAATATAAATGCTACTTTGCTTGTGTATAGAAATCTGGTGTGGTTACACTTCCTCTATTGTATCACGCTGTTTTTCTATTTGGGGATCTTTTTAATTTGTAGGGATACAGTGTGGGGGGAATTCCATCGAAAGTTAACGGTGGACCATGTAGCCTTGGGTAGCTTACACTACAGAGACTCAACCTTACTATGATTCACAACAAAAAATGAAACAAATTATAGGTGCCTTGGCATTAGCACCTGGAGTTGCTACTGCGGCTGCCTTAAAAAAGACAACAAACCTGGGATTTTGATTGAGCAAGCAAACCAATGCTACATGAATTGCACTGAGTGTTTTGTTGACTGATATTGACAGTGTTAGGTAAGCTACTTTATAGAATAGAGTTGCACTAGATTTTTTTGGTTTTAGCTCAAAGACTTTGAAGGGAATATGAAGACTTTAGCAAGGAGAAAACAATGCAGTGGACAAGTAACAACGTAGCGAAGTAGATAGTAATTGGTTAACCTAAGTGCATCAACACCTCTTTGTAGCCAATTGTATTGCTCACAACAGCGCGTGGACATTCACTCACAACCTAGCTGTGTAGAGAGCACGGCACGTGATCAAAGGAGAGAAACTATATGTGTTGTAAAAATGAACCATTAAAGATCTTCGTCTTTGTTTCACCACTTGGCGGAGTCTATGCCATTGTTGCCACACATTTTTGTCTGGTTTTTTTGGATAATTTTGCCTTTTTTGCCTTTTTTGGACATATTTTTTAATATTTTTTGCCTATTTTGGCCAATTTTCGGACATTTTTGACTTTTTAAACATTTTTACCTATTTTGGACATTGTTTTGGAACATTTGTACCTTTTTGTGGAGTATTTTTGGATATTATTGCCTTTTATGGACTATTTTTTGGACATATGTGCCTGTTTTGACTTTTTTGCTCATTTTTGACCTTTTTGGACTCTTTTTTACACATATTTGCCTTTTTCAGACTATTTTTTGATATTAGTGCCTTTCGTGGACCTTTATTTGGACAGTTTTGCCATTTTTGGACTATTTTTAAAACATTTTTGCCTTTTTTAAACATTTCTAGCTTTGTTGTGCATTGTTTTTGAATATTTTTGAGGGTTTGGACTATTTTTTGGACATTCTTCCTTTTTTTGAATTTTTGGGACATTTTTGCTTGTTTTGGACATTTTTTTGGACATTTGTGCCTGTTTCAGGCCTATTTATTTCACATTTTACCTTTTTTGGACTATTTATTGGACATTTTTGCCTGTTTTAAACATCTCCATCTTTTTGGGGCATTGTTTTTGAACTTCTTTGCCTTTTCTGCATATCTTTTTGGACATTTTTGCCTTTTGGGACTTTATTTGGAGATGTTTGTCTTTTTTGGACATTTTTGCTTGTTTTGGACTTCTTTTTGAACATTTTTGCCTGTTTCAGACTTTTTTTGCACATTTTTTCCTTTTTTGGACTATTTTTGGATATTTTTGCCTTTTTTGGACAATTCTATGGACATTTTTGCCTGTTTCTGACTTTTTGGAGATGTTTTTGCCCTTTTCAGACTTTTTTACTGACATTTTTGCCTTTTGGACTAATTTTTAGACTATTTTTCTTTTTTTGGATCTTTTCTTGGATATTTTTCCCTGTTTCTGATGGGGTTTTGCACATTTTTGCCTTTTTCAGACATTTTTGCCTCTTTTGGACTATATTTTGGACATTTTGCCTCTTTCTGACTTTTTTGGGAGATTTTTTACCTTTTTGGGACAAATTTTTGGATATTTTTGCCTTTTTTAGACAATTTCTTGGACATTTTTGCCTTTTTTTGGACTATTTTATCTTTTTTGGATTTTTTTGGATATTTTTGCCTGTTTCTGGCGGTTTTTTGGACATTTTGGCCTTTTTTGTACATTTGTGCCTTTTTGGACTATTTTGAGGACATTTTTGTCTGTTTCTGATTTTATGTTGGAGATTTTTGCCTTTTTTGGAATTTTCTACCAACATTTTTGCCTTTTTCAGAAAATTTTTTAGACATTTTTGCCTTTTTTGGAGTATTTTTGGACTTTTTTTTAATGTTGGACTCTTTTTGGGACATTTGTGCTTTGTTCGGAGTATTTTTTGACATTTTTGCCTTTTTCAGACTTTTTTCAACATATTTGCCTTTTTCAAGCATTTTTTCAGACAAGATTTTGGACATTTTTGCCTTTTATAGAACTTTTTGAGACGTGTGCTTTTTTTGGACTATTTTTTCGATATTTTTGCCTATTTTGGATTTTTTTTTTCATTTGAGTTTTTTTTATATTGTTTTTGAGAGTTTTGACTATATTTGACAGTTTTTTTGATATTTTATCCTCTTTTGCACTACTTTTTGAGCATTTTTGCCTGTTTCAGACTATTTTTTGGACATTTGTGCCTTTTTCGGACTAGGTTTTGGACATTTTTTGGACTTTTTTTAGACATATTTTCCTTTTTTTGACTATTTTTGAGATTTTTGCCTATTTTAGACTATTTTTTTGACAATTTGCCTGTTTTGGACTTTTTTTTAAGCGTATTTTCCTTTGTTGGGCAACTTTTTGGATATTTTTGTCTATTTTGACTTTTTTGGACTTTTTTCCTTTTTTGGACCTTTTTTGGAAAGTTTTGCTTTTTTGGACTTATTTTTGGACACTTTTGCCTTTTTAAAATTTTTTTTTAGACATTTTTGCTTATTTTTGCACATTTTCGCTTTTTGGACATCGGTTTTGAACTTTTTTGCTGGTTTCGGACAATTTTGGGGTTTTTTTCTATTTTGGAGTGCCCTTATGGATCTGTTCAGAACCCTATGGAATTCTACTGAAATTTCTGGACTCCTACGGAATTCTGTGGAACCCTATGGAACTATACAGAACCCTACAGGCCCCTACGAAACTCTACAAAAACTTCCAGTGTACATTGGAATTCTACGGAACCCTACGATCCCATAGAGATGCGGATCTCTATGGAAACTTCCAGAACCCTACGGAATTCTGCAGAACCCTATGGAAGCTTTTGTAACTTTATGGAACATTATGGGCCCTTTATGGATCTGTTCAGAACCTTATGGAATTCTACAGAAACTTCCAGAACCCTATGGAAGTTTTTCAGAATCCTACAGAACTGTACGAGGCCTTACGGATGTTTTCAGAACCCTACGAAGTTTTGCGGAACACTATGGAACCGTATGAGCCCCTGCAGATGTGTTCAGAACCCTACGGAAACTTCCAGAATCCTACAGAATTCTACGGAACCCTACAGAATTGTTCAGATCCCTACAGAACCCTACAAAAGTTTTCAGAACCGTAGGGGCCCCTAGTGATCTGTTCAGAACCCTACGGAATTCTACAGAAACTACTGGAAGACTGTGAAACTCTACAGAACTGTAGAACGCTACAGGCCCCTATGGAACTCCATGGAAACTTCTGGAACTGTACGGAACCCTACAATACCCTATGGGCTCCTATGGCACTCTATGGAAACTTCTGGAATGGTACGGAACTCTATGGAACTGTAGGGAAATCTACGTAACCATACAGGAGGTTATGATGTGATCGGAACCCTAGAGAATTCTATGCAAACTTCCAGAAGACTACAGAAACTCTACAGAAACTTCTGGAACTCTACAGAACTGTACAGAACCCTACAGGACCCTACGGATCTCCACGGAAACTTCCAGAACTCTACAGAATTCTGTGGAACCCTACGAGCCCCTGTGGAACTCTACAGAAACTTCCAGAACAGTACGGAACTCTATGAAACTGTACGGAACCCTACAAAACCCTATGGGCTCCTACAACACTCTACAGAAACTTCTGGAACCGTACGGAACTCTATGGAACTCTACGGGCCCCTACGAAAGTGTTCGGAACTCTATGGAAACTTCCGGAACACGATGGAATTCTACAGAACCGTACAGGCCCCTACAGAAGTCCACAGAAACTTCCGGAACTCTACAGAATTCTGCAGAAACCTGTGGAAACCTATGGAACTCTATGGTAACTTCCGGAACTCTAAGGAACTGTACAAAAACCTATGGGCTCCTACGGGACTCTACAGAAACTTCCGGAGCACAACAGAATTCTGCAAAACCCTACGGTGTTGTTCTGAACCCTACAAAATCCTACAGAAGTTTTTGGAACCCTATGGATCTATTCAGAACCCTATGGAAACTTCCGGAACCCTACGGAATTCTACAGAACCCTACGGAACCATATGAGGCCCTACAGATGTGTTCGGAACCCTCAGAATTCTACGGAAACTTCCGGAACCCTACAGAATTATGCAGAAGCCTACGGACTTTTTTGGAACCCTACGGAACCTTGCAGAAGTTTTCAAAACCTTATGGTCCACTACGGAATTCCATGGAAACTCCCAAAACACTATGGAGCCCTATGGACCCCTACCGAACTGCTGGGAACCCTACGGATCTCTACAGAAACTTCCAGAACACTATGGAAGTGTACGGAACCCTACGGGCTCCTGCAAATCTCTACGGAAACTTCCAGAACTCTACAGAATTCTGTGGAACCCTACGGAACCCTATGAACCCCTGTGGAACTCGACGGAAACTTCCAGAACACTACAGAACTCTACGAAACTGTACAGAACCCTACAAAACCCTATGGGCTCCTACAGCACTCTACAGAAACTTCTGGGACTGTACGGAACTCTATGGAACCCTATGGGCCCCTACTGAAGTGTTTGGAACTCTATGGAAACTTCCGGAACACGACAGAATTCTAAAGAACCCTACAGCCCCCTACGGAACTCTACGGAAACTTCCAAAATACTACGGAATTCTAGGGAATCCTATGGTGTTGTTCCAAACCCTACAGAATCCTATGGAATCCTATGGAACCATACGAGTCCTTATGGATCTGTTCAGAACCCTACGGAATTCTATGGAAACTTCCAGAACCCTACAGAATTCTGCGGAACCCTACGGAGTTTTTCGGAACCCTACAGAACCCTGCAGAAGTTTTCAAAACCTTACAGGCCACTATGGAATTCCACGGAAACTCCCAAAACACTGTGGAACCCTACGGACCCCTACCGAACTGCTGGGAACCCCACGGAATGCTACAGAAACTTCCAGAGCATGAGAGAATTCTACAGAACCCTACAGAGTTGTTCAGAACCCTACAAAAGTTTTCGGAACCGAACAGGCCCCTAGCGATATGTTCAGAAACCTACGGAATTCTACGGAAACTTCCAGAACACTACAGAACTCTACGGAACTCTACAGAACCCTACGGAATTCTGAGGAACCCTACGTAACTCTACAGAACTGTACAGAACTCTACATAAGTGTACAGGCCCTTACGGAACTGTTTGGAACCCTATGGAACTCTACAGAAACTTCTGGAACCCTACGGAAATCTGTGGAAGCCTACAGAACTCTATGTAACCACACGGGCCCTTATGGAACTGTTCAAAACCCTATGGAATTCTGCGGAACCCTACAGAAGTTTTCAGAACCTTACAGGACTGTATGGGCCCCTACAGGCCTGTTCAGAACCCTACGAAATTCTACAGAAACTTCCAGAACCCTACGGAATTCAGAGGAACCCTACGGATCTCTACAGAACTCTATGGAACCATACGGACCCTTATGGAGGTGTTTGGAACCCTAGGGAATTCTACGGAATCTTCTGGATCCCTATGGAATTCTGCAGAACCCTTCTAATCTCTATGGAACCCTACAGAACTCTTTATAACCATACAGGCTCTTAAAGAAGTGTTCAGAACACTACGGAATTCTACGGGCCCCTAGGGAACACTATGGGGCACTACACAACCCTATGGAACTCTAGGGAACCCTATGGAAGTCCACAGAACTGTAAGGAAGCCTACAAAACCCTACAGAACCCTACAGAATTCTACGGGCACCTACAGAACCCTACAGAACCCTACTGGCCCTTATGGTACCTTACTAAATTCTATGGGCTCCTACGGAACTGTATGGAATGCTACGGGCCCCTAGGAAACACTATGAGGCTCTACAAAACCCTACAGAACTCTATGGAACTGTACGGAACCCTACAGAAGCCTACAGGCCACTACAAAATTCTACGGGCTCCTACAGAACTTTACAGAACCCTAGAGAACTCTATGGATCCCTACAAAATCCTACGGAACCCTATGGAATCCTACGGAACTTTCTGAAACCCTACGGAACACTATGGAGCCCTACAAGCACCTACAGGCCATTATGGAATTCTATGAGACCCTACAGAACCTTATAGAAATGTAGGGAAACCTACGGAACCCTACAGAACCTTATGGCACTGTACAGTATCCTACGGAACCCTACAGAACTCTACAGAACCCTATGGAATGCTACGGAACCTTCTGAAACCCTATATACGGAACCCTACAGAACCTTAAGGGGCCTATGGACCCCTTCTGGACCGTGCTGAACCCTACAGACTTCTACAGAACCCTATGGACCTCTACAGACCTCTACAGGTCTCTAAGGAATACTATGGGCCCCTACAGACCTCTACGGAAACCGATGGAACCATACGGATCCCTATGGAACCTTACGGGCCCCTATGGATTCCTATGGGAACCTACGGAACCCTCCAGACCCCTACGTGCACCTACAGAACCCTACCACCCCCTATGGGCCCCTACAGCACCCTATGGAACCCTATGGGCCCCTGAGAACCCCTACAGGCACTTAAGAGACCCTACAGAACCATAAAGAACATTGCAGAAACCTAGGGGCCCCTACAAATCCCTACGGAAACCTACAGAAGCATACAGACCCATCCCGACCCCTACGGGCCCCTAAGAGACCCTGTGAAACCCTACGGAACGTTACAGAACCCTATGGGAACCTATGGGCCCCAACAGAACCCTACAGAACCCTACGGGTACCTACAAAATCCAACAGTCTATTACAGACCTCTACAGGACCCTACTAACTCCTAGGGAACCCTATGAGCCCATACAGACCCCTACCAAAACCTACAGAATGCTATGGGACCCTATGGGCCCCTAAGGAACCCTGTGAGTCCCTGCAGACCTTTACAGACCCCTATGGGGCTCTACACAACCCTCTAGAACTCTACGGAACCCTACAAGCCCCTGTGGGACCCTTCAGGTCCCTATGGGTCCCTATGGTACACTAAAGGGCCATAAGGAACCCTACGGACCTCTGCAGACCCCTACAGACCCTTACGGAACCCTACAGGCCTCTACAGGACCTTACAGAGCCATACGGACCCCTATGGATGCCTAAAGAATCCTATAGAAACCTACGAGTCCCTATGGCCCCCGACAGGACACTTATGGTCCTTTACAGGCCCCTACAGAACCCTAGGAAACCCAACAGGCCCTTATGGAACTCTACGGGCCCCTATGGGCCACTACAGAACCCTTCAAAACCCTATGGGCCCCTACCAGCCCCTACGTAACCCTACAGAATGCTACAGAGCCCTATAGACCCTGACGGGCCCCTACGTGCCCCTAAGGAACCCTATGGACCCCTTCTAAACCCTACTGACCCCTACAGGTCTCTACAGACCCCTACAGAACCCTAAGGGCCCCTACAGACCCCTGCTGGCCTCTACAAAACCATATGGAACCCTACTGACCCCTATGGGCCAGTACAGAACCCTACGGAACCCTACAAAACCCTACAGACACCTACAGAACCCTATAGGCCCCTATGGAACCCTACAGACCACTACAGAATCCGACAGGCCCTTCAAAACCCTATGGGACCCTACAGACCCCTGTGGACACCTATGGACCCCTACAAACCCATACTAGCCCCTAAGGAACCTACGATCCCCTACAGGATAGTATGGGCCCATACAGACCCCTACAGTCCCCTACAAAACCTTATGCAACCAGTGGGTCCACATGGAAGGCACTGTGGTTCCCAAGGACACCATTTGGTCCTCGTGGCAACCAGCGATGTCCCTGTGGACCCCAGAGTAGTCCCCATGGCAACCAGCTTGGTCCCTGGGGCCACCCATGGGTCCCTGGGGCCACACATGAGGTCCCCGTGTCATCCAGTGATGTCCCCGTGACCACTAAAGATGTCCCCATGGCCACCAACGAGGTCCCCGTTCTCACCAGTGAGGTCCCCATGGCCACCAGCAAAGTTCCCATGGCCACCAGCGAGGTCCCCATGGCTACCTTGGGATCCATGTGGCCACCAGAGACAACACCAGAGACACCAGTGACAACAGCGAGGTCCCTGTTGTCACCAGTGTATCCCTGTGGGGACCAGTGATGTCCCCATGGCCACCAGTGAGGCCCCTGTGGCCACCATTGAAATCCCAGGGGCAATCAGTGAGGTCCCCATGGCTACCAATGAGGTCCTCGTTATTACCAGTGAAGACCCCATGACTACCAGTGAGGTTCCTTTGGCCACTGGTGGGTTACCGTGACCACCAGTGATGTCACTGTGGCACCAGTGATGTTCCGGGGACCACTAGTGATGTCCCTGTGGCTACCAATGAGGTCCCTGTTGTCACCAGTGAGGTCCCCATGGCCACCAGTGAAGTCTCTGTGGCCACAAGTCAGTCCCCGTGGCCACAGGTGATGTTCCCATGGCCACCAGCAAAGTTCTCATGGCCACCAGCGAGGTTCCCATGGCTACCTTGGGGTCTCAGTGGCCAACAGTGAGGTCTCTGGGGACACAAGCACGGTCCCCATGGCCAAAAATGAGTTCTCATGGTCACTAGCAATTTCCCTGTGGCTACCCATGTGTCCCCATTGCCACCATTGATGTCCCCATGGCCACCCTGATGTCCCTGTAGCCACCAGCGAGGTCCCTGTTGTCACCAGTGTGTCTCCGTGGGCCCCATTGATGTCCCTGCTGCCACCAGTGAGGTTCTCGTAGCCATCTGAGGGTCCCATGGCCACAAGTGATGTCTCTATGGCCACCAGCAAGGTCCCTCTGGCCACCAATGAAATGCCAGGGACCACAAGTTAGGTCCCTGTGGCAACCATTGAGGTCCCTGTGGCCACCTGTGATGTTACTGTAGCCACCATCAAGGTTCCCATCGCCAGCAGTGATGTCACAGTGACAACCAGTGATGTGCCCATGGCCACCAGTGAAGTCCCCATGACCACCAGTGAGGTCCCAGTGGCCACCTGCAGTCTACTCTTGCCAGCTGGAGCGTCCCTATGGCCAAAAGTGATGTCCCCATGGCCACCTCTGATGTCCCCATAGACACCCGTGGGTCCCCATTTCCATCAGTGATGTCCCCGTGGCCGCCAGTAAGTTCCTTGTGCCTAGCAGTGGGGTCCCAGGGCAAACCAATGAGGTACCTGTGGCAACCTGGGGGTCCCCATGGCCACCAGTCATGTCTGTGTGGCTACCAGCAATGTCCTGGTTGCCACCCATAGGTCCCCGTGGCCACTAGTGACAGCTCCGTGGCAACCAGTGAGTTCCCCATGGCCACCTCTGATGTCCCCATGGCCACACGTGGGTCCCCATGCCCACCAGTGATGTCTCTGGCCACCATTGACGTCTCAGTGGCCACCACTGAGGTCCCAGGGTCCACCAATGAGGTTCCCATTACCAGCAGTGATGTCCCCCTGGCCAGCAGTGAGGCCCCTGTGGCCACCAGTGGGTCTCCATGGCCACCTATGATGTCCCCGTGGCCACCTGGGAGTCCCTGTGGCCACCAGATGGTCCCTGTGGCCACAAGAGATTCTGCCGTGGCCACCAACGAGGTCCCCAGTGTCACCAGTGAGGTTCCTGTGGCTACCAGTTAGGTCCCTGTGGCCAACAGTGAGGTCTCTGGGGAC
Source organism: Tringa tobata (assembly GCA_033628505.1). Classification (NCBI taxonomy): domain Eukaryota; kingdom Metazoa; phylum Chordata; class Aves; order Charadriiformes; family Scolopacidae; genus Tringa; species Tringa tobata. Next base: position 258,081 of record JAHREE010000595.1, on the reverse strand, counting down.
ACAAGTGCGGTCCCCGTGGCCAAAAATGAGTTCTCATGGTCACTAGCAATTTCCCTGTGGCTACCCGTGTGTCCCCATTGCCACCATTGATGTCCCCATGGCCACCCTGATGTCTCTGTAGCCACCAGTGAGGTCCCTGTTGTCACCAGTGTGTCCCCATGGGTCCCAGTGATGTCCCTGCTGCCACCAACGAGGTCCCCATTGTCACCAGTGATGTCCCTGTGGCCACTAGTGAGGTCCCAGTGGCAACCTGGGGGTCCCTTTGGCCATCAGTGTCCTCTTGGAGGCCACCAGTGAGGTCTCCGTTCTACCAGTGAGGTCCCAATGGTTACCAGTGATATGCCTGTGGACACCAAAGAGATTCCCATGGACACCAGTGCATCCCTGTGGCTACAGGCGATGTCCCTGTGGCCACCAGTGAGGTTCTGGTGTAAACCCGTGAGTATCTGTGGCCATTCATGGGTCCATGTAATCACCAGTGGGTCCCCGTGCCCACCAGTGAGGTCCCTGAGGCCACCAGTGAGGGCCCTGAGTCAAGTGGTGACATTCCTGTGAACACCAGAGGGTTCCCTTGGCCACCAGTGATGTCCCCATGGCCACCAGCTTGGTCCCTGTGGCCACCCGTGTGTCCCCGGAGCCACCAGTGATGTCCCCGTTGCAAACAGCGAGATCCCAGTGGTCACCAGTGAGGATCCCATGACAACCAGCAAGATCCCTGTGGTCAAAGGTGATGGACCCAAGGCCCCCAGCACTAAGCCCTTGGTGGCAAACAGTCAGGTCCCCGTGGCCACAACTGATGTCCCTGTGGCCTTCAGTGGTTACCTGTGGTAACCAGCGAGGCCTGCGTGGCCACCTCTGATGTTCCTGTGGCCACAAGGCAGTCCTTGTGCCCATCTGTCATATCCCCGTGGCCAGCAGTGAGGTCCCGGGGTCACCTGGTTGCCCTCATGGCTACTTCTGATGTCCCCGTGGCAACGAGCAAGGTCCCTGTGCCAACCAGTGAGATCCCCGTAACCACCTGTGATGTCCCCATGGCCACCAGTGAAGTCCCCGTGGCCACTAGTGAAGTCTCCACGGCTACCAGTGAGGTCCCCGTGGCCAGTCTCAGGGACCATAAGTGTGGTCCCCGTGGCCATGAGTTGTTCTTGTGGCCACCAGTGATGTCCCCTGTGGCCTCCCGTGTGTTGCCATTGCCACCAGTCCCTGTGGCCATGAGCTAAGTTTCTGTGGCCACCAGTGAGGTCCCTGTGGCTATCAGCGATGTCCCCATGGCCGCCAGCATGGTGCCCAGGGCCACCATTGAGGTACTTGTGGGCACCAGTGATGGCCACCTGTGCATTACTGTGGCCACCCAGAGTGTCCTCCTTGCCACAAGTGATGTACCTGTGGCCACCAGTGAGGTCCCCTTGGCCAGAGCAGGACAAATAGGTTCACAACGCAGCCTAGGGGCCCTGCAGCAGAGGAGTAGCAGGGCTCATCTCTGGGTCATGTCACTCACTATAGGAGACAGTCAGGGTGACATGGTTGCTGTGTGTGAAGCCAGGCACTTGTTCTGCCCATTTGTTTTCACCTGACATTTCTGATCCGGGGGGGGATGGGGGATTGCCAAGAGCTTGCCATTGTACAAGCAAGCCCCACCATCTAAGGATCATGCTCTCCCCTGGAAGTATCATGCTCCGGGGTAGGTCCAAGGTAAGCAGGGCTGTCTCTGCTGCCATGAAGGTGCAGGAAGGAGGGAGGAGGACAGAGCGAAGACCAGTGCAACAGCATCCATGGTGGGGAGCCCCCAGTCCTGAGCACATAGGCTGGGAGGGAGAAAGAGGGCAGAATCCCAGTGCTCACTGGTGGTGGGATTTTGAGGGACTGCCTTATCTTTCAGAGGGATGGCAAGGCATCTTTTGAGCCAGGCAGCATGTGGAGGGACAGCAAAGTCCCTGCTACCACTTGAGGACACCAGGGCCTGTTGCCCTGTTCAGCAAGAACTGTCCAGGGCCCCAAGGGCTGTCATAAATCTGCTAGCAAAGACTGGACAAGGGCTTGAGCTGAGAGGAGGAAAGGAAGAAGGGATGAGCACCCCTGGGATGTACCTGCCAAGTCTCTTGCAGTGTCCCTGGCATAGAGAGGAGCGATGTTGGCCTTGGACATGAGCCATCCTGGGGAAAGGAGGGTTTGGCAGGGCCTGCCAGGTCCCTGTGACACCCACCAGCAACTCCCCACCACCCAAAAGCACAGCATCACTATCCTCATCTCACTATACCCACCAGTGTCCTTCCTCTCCCACAAATGAGACCACCCCAAGGATGAAGCCCTGAGCCTAAGTTGTGACAGCGGCAACCACTGCTCCATCCAAATCTCCTCAGCCTGGCAGGATAAATGAAAATCTCCCCTTCCCTGGGCAGAGCAAAACCCCACACAGATGTCCCCCAAAGATGTACAAGGGGCTAATGCTCAGCAGAGCTCGTGCTGGAGATGGAGTCTCTGTCCTCTTGCCCCATGCTCAACGGGTCACTGGGGCTCTTTGGGGACACATTACCTCTTGGCATCCACACGGGCTGTACATCTCCTGGGAGGACAGCGGGCACCAGATCCCACCATACTACACTACCAGCCCCCTTTGCTGTACTCACCAAGGAGGAGCAAAGCTCCTGCTCCCTGCTATCCCACGCTATGTCCAGCACTTGGTGACTTCCCTGCAGAGAGTGATGGTGACATATGTTGCACAGAGAAAAAGAGGAAGGATATGGCTTTCGTTACTGTTGTTGTGGTTATGATGCAAAGAAAGCAGCACAGCTGACCAGAAGCTTCTGTGCTGCCATAATGACTGTGCCTGAATGCACTTTTTTTTTTTCCTCATTTCAGAGAGGATTCAGGGCTTGAATTTATCAATTTTCCAAGAACCAAGGTACGTTGCAGGGAGCTCCTCCACATCTCCAAGAGCCTTGCAGGAAGACACACAGTGCTGTCACAGAACAACACACACAAAAAAAAGAGCTTATTCCTTATTGTATTTTTTTTTACACAGGTTGACTTCCTTTGAGAAATTTGTAAGCTTGGAATGAAGGAAAACAACCTGTATGTGTTCAGGTATGTTGTATTGAGGGCAAGTTTTATTACCGTTTTCTCCAACCTCTTCTGAATTTCTCATTCTTGGGACGTTGATTTTCCTTCTGTCTTTTGGGTTCTTACTCTGCTTTCAGCCTGAGGCTCAGTTCTTACCTTCTGTTGCAAGAGCTCTGAATGTGGCAACCAAGACCGCCCAGCAGATGAAGTCCTGAGGACAAGCTGCCGTGAAAGCAGCTCAAGACACCCAAGCCCCATTACCTACAAAGTCTCTTCTGCAATTACAGAGGTGGTCAGCTGATGGGAAAAGCCACGATGGTGTGACGATTTTAAAGTGCACCTCACATACCAAATGAGCAATGGATACTATGCCCTCTGTGGCCTGCTTTGTACAGCTGATCCTCGTACCTCTCTGGCCCTTGGTGTTTCTGAGCCATAGTTCTGTCAAAGCTTCCTACGCTCACACCTAAGCCATGATACATCTCCATTAAAATAGTCTCAAACCACCCTACCCCCTCCATTACGAATTATCTCCAAACAGCCCATCGTCCACTTTCGCTCTGTCATTGCCAGAGCTCATACCTCGGGACCTCCTGTGGGGATGAGACCCATCTGACAGTCAGTGCTGTGCATGGTGACAGAGGACTGGATGATTGACACTGTATTTCCCATAACTTCTTCATACCTTGTATTGGCTGTTGAGCAACTCAAACAGAACAAATCTCATCGACAGCTGAACTGGACTGCAAAACTAGCCTGAGGACAACTGATGAACCCGCCTCCCTTTCCCAACCATCCCTCCATCCCAAAACTTTAGAAACCCCTTCTCTTCTTCTGAACAGTCAGGGAAGAAACCCCACTCCTTCCCAATAGCTCCTTACCCTGTATTTGCACCCCTGAAGCCCCTGAGTTGGCTGCTCTTCATAAGTGGCTCTTCCAAGCCCTGCCCTGCCTCCCGCAGATACCTCCTGTCTTCCCAGTCCCATGGGCTCTGGGCTCCGCTACAAGCCCACGTAGTAAGTGAATTTGAGACACTTAAAGCCTGGGAGGGGCCTGCTGCAGGCTGCAAAGGGACAACATGGTGCCTTATGGCTGACTGGGAAAGGTGACGAGCTGTCCCATGCCCTGAAAAACACCATGCCCAATACACCTGCTGCTTTCTTGAGAAATGCTGAAACTCCTGAGACAGAGGGATACAAGGTGCTCCCTAACACCTGCTAGATCTACCTATAGACAAAGATGTCAACAACTTTAACAATATCCAACAGAACCAGTGAAAAAAACAAGGTTCCTTCTACAGCAAACTCAGAAATGCCAAAAAACCACAACACACCTGAAATAAAAAATTAAAAAAACCCAAGAATGCAGAATATTAAACCACTTTGCAACTCCTGAACATCCCATATACAATCACTGATCCAAGAACAAGCCATGCACAACAAATGTACTTTCTACTGAACTTTCTACTTCTACGCTGCTCAGCCTTCACTCACCCCAGATCTCCTGCCTCAGATGGACATCTTGGCCTCTCAGCACGTCAGAACATGGCACCACGGCTCAGCCAGCTCAGGCCACGGGTGCCCGAAGGAGCACAGCATCCAGCCCAAAGTGGCCCCAGATCCAAGCCAGCTCCCCTCAGGGCGGCCAGGGTAGCAGTGGCAGGTGTTCTGCTCTGGGCAACTCACCGGATAAAGACAAGGACTGTCACTAGAAATTGTGATCTTCTTTTATTACAGCTTTGTCTGTCATACCAGCTTTGGTAGTTAAACTTAATTTTACTAGGACAAACACAAACTTGTATTTAAATAGATAAAATTAGCTTAAAATCATACTAAGCCATGGGGGAAAGTAGTTCATCCAATAGCAACATTATTATCAGAAATTACGTGTTTTATTTTCCTATTGAAGAAACCAAATACTATGTGGTTATAATTCATTTCTAGCAAGGCCAGACATGTTTCCTAACTTCTACCAGAGCTACATTCTGGATAGGACTGAACAACAAAGCAGAAACTAGATCCAAGATGAACCCCTTCTCAATCGTATCTCCAACTGCAAAGTGAATTATTTACTGTAAATCACCAGCGACTCTGAGTCACTGAGCCTCCTTGATGGTCTCTCTAACTCCCTTAACAGAAACAGACGAGGCCCAAAAGATAGAAAACACCCCCAAAAGCATGGAAACACAAGAAAAGCATATCATAAGAGGAATACAAAGGCAAGAGAAGGCTCTTGTCTTCTCTGAAAAACCCAGAAGAAGGTCTGAGCTAACAAGAGATATCTTTGGGCCACCAGGGACTGAACAGAAAAGTATTATAAGCCATAGAAACAAAAAGACTGCTCTAGAGCACAAAGATGGCTTCGGGAAAGATTCTGACAGAACAGGAAACATCATAGAGATTAGAGAGGTCCTGAGGCAGCCTGAGAGACCAAAGTCCTGAGGACGCAATAAGGAACTCGAAAGGGAATTCACCAAAGTACAGATGCCCTCAGGGGACTGGGGACCAAATGGAGACACACTGACCTAATGAGAGGACACAATGACTGATCTCATTAACAAGTATGGAGTCAGGAAGGATTCTGAGGAAAAAAGGGGTGAAAAATGCCCTCCAGAGCTAAAACAGTGCTCTGGGGCACTGGGGATGTCTCAGGAGAGCTCAGAAAAGGGTGCAGAGGGTTCTTGAGCGGTACAGAGGAACCAAAGAAGCCTCAGAGACAACAAGGAACTCTGAAGGGGATTTCAACAAAGCACAGATGTCATCAATGGGGCAAAAGGGGACAGAAATCCTAGACAACATAGAGGACAAAATGTTTTGGGCCTCAAAGAAGGCATTAGGAATGGTTCTGAGGGAGCAGGACGGATCCAAAGTGTGCTACAGAGATGAAAGAGGACTGCGGTACTCAAGGAAGGTCTCAGAAGGCATCACGAAAGATGTTCCCTATGGCTTTTGCCAGGCTTTGCTGAAGCTCGTGAGGGGTCCTGCTGCCTTCCAGTCTCCAAGGACTTTTGCCAGACCCCTGAGATCCATGTGGGGCTCTTCTGCCTTCCAGAGTATCTTGTCAGCTTTTCCCAGGCTTTCCCAATGCCTGCAAGCGGCCCTGCTTCCCTTCAGAGTGCCTCAGGGCTTTCACTGGTCTTTGCCAGAGTCCACAAGGGTCCCTCCCTGCTGCCTTCAAAAGGTCCACAGGGCTTTTGCCAGGCTTTACCGACATGGGGCTGGGCAGGGCACAGGGGGCTGGAGGCTGGATTTGGGACTGGGGGTGAGCTGGTGCTGACGCAGGTGGGTGCGAGGGGGGCAGAATGGGTGCAGGGAGGCACAGGGCAGGTGCCGTCTGTGAGGACTGCAGCCAGGCCCTGGGGCTGAGCTGTCACAGTGCCCTCAGTGCTCAGCTGAGTAGCGGTGTGCCTGACTGGGGATAGCAAGGGGACTTTGGGGACACTGTAGCAGAGGAATGCAGCCCCTTGGAGCAGCAAGCAGCCCCTGGCCCTGCAGACCTGCACCACTCCTGCTGTGTCCCCCAAGTCTCTGCGCCTGGCCATGGAGTGCCCTGTGTCCCCTCTCCTACAGGTGCTTGGTTGTGGGATGCCCTGTGTCTCCCCCCACACACCGTGGATCCCCCACAGGGTCCCCCCTTGTGTTCCCCACCCCCATACATGTCCTCTCACCTTGCCCCATCCTCAGGGCAGTCCCCCAAGCATGTTGGAGAGCACCCAGGCATGGGATACCCAGTGCCTGACTCCCAAGAAGACCCTCAGCATCCTCTGTGCCCCCACCTCAAAACCAGCACCAAGCATTCCTGCAACACCCACCCCATGCCCTGGAGCCCGGAAGGGTTGGGGCAAGAGGTAGGGCTGGGCTGCCAGGACACCGGGGTCCCCAGCGTCCTGTCCCTCAGTTTCCCCCCACCAGTGAAGAGCTGCAGGGACACACACTGTGTAGTGGTGGTCCAGGCCCGGTTCTGTGCCTGCTGTACCACCTGTGCCCATAACCCAGCACTGCTGCCCCTGGCCCATAGTCCCCCAGCACCCCACAGCCACCCCTGGCCCACAGGACACCTCCAAGGGGACAGCAGCTACATGGGGAGATTAATTTGGTGTCTCCACCTGCTTCCCACAGGAATGTGTCACACATACCCCCCATCGGGGCTGTGCTGCTCCGTGGCCTGTCCCCAGTGTCCCCACAGGCACTGTCCTGCTCAGGGACAGTCCAGCGTCCTCCCTGTTCTCTGCACCACCCCTGGGCACCCCGCGGGACACGTGCATCAGTGCTGGGGTGCACAAGGCACAAGTCCCCAGTGGGGTGTGAGATTGGGGCTGAGCCAAGTGGAACAGGGCCACTCAGGGGCACCGGCCACATGGCTGCCAGCAGCGTGGGGCAGATGCAGGGCTGGAGACTGGGTGCTGCCGTGGAGCTGGGTGCTGCCGGAACACTGTGTCCTGCCAGCACGTTCCTGCCTGCGTCATTGCTGGCTCCTGCCTGGGCAGGTCTGCGGCCACAGCCCCGAAGCTGCCCCACGCTGGCGCCACGCCAGGCCCACAGCAGCCCCACTCCACACCGACCCTGCAGTAGGGACAGCCCCGGACACATACCCTGCCCCCCGCCCCAATCAGTGCATATACAGATGTGTAAGTGTCCATA
>JAHREE010000595.1:219310-237594 GCA_033628505.1 Tringa tobata | reverse complement strand
ACGCGCCGGGCCGGTGACAGCCTGCCCGCGCCCCCCCTGCCCTTACCGCACCCGGCGGGTCCCGCCGCCCCTGTCCCGCTCCCCAGGCCGACGCACGGAAACACTTCCTGGGAGCGGGGACGGCGCTTCCTGCGCCCCGGGGGCGGCCCCGCCGAGCACCGCCCGCCCCCCGCCTCCGCGGCGCAGAGAGGCGGCGGCGCAACGGAGCGAGGGTGCAGGGACGCGGTGAATCGAGGAGTCAAACGTGTCCAGGAACGCTCAGTCCCCCCGCACCGCCCCGCAGGAACAGCCTCAGCCCGCCCTCCACCTCCAGCACCGGAACAACGAAGAGGCTTTGGTTAGAGCAAATGGCACCGATTCATGCTGCCGTTAATCATCCTAAGTACATACAGGTTTCTTCATCTCACACCGTTACAGCAGATGCTTGCCACAGATGAACACTTCCTTTGTAATTACATCTCATCACAGCTGTACAGAAACTCCCACGTTTTAGCATGAAATAACGTAATTGGAGGGATGAAGGTGCCAAAGCATCAACATCCAGTAATTGTCCCAGTAGGAACTGTGAAAAATATAACCGTGCTGCAACTGGCAATTCTAGGCAAGGCTGTGGAAAGAGCCCTGGGGTCCACACGCCATCAGGCGGAGGCTAGGCTGGGAGCTCCACAGCTTTGGGACAACCCAAAGGCAGGAGATAAACGGGGTGGTGGGCTGTGACCACAACACTATGGCCATCGGGATTTACACATGGTATCCGTGGGGAGGCAAATCCCCCACATCACATCCTTCTGTCTTCCCTGATGGGGTAAGGCCTTCCAAGAACATTAAGTTCCAATTTCTTCAGCTGGGCCTCTTAACAGATCTTCTTTCCTTAAAATACTCCCCATTTAGATCACAAATAGAACAGAAAAGATCCCTAAAAGTTATCTAAGTCTGAACAACCACATTAAACAACAAACTGGAAGAGGTGTGCAGAATTCCATAAACAAACAGGAGGGAGACAGGCATCTAGAACTGCTCCTTCGGCTCACTGATCTTCCTCCTTTTGGGCAGCACATCTTGACTCGATGAGAGCTCGAATTGATGGACCTGCCGGGAAGAATAAACACAGTGTTACAGCCCAGCCTGCTCCCCACCTGACCAACCCCAACCCGGGAAGTGCTCACCCCCAGCAAGCCACCACATGATGCAGTGAGAGCTTTGTGTCAAGTGCTGGACTCAACCTCGCTGTCACCTGGACCTTGCCCACAGAGGCTGAGCCCGGAGTAACATCTGGATGCTATTTTGTGGCAGAAGCAACCATAGAATCATAGAATCATCTAGGTTGGAAGAGACCCTTGGGATCATCAAGTCCAACCATCTACCCTACTCTACAAAGTCCTCCCCTACACCATATCCCTCAGCACCACATCTAATCGTCTCTTAAACACATCCAGGGATGGGGACTCAACCCCCTCCCTGGGCAGCCTATTCCAATGCCCGACCACTCTTTCCGTGAAGAATTCTTTCCTAATGTTCAGTCTAAACCTACCCTGTTGGAGCTTGAAGCCATTCCCTCTCGTTCTGTCATTAATTACCTGTGAGAAGAGACCAGCACCAACCTCTCTACAGTGTCCTTTCAAGTAGTTGTAGAGAGTGATGAGGTCTCCCCTCAGCCTCCTCTTCCTCATACTAAACAGTCCCAGCTCCTTCAGCCTCTCTGCACAGGATTTATTTTCCAGGCCCTTCACCAGTTTCGTTGCCCTCCTCTGCACTCGCTCCAGCACCTCCAGATCTCTCTTGTATTGAGGTGCCCAAAACTGGACACAATACTCCAGGTGTGGCCTCACCAGTGCTGGGTACAGGGGCACAATCACCTCCCTACTTCTGCTGGTCATGCTATTTCTAATACAAGCCAGGATGCCGTTGGCTTTCTTGGCCACCTGGGCACACTGCCTGCCCTCTCTGTGCATCACTGCGGGAGGGCAGGGATGCGTTTCTGCCGCAACGGCAGCACCTCCAAGGGAACATGAGGAGGGCCGAGCCCCTGCAGCAGAGGCAGCACGCCTGGAGTCCAGCTGCCTGAGCAGGAGCCAAGGCTGCAGCCCCGGCTGGGACAGGACAGGAAGGGGCACAGCCGGTGGCACCAGGAGTGCCTGGCACAGCAGTGCAACCCCGTGCCAACGGCCAGGACTCAGCACCACACAGCCTAGCCTTACCGATGGCAATCTATTTCTGACTTCCACAAGTGTGAAGACATGATAATTCAGCCTTTATCTCTGCTTTGCTTTTGATTATTTAAAACAACAATGTTTCATTTAAATTCTAGTATTAAGTTCATTAACAAAACCTTTTTTTTTTAAAGAAGAAAGACATGGGGATAGTGAGCATACAAAATGGTATGCTGGGATTTTTTCACATCAGCGAGTGACAAAAAAAATACTGCCTATGACCCTGGGGTTGGAACTAAACCAAATTCTATTCTGCAGTACGCAGTACTCCAGAAAAAGACTAATCTACTAGTTCTATATTCTGAATTTAACATCTCCACGTCATGAATTTGTTGCAAATTCTGATAGCCCTTTTCACATGCAGCTTCCATACACAGATGTTTTTACAACAGACCAATTTCTCTTCTGGATTTCTTTAGAACGTTCTGCTAAGGAATGCATTTTGCTTGCTCCCAAGCTTTATTTCCACCAGCCTCTACAGAAATAAGGAAACTACAGAAATAAGAGAAAACTAGTGGCAAGGTTTGAGCTACACATTATGAATCCTTACACAACTACTGCACTGAAAATTAATAAAGCACTTTCCTGAGCGGGGACAGGAAGGTACAACTTTCATTGGTCCTGACACGTAATTCCCCCTCCCTGACTGTAAACAAAGAGCACTCATTTACTACAACAGCAGTAGTCACCCCACAGCTTTTTCTGAGAAGAGCCTACCAGTGACTCTGAACATTCACAAGAGAGATGCTGAAGTCCTGTGAAGGACCCAGAGCCTCCCAGAGCTGAAGCTACTGAACTCAGCTGGTGGAGGCAGCAGCAACAGACAGGACCCCAACGCCATCCCCAGAGGCCAAATTCTCCCCCAAAGAGAACTTCTGCTCCACCTGCACAAGGCTGGAGGAGTTTGTCTCCCCATAAGTAGCATCAACTACAAGAGTCATCTGCTACAGCATGACTAAGCAAAGAAATAACAGATTTTTCTTGGTATGAATGAGTCACAGAGCCACGGTTTGAATTTTGGCCTCATGTTTTCTTTGTAAAGTCACTAGGAAGCATAGGGTACACTGGGCCAGGGATCTCTGCTGGCACGCACTCCCATCAACTATGGATTAAATCAGTGTGGAATTTGGCTAAATGCATTCTCAACGATATATAAACCAATCCTAATGAATCTTAACCTGTGTTAATTACATCAACACTCAGCTTTTAACTCTTTGGAACGCATTTTTATTTTTTTTTTTACAGTAAGAATCCAAATGTGTTGAATTTAATGGGAATTTTAGAAGTGATGAGAATTTAATTCTGGCAAAATGTATTAAAGCTTAGAGTTTTGTTCACTGGAACAGAAAATGGCTTAAAGATGAAGATAAAATGAAAGAACAGAATTAGAGAAAAAAACCATACTAACAGTGCTGGCCTGAAATAGCTTTCCACTTCTTGTCCTGCTCTCTGACACATTAAGTTCAGATGTCTTACTTGCCAAATGATCAACCTAAAAATCAGAAAACAGACGTTAGCTTGTGACAGTAGTAAAAATATGTGTGTGTGTATATATATATATATATATGAGTTTACAGCATGGTTCAGTGTTACAGCATGCAAAGAGCTCTGGCTCTGCTCAGCATAGCACTTGAAACTGAAATACAGGAGTATCCCCATTGAAGTCAACAGCACAATTTACAACTGAATGTGTCAAAGAGCCCTGATGGATCAAAGCAGCAGTTATTTTTATATATTAAGTCACTCATGGTTACCTACAGCTATTCTGTTTTTAAGAAATCTTAAGGACCTGCATTTGAAGTAGTTCTCCACTGGTATAATTTAGATTACGCCATTTTGCTAGATGCAGGGAATATATCCTGAGTTTTAAGGCTAATAAACCTGCATTTTAAGTTTTAATCAACCTTTAAACAAGTTTTGGCCTCTCAGAATTAGCAGAGAAATTTCTATTAGGCAAAGTGCTTAGCTATGGCAGTTTATAAACATGGAAATTACATTCCCAATTCCTTAGTAAGTCAGACCATCTGTTTGGTTTGAAAATTGTATGACAGAAGAACATCCTTTGTTGCTTTTGATTGCTTTAGAATATTAAGCACTTTTGTAAAATACCAGAAAGTAAAATGTAAAGGCATTTTATTCCTGAAAATACTGACTGTGGTGAATAAACCTTTGCCAGATTACCTATTAATCACTTGAAGTAGGAAAGAAGATTCACAAAAGCTCTAATAAAAGTTTAAGACCACAGAATGCAGTTTTCGTACCTGAGGATTAGAAACATGCAGATTCTGGTTCCCTCCAGCCTTCATACCTTCATCTTCTTCACAAGTTAAATTTGGTTCTATAAAAGAGTTGTTAAATAATGAAGCACACTGCTGATAACACACCAGCAGCCTCTTAACACTGATGTTTTGCCACAAGGAACACCATATAAATGCAGGGAACAGGTGTTTCAATAGGGCTCTAATTCTTGATGTGCAAGCAAGTCTTTACCAAGCGTTACACTCTCACACCCTTCATTTAGTGACTTCCTACCACATCTTGCTGTCACAGGCACACAAGAGATGCTTATGCTAAATAGTACAGATTTACACAATCTTTAGAGGAGTGGGTTTGATTCCCAAACTCATTCATACACTGTACCGCTACAGGCTCATCTACGCTGGTATTTGCTTCCAAGTAAAAAGCCTCATGAGCCCATTTTGTGCTGCCAAATGGGCACAGGGCACTGCAGGGCCACTCTGGCCCAGCCTCTGCCTACTCTGACCCCACCACCAGCTGTTGGCTTCCATTCCATAACCAGCCCCACTCAGCCCAGCAGCTCTGGCTGCAGCGCCTGCATCTGCAGGAACAGGCCAGGGAGCAGGAAGCACTGGAGAGTGGTGGTGTTATTTCTAATCCATGACAGATTTTTTTCTAGGATACAGATATAAGCCTGAAACGGTTCAAGATTAAGAACTTCAGGGTGACAAATGCCTCTTATGTCTTGTAGCTCTTATAAATAAAAGCACAAGCAATTCACTGCATTTTTGCTTGGTTTCAGAACTTCTACGAATTTCCAAAAGCACCCGACACAGCTTTATGTGGTTATTCTAGTTCTGCAGCCTAATAGCACAGTCAAGATAAAAATGCTGATCTGCACATGCTGTTTCCTACACAATTCTGTTATTATTTTGAACAGCATGGAAATGTTAGCTGTTTTTGCAAAGTTCCACATTTTATTTCTGAAAAAAAAAACCCAACATTAATGCCACTATTTAAATACACAGCATAGCCTGTTCAGTGTTGGGCTTGAATAACAGGAGACTCCAGCCCATTTTAAAAAAATAAAATCCAGGCTCAACTTGCTTTGTTCAACTGCATCCACAAGCACTCAGGCACCACAGCAGCCCCAAGAAGCCGCTAGTCTTGTTCAGGTTCGGAAGACCAAAAGCCTCAGCACTGATACTTTGCTGCTTTTATAATTACATGGAAAGCAACATGTCGAGAAGTTTTTAATGGAAAATTGGTGTTTCTGAAGTTGGCAGAACCAAAGTCATATTTCAAAGCAGATGCAGCTCCAGGGAAATGAGCATTATATGCTCATTATGCATTATAGAACAATGAGCAGACCCAGCAGCAGCACTAATGGGTACTTTAGGAGTGCCACATATTCATCATCTCCACAGAAGCCTCTACCTTTGCTACAGAAAAGGATCATTTTACATTGGCTTCTTATCCAAATAAAAGTTCCCCCCATTCTGATTTGGTTCGAAAATTTGAGTTTACTTCAGCCCCGAGAATTGTATTCCTTTAGGCACCCTATTTTACACCAGCATACGGGAGCACTTCTGAGCATACTCATCTACATAATCTCTACCAAATCTTCTTTGAAAGAGGGCACTTATTTCCTCTTTTGATCTTTCTTCGCTATGTTTGAAATATTTTACATACAGCAAATGTCTGGATGCTTCCTACAAAGCCTCTCCAACATGAGCAGATCAACACGCAGCAATGCATTCTTTAGTTTGTTTGGTAGCAAAGTTCAGCCTTTGAACTCCTGGGCCATCTTGAGGAATACAAAGGCAAATCATCTTCTACTTTTCCTCCTAGTTGCTCTGAAATCTTAAACCAAAGCAGGCTTCTGCTCACAGAGATCCTCATGGACAGAGTTCGCTGTCTCACATTTTGAATTGGAGACAGTCTGGGTCCACTGATTAAAAAGCAAACCACTGGAGAGCTTCCAAGGCACATCATCAGTAGCAGCTGTGGTCAGGCTGGTGTAGCCAGGACAGTTATTATATTAGCACTTCTGCAGTCAGATTACAGTAAGCAAAAAGCACAGAAACTATCTATTTATGAAGCCTAAAAAAAAAATAAAAATCCAACAAAGCAGGTACTGCTGGTTTTCATCAGAAAGGATGAGCAGGTACCTCCTGATGTCCTGCATAGTGGAAAGGGCATAATTGCTTATTTGGTAACAAGGGAAAGGCAGACTCTTTTCAGGTATGAAGAGTCCTCAGAGTGCTTCCAAAACTTAAGATTTCATTTATAGTCTCTGCAGAAGTCTCAGTTCAATTGCTTATTGAAGTAGTTATATGCAACTTTTTTTAAATAAAAAAAAAATGGTTTTGGTACCTTCTTGAGAAGGGCTGCCTTACAGGCTTCCACCTGGAATTCACTTTTTGTTGCTACTCACATTGTTTGCAGTTTTACACTGCCAGGTTTCATGATGTTAGGATTCTACTTGAGGAAACTTGGTTTGCTGAGATTCATACTAACAAAAAATGCTGTGCTGAAACTAAAGTTAATTGCAAGTTCACTTGCAATTATCAAAATGTTCCATGCACGCAGTAAGCTGTGAAAGCAAGCAGCTGGAAAAGGCACTAAAATAGCCAGTAGCACAACATAATCATACCATCATTCATAAAACAAACATACTTTGAGTTTAAGTTACTCGTTGTATCAGGAAAAGCAAGTCACAGTAATGAACAACTTCCATTGTACAGAATGACATGCATCATATGGATAGGGGTTTTCACATGGACATCATTCAGTCCACTACAACATAAAACCTCAGAATTCTGCACAAAAGCCCCAGTGGTCTCAATTTCCGCACAACCACACAGACTAAAGCATGTATGGATTGCAGAATCATAGTCCTGCTGTGGTCAGAGCTTAAGGAAAAAGGTTTGCTAAGTGGTATTTCTGCTAAGCTTATTTAATGGCTGAAGTTGCAAGGATACAGTCCTAACAGCCATGATTTACACAAAAATAGACCTGGACTGTTTTTTGAATGGAGAATTCTGCTTATCTTGTCTGCAATAATGAGCTCAAAAGGCCAACACCTCTGCAAGCTTTAGGCAGAAATTAAATATATTAGTAAAAACACAGTAACAACAGAAAAAATCAAAGCACAAAATTTACCCCAATAGCCCATTAAATTTTATCTGATAAAATGGAACAGAAGAGCAGAATTTTAGAACAGAAACATGCATTCACTAATTAAGTGCTTCACAGAACAAAGCCATGAGAGGGAAAAAAAAGACAGAGAATCATAGAATTGTCTGGGTTGGAAGGGACCTTTAAGATCATGTAGTCCAACCATCAACCTAACTCTGATAAAAAACAACCCAACAAACCATCACAAAACCATGTCTCTAAGCACTATGTCAACCCTCTTTTAAATCCCTCCAGGGATGGTGCCTCAACCACTTCCCTGGGCAGCCCATTCCAAGGCTTAATAACCCTTTCCCTGTAAAAATTTTTCCAAATCTCCAATCTGAACCTCCCCTGGTGCAACTTGAGGCCATTTCTTCTTGTCCCATCACGTGTGACTTGGGAGAAGAGACCAACTTCTTGGCCACCTGGGCACACTTCTGGCTCATGTTCAGCTGACAGTTGACCAACACCCCCAGGTCCTTCTCTACCAGACAGCTCCAGCCATTCTGCCCCAAGCCTGTAGTGCTGCAGGGTGTTGGTGCGACCCAAATGCAGGACCCAGAACTTGGCCTTGTTGAACCTCATCCCATTGGCCTCAGCCCATCCATCCAGACTGTCCTTCTGCAAAGCCTTTCTACCCTCAAGCAGGTCAACACTCCCACCCAACTTGGTGTCATTTACAAACTTACTGAGGGTGCACTCAACCCACTCCTCCAGATCATTGATAAAGATGTTAAAGAGAACCAGCCCCAGTACTGAGCCCTGGGGGACACCAGTCTTGACCAGCCACCAACTGGATTTAGCTCCATTCACACCACTCTCTGGGCCCAGCCTCCAGCCAGTTTTTAACCCAGTGCAGAGTACTCCCATTCAAGCCATAGGGATAGTGATGTACATGAAAAAAACAAAATGGAAGTTTGGATGCAGTGGTCTATGCCAGAAAATTAAGTTTTTCGTTTTAGTAACATCAGAAGAGAGAGGCACAAACTGAAGAAACTTGAAAATATACACAAATGTTACCTTGAGCTTCTGAAATATTTACATTATTCCTATCTTCCACTTTATTATCTGAAACAGGATCTTCCTAGGTTGAGAAACAGGTCTAATCAATTAATTGCAGATAAATAAGGAAGCAGGTTCATACTCGGATACTTAGGGATAGAGCTTATTAGATGGATTCTCAGTGGAACAAATGATATTGAAATGATTGAACCTGACATGGAACATACAGACAGCATATTACTTAATTATTAATGCAAGCACACATTTAATTCAACAACCAAGAAAAACACTGTAAAAAAATACTAGAATTGTAACAACAGATATTGAAAAAAAAAAATACTATCTGTGCATTAGTTACTGCCTTCCTTTTTCTTATGAAACAGCTAGAGGCATACACAGATTTAGGAAGGCCAAGTGGTTTATTTCCATCTCATCACCCACAGGCCACCATAGCAATGCTAATTGCAGGGGAGAGGCCAAAAGCCCTGAAGCTCCATTTCCTTCTCACTTATGGACAATAGAGATTAGCACACATATTTGCACATTCTAATATGACTACAGGAATTTGCTACTGCCTCAGCTGACCCCAGAAATATATCCCTCCAATTGCTGAAGCCTACACAAGCATAGTCCCAAGAGCCACCTCGGGCACTCACATCTGTCATGCACTCATGCCTTCAGCAAGTTTTGCTTGGTGCCTTTTTCCCAGGGAAAAACAAGCTTAATTCTGTATTGGGGTTTTTAACTTTAGCTGTGCCATCACTAGCTACATGTATACTGCTGTACAAGAAGATCCCAGAGTAAACATATTGCCAGTCAATATTGTCTGGCTGCAGCAGCTCCCTTGGGACTGGAACAGGACAGCTCCAGGGAGGTTTTACCTGTGTCCTGTGCATGAAGCTGAACACGTGGTACCTTTACCCACAGCACAGAGCTGCCCCTCAGCTCCTCTCTACTCTCACAGAGACACAATTACCAACAACACTGCTGCTGACAGGCAATATGCCAATGCACTTGTTCAATATTGCTTTAACAGTGACAGATTGCTAACTGGAGCAGTAAAATTAAAGTGTATTGAAGGCATATTGTCTTGCTTGAATATATCTGGAAACACAGAGGGGTTTTATTAATATTGTAGTAAGACATGCAATAAAACAATTAATAGCTTTTTTCTAGAGTATAAACCAAAAAACAAATTTCAACAAGCTACATAAAGCATTTGCACTCTTACATTCATGTTCTGGTTCTCCTCTTCATCATCTCTGTCCACTCTGAGCACCTGGAGAGGAACATTAGTCTCTCCACTCTTTAGGATGCTTTTATCAACATTTTCCATTCGTTGTTTTTCAGTTGTAACTTTAACTTTCAGCATATGAAACGGCGTTGGCACTTCACCCACATTCAGATACAGAGGCTCCCCCTCAAATATCACTCCCTCACATTCACCCTCTTTAAAACCAGGCGGTTGGTAATCAGATGGCGTAACTGCAGAAAAGAGTTCATTAAATGCATTAGAATTAAACACATTCTTGTAAAATTAATTTTAACTTGTGGGGCAAAAAGACTCTTTTCGCCTTTAAATACAAAGAGCTACTCCAAAAAATTGTGTGTGTGGACAGGTATAATCAATATTCAACTTGTACTAAATGAAGTTCTTTTTCCCTTACACAACAGGTAAAACCCAGTTAAAACTATCTGAAGCAGTTTAAGCATGAAGAGAGATGAGCTAGGAGCTCTGATTTTTCATTATAAAGCAATAATACATCTTGAAAGCAGAGCCAGACATTTAAATAGTCATCCAAACTAGAGCTAGTCTGGCAAATGTTACATCCTAGCACTCTCAGAAAAACACACTTTTTTAAAAACACACTGAAATCTTTGCTCCAAAGACAGTGACAAGAATGTATTCCCACAGTGAGATCAAATCTGTCCCCTTGGATTTTAAAAATTTCTGTGAGAAACAGACACATGCAAAATAACATCATTTAGCAAGTCCCAGCAACCATAAAGATTATACGTTAAAAGATTTCTTTGAATTGTTTGCCAATATTTGAAATCGAGGCAATATGGAAATACTACCTTCATCATAATAAAACAGCTTCATAGTCAGGCAAACATCATTTGGTAACGGACTCAGGTTTTGCATCAGAACATAAATCTTGCGAATCAGGAGGATACTTGCTTTCTTGGTGTCTGCACAGGTGATAGTAGAATCATTCCTTTTATTCTTACTGAAAACAGACAAAGTATTCAGATTTATATCTTTTTATACACAGAGTAATTGTTTCTATTATTAAGGTACGTGACTATTCAACAGACTATGTCAGAAGCAGGCATCACATTTATTGCCTAAGGTCTGAGGCTGCAACCACTGCAATACTGTCCAAGTTACCTGCGCATTTGCTGCCCCTTGGAAAATCAAAGTCTGAGCCAGGGACAGAGTGAAAGCATTATGGATCAGCAGCAGTGACCTGCTGTTGCATTTTACATTACACAATGCTTAAAAGACACTCATTCTGACAGAAAGGAAAGAGCAGGTATTTCCGAAAGCCCCAATTCTGCAAAGTCTTACATACTTGCTTTGCCTTAAATAAAACAAGTAATACTACTGACTTCGACAGGAATTGGATAAGACACTGCATGCCTACGTGACTCTTGGCATCCAGCTCCAACATTTCCATGCTCCTGTTCTACCAGCAGTTGACCCAAACCCTACCTTACTGCCACTAAAAATGCTCTCCCCTGCTCCTCACAGCCACACAGCTTAGAGAGGACCCCAAGGACCTGAAGAGCCAGCACAAGGCAAGCAACTGTAAGATTGAGTAGCCCTGTCTTTTGGAAGCACACCCTTAACTGTGCCAGTTTCAAACATCTGGTCCATCTGCAGATGGCCATCCCCTTTCCCTGCAGGGTATCAAGAGAAGCAGGCTCATGTCTTCTATTTTCAAATTATTCTGGCATGAACTTACACTAATACACAAAGGTAACCTGGTGTGCCTGAGAGTGACATCCCCTTCTATCAGTGTTTTTTACTTAACTAAACTCAGCCCAAAGGAACCGAGGTCTGCAGCACTGTAGTCTTTTTTTTTTTTTAAAAAAAAAATTTTATGCAGGAGGCAATTGAGTGGATCAATTAGTGGTGTCAATGCAGTGTGTGAATGCCTCCTTGAATTAGCCACGGGAGAAAGGAGTATGTGGCTCAGTCCAAAAAGTATAAGAACTACTAACAAAACAATTCCAAAGAGAACACATGGCTTGAAGCCAGCTCCAGCATGTTATTCCTTCCCTGTGACTGGGGATGCCCAGCATCATGATGGTGAGCATATTAGAGACCAGCAATGGGAATCCCATTGGTATTGTGACTGAACCGTGTATTGCAATAGCCATGCTTTCCTAAGGATAGCTTACCTTTGTGTTGCTTTTTCAGCATATTTTGTATCATGTCTGCTAAATGAGAAATCCCATGTAGCACCAAGTATATTCAAGTAAGCAATCTGATATTAAACATTTCACCCTCCACACCTGGAATATCTTAAAGAACCTGGTCAGAGAGTATTGGACTCTGACCCTAAGAATCATCTGATTAGATATTTACAATAATCTGACATAATGACTCACTGTATTTTAAGTCTAAGCTAATAGCATATGTTAATAAAATTTGTGGTAAAATCCCAAATTAAAAAAGGAAACAAACAGATAAAAAAAATCCGAAGTTTTTACATACAAGTGTATGCAAATGAACTGTAAAACCACAGTGCAGAATAAAGTCACAGTGACAGTACCTGCTGAAATCCAGGAGTGGCCCATTATGGGTGTACTTGAATTTGAAGTGGTAACATTCTGTAATTGTCTGCAAACAAATTCAGTAATTATTAAACTGTCAACTGCCGAGCAAACTACTACTGCTGCTGCTGCATCTGTCTAGTAGTCTATCAAACTTGCATTTAAAGAAAATAACAATAGCCCGACTCCTCTCTGATCCACTTACATGCACTGAATACAGCTTTCTAATGCTGTAACAATTACCAGTATTCATGTGTATAATTGTCATTAAATAAAGACGTACAGTATTTTTCAGGAACCACCATGATAAAGTTCTTGAAACATCAGCTTAAGTTTTCAGAATGAAGTATTAATTCAAATTTTAATTATTATGACAGTATTTCACACACATAACAGAGACATGGTGACACCCAGTGGTTACTTAAAACATACCATGCTTTTCACAAAGAAGTTCCATAAATTTGTTACACAGAGCTAGGACAATTCATCTTCATGGGCATTTAACTCTGCAACGACACTTTGGTTTCTTGCACTGGCCTGAGAATTACCTGACTAAATATTCAAAGGCAATTGCCCATGTAGCAATTCTGATAAGCTCTAGTGATTCTCATATTTTATATTTTGTCTTTTTTTTGTAATGTGAATGTTAAGTACTATTGCTTGCATACACGTTTCACTATAATTATACTTTCATCCAGTGTAATATTGTAGCAGATTTACCTGAGGGTCTTCTGGATGGGTATAGACCTGCATTTTTAAAGTAAAGAAGAAGCAGAATAAGAACTGTACATATCTCCAAGCATCTACCTTAAGAAATGTGTACCTTACTTTTCAGATACTTACTGCTAGGACAATCATTCTTAGCTGTTGCAAACATAATTAGAGAAAGAAAAAGAACATTAATTGTATTCCATAGCCTATTTCTGCTTACTAAGCTGCTTTGTTGCTCTAGCTCTGGAAACCAAAGTAGACAACTAAGGCCCATTTGAAGAGAAACCTCTTCATACACTTAATTCCTCATCTGTTTAAGAAAGGACGTACTCAACTGGCAGAAGAAAATTCCTACGTATGCCTGACTTTAAGTGTTTCTGTTTACAAAGAACATTATCCTGCAATGTCTGCGCATCCCACATTGTAGCAAACTGTTTTGACATATTAAATCACAGCTATTCCCTAACTAGAGTCCTATAACTACACTGACAGCTAATGGACTTAGATACATGAATGTTTCAATACATTTAAAATAGCTAAATAATATGGAAGACTTACATATTTCTTCTGCAAGGCATCATAGCATCCTAACATCCTGCAAAAGTTAAATAACATTGTCCATCTAATTTCCATCTGCTTCACTGCTAAATAAAGTAGTTCCCGAAACGAAACTCTTGTGTTTCGCCCTCTTACTATTATATTACAGCAATAAATAATACTTGTTATTCTATGTTTTTACTAGTAGTGATATAAACAATAACTACCTTTGTAACACCAATTCATCCTAACTTCTTTGCAGACTAAGTAAAAATATAATCTGTAAGTAAATTTATCAGTAAAAACATAATGCAATTGTACATGTACCGTTTTCAAACACCTTCTTACACATGGATTCATTTATCAGTTTATAAATAAACATGTACTTCAGCCAAACACAGACATCTCTGAAGCACAAATGAGTTACCTTATTGTCCTTACTCAGATGTTGCAATTTGCTTTTTATATAGCATACAAACAACGGCCAAATAGTGAATCAAAACTGACCCTGATTTTTTCCTAACATTTCTTTTGCATCTAGACAACAAGCAAAAATTGGTTTTGGTGTGCACATGATGCCGAGTTAAGAAAGGCTACTCACCTGTAAACTTCAAACAGGTAGCACCCACCTTTCAAACAAAACCCAGGGAGGTTTTCCTTGTCAGCATCCACAGGCTGCCACGCCACTGCCCTCACTAATGTCTGATGCATGAGGGCAAGGTGAAATGCACTCGGCGCCACTTCAGTTCCCTCTACCACAGAGGATCAATTAAGAAATTCCACATTACACTAAAGGAAGCCTTTCCCCCACCTCTCTTAGTGACAGCACACAGACAAAGAGCAAATGACTTAACTTCACCTTTAACATCAGAACTCAGACCTACATCTCTGAACACCTCAACACTGACAGCTGCTGCAAACCCCCTCTGCTGAATGCAACATCCTTCCCAATGCCTCACCTTGTCCTAAAACTGCTAAAAGCATGAAAAGAAAAAAAGATAGGCTTTATATGTCTATAAATCTCAAAAAAATAAGTATTTGTATTCAAGGCAAGGCCTTATATACTCTTTTCTAAACAGCAACAAGAGCAGCCACGAACAAGTCTCACAGTTACTATGATCAGAAAGAAAGTCAAAATAAATACCTCTGGTCCCAAGTGACATATTTGCACTCAACTGTGAATGTACAAGCAGACAGACTGTCCTTTGCAGACACAGTTCTGCCTCTGGATACAAAGAACAACAGTACCCCTTTCTTATACAAGTCTGAGAGCAAGATCTTTAAATTCAGACACACAACTTTAACATTGCATCTCCTGTTCAACTAGAGGGGAATTACTGGTTAGATCTTTGCATTTATGTGCAGCCTTGAGCACTCACATACACCCACATGAACTAAATGTAAAGTATAATTACTCTGTAAACAAGTATTTATGCTCTACTAAGCACTAAATTGTAAGTCTTTCTAGAAACACAACTGTACAAGTCAATTACATCTCTATCAAAATACATACATTTTGACTTTTCACTTAAAAAAAAAAGTAGCTGCCAACATAGTAAATACCATGCACTAAAAGCACTGCCCGGCCTCTTGTTCACTCGCAGCAAGTGAACTTTTTTTATTTGTAGCTGGAAACAACTAGAAAAGTATCTTTCAGAATTGACATGCTGTGGAAATGTTCTATATGCACTGTAATTAACATACCATTTCACCAGTTGAGTAGAGCCAGGACAGTTCTTGTCTTCCCGCAGAATTTTGACACAGACATCTCAGAAGAAGAATATAAACATGGATATTTACTTCGGACAGAATGCAACTGCATTGATATCACAGTGAAGTTCATTAACTACAAGTATCAAAAAGTGTATGAAAAGCAGATTAAAATTAACCTTACCAACAGGAGTAGACACAGTTTTAATCACTGAATTAGCATCGCCATTCTCTAACAAAAATCAACAATAACCTATTAGTGAAACTTCCATTACAGGCATTACAAATGGCTATTACCTTTAATTAAGGGGACCAAGCAGCTTTAAAAACACTCATTAACTTCATAACAACCCGACAACAACAGATTTCGCAAAGAAATGTAAAAACAGCCTGTTACC
This sequence comes from Tringa tobata, assembly GCA_033628505.1. Classification (NCBI taxonomy): domain Eukaryota; kingdom Metazoa; phylum Chordata; class Aves; order Charadriiformes; family Scolopacidae; genus Tringa; species Tringa tobata. The sequence goes on along the minus strand of JAHREE010000595.1, from coordinate 221,825 downwards.
ATCCATGTATCTTGTTCCATAGGCACTTTCAGGAAAGATGCCTCTCAGGTATGTAATGCAGGACACCGCTACTGCCAGGAGCCTCTTCACTAGCATCAGGGATTGCTGTTCAGTAGATATTTTGTTAGGAAATACAACTGCACTCTGCAAATTGGAGAAAGAAAAGAATTAATCTCTGTCGACAACAACAAACCTGTACAGTCTGCAATCTGGTACAATGCCCTCTTAGTGTTTTAATTTCATTGAAAAGTATGACTTTTGCCATTTATAAAGTTAAGCATATGCCTAACGCTTGCTGTTACTATGTTTATAGGACACAAAGTTAAGACTTAAACTACTTCAGTATTAAGCATCTTTATTTGTAAGTAAGTGTTGCATTAGCCATTAGTAATTTTAAAGTGAAGAAATATTACCAAGCATCTGGGTACACTATTTCAGCTAAAAATTAACAATTTATCCAACTCAAATAATACATTGTGCTGAAATACACAAAAAAATCCTACCACGCAATTCCTTTGTTTCTGAGAAGTTGCCATTTTGCAGATAGTCTTCTGTCTGTTAATAAAACATCTGCATTAACACACGTACAACCACCGCTCACAAGCTCACCGCTCACACGTACAATCACCGCTCACCCAGGCTGCAGCTATTCAGCTTTTGCAAGTCAGTACCCAACCCAACAAACACTTCCTGCACAATTAACCTGGATCAGTTCAAACAAACGCTGTCATTTTAATGAAACAGGGCAGAGGAACTCATCTAATAAACCCCAGTACTGGACTCTTCTTTTTCACACCAGCACAGACCTCCCCAAGCCTGCAGTATGTGGTAAACAGAATATTGTGTGCCTATTTAGATGAAACCTAAGCCTTTGAAAGCAGTGCTCTGAAGGGCCAACTGACACCCAATTGACACATTTTCAAAGCACCCGAAGAAGCAGCTCTCCACAGTTAACGCACCTCCAGCCAAAACTCAACCATCCCCCTTTGAAAACACCACCAGGCCTAGACAACTTAAGGAGGCATTGCAGAGAGCAACTCCTCTCTAACTACTCTGTTGAGCCACCTTCTCATTAAGCCTTTAACCCTCAGCACCACATACCTGACTCAAACCTTCCCCACCATCTCTAAGAATGAAACGTACCCACATCCACAAACATGGAAAATGTCTTTTCTAACAAGGAGCTTGCTCCTGGACCATTAATGGAACTAAACTCCCCTCAGCTGAGCCTCCCCAAACCCCCCTGATCCCAGCACAGGACCGCACCTCTGTGAGAAAAGACCCTTCCCAGCACTCAGGCAGCCCTACAACAGACAACCCGCCTCCTCCAGGTATAACGGCCACCCACACAAGGCAAATGCAGCACCAGCTGCCCGTGAGGAGACCGCTCACCTACCGCCTCCCACCACAACGCCCACACGCAACGCCCCGCCTCACCCAAACCGCCCCCGCCCCCCGCTTTTATACCCCAAGGGGCCGTGTGCAAACCCAGGGGCGGGGCTTGCCTTCAGCACGCGGCGCTGGGGGCTGTGCATAGCGGCGTCGCGCGAGCCGCCACAGTGTGAGCTCAGCGGCGAGAGGCGGGTTCGTGAAGGGAGGCGGCGGCTGAGGGGCGGGGATGGTCGCTCTCGGCTCCTTCGCCCGGCTAAAGACCGTAGGGATTCACGGCAGCTCCCCTTCGCTGAAGCGGTCGGAAGCCCGTGTAAGTATGATTTGTGCTTAAGCGTAAAGAAAAAGTTTGAATGGGAGTGCAGTCTCACCCAACGCTTTCCACATGGAGACCTTTTTCCCTCAGAATTGGTTTTACCTTCCTGTGGGATGCAGGCACTGGGCTTGATCTCAGGTCGTGCCGTGGGGAGGTGATGGCAGCTGGAAGTGCCTGTGGCAGCATCGGTATTTTGGTGTCCCTGTCACCACAACTCAGACCAGCATGAAACTACTGACAGCGGCTACGCTCCCTCCTCACGCTTTAGGCAGCAGGGGGATGTTCACAGAGTCATAGAGCCATGGAACGGTTTGGGTTGGAAGGGACCTTAAAGACCACCCAGTCCCCCCCTGCCCTGGGCAGGGAGGTTGCTCCAAGCCCCGTCCAACCTGGTCTTGAGTCCCTCCGGGGATGGGGCCGGCACAGCTTCTCTGGGCAACCTGGGCCAGGCTCTCACCACCCTCACACCAAAGAAGTTCTGCCCCACATCTCAGCAGAATCCCCCCCCCTCTCCCTGCTGGCCACGCTGCTGGGGATGCAGCCCAGCGTCCGGAAAAAGAACAGAAAAGTCTGGTGTTATGGTTTGAGAAAAACCCATAACACTCTATTGTCGTTTAGACAATTATTCTATTACCTGATGACCCCTCCCCACCCGGGAAGGGGAATCGGGAAACAGAAGGAAACACAAGGGTTGAAATAGAAATCGTTTTAATAGACTAAGACTAAATAATTAACAATAATACTAAAGAACCAGTATTAATCCCGATACTGATATAAGATACAGGAATTATACTCAGCCAGTTATATCAG
>JAHREE010000595.1:164477-179310 GCA_033628505.1 Tringa tobata | reverse complement strand
TAGTACAGCTAATGTAAAAACCACTGTATAAAAGAGCCGGTTTAAAATATGAGACAAAATCATTTTCATGCTTAAACAAGTTATCAGTAGGAGCTGTATGTGCAAGTTCTAAACCACTAAGCTTCTGGTCAGCCCTGGAGTGGCCAGGCAGCTGGATCCTTGTAGGTCCCTTCCAACTGACCTTTTCCGTTCTAAAGCAAGTGTAACTTTAAAGCTTGTTTTCCAGTTTCAGTAACAGACACGGTCCTGCTTTTCTACATGTCAGTAGCCTGTGCTAGAGCCAGGCTTAGAAGGCTGCTTAAAGTTTCCTTCTAGACTTGCTCAAATATAAAGTTAAGGAGAGTATGTTTTCTGCTGTGTGCCTTCTTTTTCAAGTGCATGGTGTTGGGACTGCCAGTTATGTTCTAAGGGTTTGCCTTGAGGCAGCATCAAAATGAATATTTATTTTGTCACTGGATTTATTCACAGATAGTATAAGAAAGCACAGCAAATGTGCCCTGCCATGTCTTCACGATGACTGGTTCTCTGTTGGTTCTGTATCAAACATGATCATTACAGCCTTTTTAATATGTGAGGCTTAGTAGTGAGTGTTTCAGTGATCGTTGCTATCAGCAGTCCTAGGTGCTTTTACCCGTTGCTTGCTGCACGATGGTGTCTGCTTTTTAATACGTCGCATCCACCTGAGGATGTGAAATTTTCAGCATTGAAGAACATGAGGCTTGGTTTCACGTGGCTTCCTTCAAAGACCAGATGGACGTAAAGTCTGTTTGCTCACTGGTAGTTTGAGACGCCTAAAAATTGGTAGATGTCACTCTTCCATCTATGTTTTCTTTTCCATAAGCTCTGGTGGCACTCTGGCATCCTGTGGCAGATTGTATTGCTGTGGGAACAACTTAACCAATTAATTAATTTGCAAATGGGATTGTGTTTTTTTTTTTCTGCATATGTTGCTTTTGTTAGGAAATGTTCAGTAATGACATTCCCAGAGTAATTAACTCTGACAGCACTTCAGATTGTAAGAGAATGGAAATTAAGAAGCCTGTAGGTTAATGAGTGTACTTTTTAAAAAAAAAAAAAAGTGGAAGGAATGGAGAAATAGAACCCATGTATGATGTGTTGGACTTATGTCCCTTTATAGCTGCCTTCTGGCTCTCATGCAAGTACCGTGCTTCATGTGGTATTTATGAGAGTGGCCTGACACCTTTTGGGTGTTACTGGAAGGTTCTCTTTTTTATAGAGTCTTGTTTTATGTTTATGTTCCCAAAAACATGTCTGATTTTTTAGAAGGATGTACTATCTAACTGTCTGGAATACATGGAAAAAAATATAAGGCCTCTGTTGTAACTCCTGTTCTTTTGCCACATCTTCTGAATCTGTTTGTGACTCTGTGGCTTTTTCTCTGTTACTGCTTTGATACTGCCAAAAAATATTAAGCCCTTGTTTAAAAAAAAAAGGGGGGGGGGGGAGTGTAGTCAGTGTGGATGAGTTTAGATCTTGAACAAAAATTCTATGTCTGTGTTAGGGGAGTTAACTATGAATTACATATTTTATGAGTCTCACAATTTTCTTTCAGATATGCCAATTCAAGTGTAAATGAATGTGGTGTCCCTTTGGTGTCCCTTTGAACAACTTTACTGCTTAGTTCTGCATCTGTTTCTCCACTTACAGACCAGAAGCAGTCATTACTTAATATATTAAAATGTGCTGAAGATAAAACTAATGTTTTATTTGGGCTCAAGGCAGAAGAGGTAGATAAAGTGCTTTCTGCTAATATTTGTAAAGCTTTTGGGTTCAACAGCTGAAAGGGGAGAATGAAAAGGATATTCACCTCTAGAGTACTGGGGTCAATTTCTGTGTTACATCATTTGTCTCTGCTTTCCAACCACGGGTCTTTTGCAATGGTTGTCTTTGAAGCTGCAGGCTCTGGGAAAAGGTCCGGCTACAAGTAAAAGCAAAGATGACCTCGTGGTGGCAGAGGTAGAAATCAATGATGTCCCCCTCACGTGCAGGAACCTGCTGACGAGAGGACAGACTCAGGATGAGGTATGTTCAGGATCTGTGTTGGATTTGTTAGGCTTGGCAGCACATTTGTACCTCTTCGTAAGGTTAAAAGAACTTGCAAGAAACTATATTCAGTGTTTGTTTGTTCTTTTTACGAAACTCACTGTGTTTTTAAGACACTTGATTAGTGTTTAATTGGTGCATTCAATAAAATGCTGTATGATGAGATAAGGTAGCATAGCTAGTATCCTTTAGCAGACACCATTCATTCTCTTACCATTTTATTAATAGACTTTGGTCTTTTTATAGCACAGCATAGCCTAAACCACTTTGGGGTTTTTGCATGTGCTTTGTTTACTATTGGTAAACTTTTTCACTGGGTTTTTTTAATTGTTTGTAGATAAGTCGGCTGAGTGGAGCCGCTGTCTCTACTCGAGGGAGGTTCATGACTGCAGAAGAGAAAGCAAAAGTGGGACCTGGGTTTGTATTTCTTTTTTGGGGTTCTGCTTTTCTTTTTTTTCCTCATGGGGTGGCCAAGTGGTGGGGTTTTTGCTTTGTTTTTCGTGAGCAGTGTCACCTTCACATGTCAGAGCAAATTGACTATTTACTGACTGCATAGTTGCTTTCCTACCTGCTTAATATTGAGAGAGTGAAATAAAAATAAATTAAAAAAAACCAACAAAAAACCCCAGCTGTACTGAAATTCTTCCAACTGAACACTATCCTGTGCATTTTGCCAAGAATGGGCAACTTTCCAATTGCAAAGAGAGCTAATATTTCATAGACTTGGTGCTTTTAGTTAGTTAACCTTTTGTGTGGACAAGCAAATTAAAGTTTTCAGGGGTGTAACTTTAATTAAAGTAATTGTGTAAATAACTTTTAGATCTTTTTAGTTTTCAGTGCAAAGCTTTGCTTCCTGAGCTTTGTGATACTCAATGAATATGTATTTACTTCCTTATTTGAAGTGTATTTCAAATCTTTATGGAAGACTTTATGTGCCTAAATGACTGTAATATAATCAGATTGCGTCCGTTACTGTGTATGGGTTTAATGGTATATTTGACATTTCCTTTCCAGAGATCGTCCTTTGTATCTTCATGTCCAGGGGCAGACGCGGGAATTGGTTGACAGTAAGTGTACAAAGCATTCTGTGTTTTTTCACTTTATTTGGGATAAAGAGGCTTTACTGAGGGGCTTATCACAGAATCATTCAGGTTGGAAAAGACCCTTGGGATCATCCAGTCCAACCATCAACCCTACTCTACAAAGTTCTCCCCTAGACCATATCCCCCAACACCACATCTAATCGTCTCTTAAACACATCCAGGGATGGTGACTCAGCCACCTCCCTGGGCAGCCCATTCCAGTCTCTGACCACTCTTTCTGTGAAGAATTGTTTCCTAATGTCCAGTCTAAACATACCCTGTTGCAGCTTGAAGAGCCATTCCCTCTTGTTCTATCACTAATTACCTGTGAGACCAGCACCAACCTCTCTACAGTGTCCTTTCAAGTAGTTGTAGAGTGATGAGGTCTTCCCTCACTCAGCCTCCTCTTCCTCAAACAGTCCCAGCTCCCTCTTCATTAGACTTATTCTCCAGGCCCTTCACCAGTTTCGTTGCCCTCCTCTGCACTCTCTCCAGCACCTCGAGATCTCTCTTGTATTGAGGTGCCCAAAACTGGACACAGTACTCCAGGTGTGGCTTCACCAGTGCTGAGTACAGGGGCACAATCACCTCCCTACTTCTGCTGGTCACACTAATACAAGCCAGGATGCCGTTGGCTTTCTTGGCCACCTGGGCACACTGCTGGCTCATATTCAGCCACTTGTCAATTAGAACCCCCCAGATCCTTTTCTGCCAGGCACCTTTCCAGCCACACTTCCTCAAGCCTGAAGCAATGCATGGGGTTGTCGTGGCCCAAGGGCAGGACCCAGCCCTTGTCCTTCTTGAAGCTCATACCATTAACATTGGCCCATCAATCCAATCTAGCCAAGTCTCTTTGTAGAGCCTCCCTATCCTCATGCAGATCAACACTCCCACTTATGACTGGTATGGATTTGTACTATAAATATCTTAGTGTTGGTAACAGCCCCCACTTAAACGTTGATATTAAGATCTCTGCTCAAAACTACCTAAGGCCTGTGTCCTGCATTAGTCATGAAACTGAAACTTTTGATGGAGTAGGAGGAAGGTGGGGGCAGCAGAGGTGGGTTCCTGGGCAGGTGCAGCTCTGATGTATGAGTGCATTCACTGATAGCACACTGAGACCCCCTTACAATAGGTGTGTGACAGGGAGGCTTTCCCTTTAATATACAAGTATGAACATTTTTTGTGGAATATCTACATTTCCATTAGAAGCACAAAGAACTCCTGTCTTGCCTGTGCCTGCCAGAAAGAAGGGAAAGGTATGCAGTGTTCAGGCATTTGTTTGTTCTGTGTATCAGTTCACAGGCTTGCCCTCAGTTGTATCTCAAAACTTGAAGCTGCCCACTTTTACCAACTGTGATTTCCATGGCCAATAATTAATTTTCACATGTTAGTTTGCTCATTCATGCAGCTGTAAATTCTGTATGGAGTTAATGTAAATGTTTCTAGCACTTGCTAAAAATGTGTGGACTAAAAATGCCCACCTGCATATATTAACCTAAGCTTTACCACAGTGGGAGTGGAGAAAGAACCCTGATGCTTTTCCATCCTTTGGGATCCGATCCCAGAATGCCAGTATTGGGCCTCGCCCTCAAATACGATCTTCTTGCCTGTAGATCTGCTGTCACAGAATATGGGAAAGTAACCTGGTCTTTTCATTGTTTGGTGAATCTGGGCAGTTGACAAGGGCTGAAATATAAATTATTTTCATATTCTGTCAACTAGGAGCTGTTAACCGAATTAAAGAGATAATTACTAACGGAGTAGTGAAGGCAGCCACAGGTTCTAGTCCAACATTCAACGGAGCTACAGTCACTGTCTATCACCAGCCAGCCCCTATTACTCAGTTGTCTCCAGCAGTTGGCCAAAAACCTCCATTCCAGTCAGGGGTGAGTAATTAATTTATGTGAATTTCATTGAATATTGCTGATTACAAGATTTACCTATTTAAAGTAAAGGCAACCCCAAAAAATAAGGAAAAAACCCAATCCTTGTGTGTTGTGAAAAGTGGAGGACTAGTCAGACTGAGTCTGAAGAGTGAGACTGAGATGACAGTAGCCTCCTAGAAGAAAAGGGATGGGGAGAGCAGTCCTGCTTACAGAAAAGCAAAGGGCTGACTGTGCCATTCAACACTTGACTGTTCTGACTGCCATAGAAACAAGGCTTCTGGCCTCCAGTGAAATGAACATCCTAATAACCTTTTGAGTGAAATAATAAGCTTTTAATGTTACATTTACAGATGCATTATGTTCAGGACAAGTTATTTGTTGGTCTGGAACATGCTGTACCTACATTTAATGTGAAGGAAAAGGTGGAAGGGCCTGGTTGCTCCTACTTGCAGCACATTCAAATTGAAACGGGTGCCAAAGTTTTTCTTCGTGGGAAAGGCTCAGGTTGCATAGAACCAGCATCAGGCAGAGAAGCTTTTGAACCCATGTACATCTACATCAGGTATGAGATGGTTGGTTGTTTTCTTTAAGTAAAAAATAAAGAACCACCAGTGACCAGTCATAGAATCATAGAATGATCTGGGCTGGAAGGGACCTCCAAAGGTCATCTAGTCCGATCTCCCCGCAGTCAGCAGGGACACCCCCAACTAAACCAGGTTGCCCAAGGCCTTGTCGAGCCTTACCTTGAATATCTCCAGTCATGAATGTGGCTTAATGTTTAATGAATGTGGAGAATTCTTCATTCAGGCTGACTTAGTGCAAATGAAATAGTTTTTGAACCTGAGTTTTATTTTAATAGAGATCTCTCTAAAGTGATCAACCGTATGGTGATATGGTCTAAAGTGATATTCAGCCATGAGGTGTTGCTTTCATTGGGAACACAGTAAAGCTGCATTCTTTTGGGGCCTGGGTTTACGATGTACGACTGATCAAATCAGTGTTCTGTGCTCCTGCCTTGCAATATTTAGAATAACCTGAATTTTCATGTAGAAAATATTAATTGCTTTCGTACACAATTGTGGTAAAAAGTGCAGAGCTGCTGGAGTCCTGTTGAGGTGACTGATTACTCGTAAGAGGGATAAGATCTGACAGTAGGTTGCTGATGAGAGAAGTAGCTCCCAAACTTGGTGGAAACATTTGTGCTTATATTTTTTGTATGTATTTTCAGTCACCCAAAGCCAGAAGGTTTGGCAGCTGCTAAAAAGCTGTGTGAGAATCTATTGCAAACTGTGAGTAGCTCTTACAAATACGAGATTTGGGAGCCTGTTGTAGCTTTAGCATGTGCCTAGCTAATGATTTTTTTTTAAAATGCTCTCAGCAAAACTGTCCATGTGTTCTGATTTGCTAATAGGTCTTTCCTTCTAAGTACTGCTCTCTAATTTTTGTATCATGAACACACAATTCTCAGGATAGAGCTGTAGTAGTGGAATTTGGGGGGGGAAGTATAGAATCATTGAGATTGGAAGAGACCTTTCAGATCATTGAGTCCAACCGTCAGCCTGACACTGCCCAAACCCCCACTGACCCATGGCCCTCAGCACCACGTCTGCCCGGCTTTGAAATCCCTCCAGGGATGGTGACTCCACCACTGCCCTGGGCAGCCTCTTCCAGTGTCTGACAACCCTTTGGGTGAAGAAATTTCCCCCAATATCCATCTAAACCTGCTGTGGAGCAACTTGAGGCCACTTCCTCTTGTCCCATGGCCTGTTCTTTGGGAGAAGAGACCAACCCCCCCTGGCTACACCCTCCTTTCAGGGAGTTGTAGAGAGCAAGAAGGTCTCCCCTCAGCCTCCTTTTCTCCAGGCTGAACATCCCCAGCTCCCTCAGCCGCTCCTCACAAGACTTGTGCTCCAGACCCCTCACCAGCTCCGTTGCCCTTCTCTGGACCCGCTCCAGTCCCTCCTGTCATGAGGGACCCAAAACTGGACATAGCCCTTGAGGTGAGGCCTCACCAGTGCCCAGTCCAGTCACTGCCCCACTCCTGCTGGCCACACTGCTCCTGACACAGGCCAAGATGCTGATGGCCATCTTGGCCACCTGGGCACACGGCAGGCTCATATTCAGCCACTGCTCACCATCATCCCCAAGTCTTTTTCCATCAGGCAGCTCCAGCTACTCTTCTGCACTTCATGGCGTTGTTGTGACCCAAGTGCAGGACCTGGCCCTTGGCCTTGTTGAACCTTGCACCGTGGGCCTCAGCCCACCAACCGAGCCTGTCCAGGTCCCTCTGCAGAGCTGTCTACCCTCAAGGAGATGAACAGCCTGCCTGATGTGGTGGTGTCAGCAAATGTACTGAGGGTGCCCTCGCACGGCAGCCTGTGAATGCTTCTTGAGCACAGCTGGAGTGGGGGGCAGGGGAGGAATTCTGCTTTCTTCTGAGTGCTGTAGCTTCCTTTGCTTTACCTTTAAATGTTGTCCAGAGCTGTGCTGTCTGCTTTATCTTTCATAAAGTGATTGTTGTACCAAATTTTTTTTTTTAAATATCTCATGTGTACACATAGAAAATTAAATTTCTCATCTTTTCTTATACGAATGCAAATAGAGTAAAATCCTGTGAGACTGTCTTTCTGTTAGTATTGATAATTGAGTGTGGGCCACAAAGTCTCTGTTGAAAAATATGTGGAAGCTTTTAGATTCTTTTGACTTTGAGTATTTTGCCTCTAATGAGGTAATTAGTTTCCCACTATTTCCTCTGAAAGATTGTCCTGTATTTTACACAAACCTGATGCATAGGCCAGCCGGATGAGTGGGATGTTCAGTGGGGTTTTGGTGGCGGAGTTTTGTTTTCAGTTTTTTTGCTTGTATTATTGCTGTCTTTGTGTAGAGTGTGTTCTGTAATTGAAGTCCCCTTAGAATGTTATGGGGATGTGTGATAAGATGCCTTTTGCCTGCAAAAGGTTAATATAGTAAATACATGTTTATTGTCTAATCTTTAAAAATTCTTTGTAGGTTCATGCTGAATATTCCCGATTTGTGAATCAGATAACCACTGCAGTCCCATTAGCAGGTAAGCATTAGCAATAACAAAGTCTTTGGAGTTGCATTCTGTAGAGCTGTACTTACAGTTAGTTTTATAGAACTTATTTATTTGTGGAAGTCTTTTAAGTCCTTCAATTGAAAAGGAAGTATGGCATCTTTTACATTTAGTAATTAAATTCGATATTTTTGTGACTCTAACTGAATTGAAGATGACCCTTTTTTTTTCCTCATTTCTCTCACCAGGCTTCACGCAGCCCGCTGCTATAAATAGCGTACCCTCCCAGCCATCGTATTACCCTTCCAATGGGTATCAGTCTGGTTATCCTGTTGTTCCCCCTCCTCAACAACCAGTTCAGCCGCCCTACGGTGTACCCGGCATAGTACCACCTGCAGTGCCATTGGCACCTGGAGTCCTAACAACGCTACCTACAGGAGTTCCGCCTGTGCCAACACAGTACCCAATATCTCAAGTACAGCCTCCAGCCAGCACTGGCCAGGTACTGCTACAGATTAAATATTTGTCCTATAGTTGTCAACTTACTGTTGACAAACAGTAAGAAACAAAGCTGTTTCTTTGCTATCAATAAAATAAGTAAAGTGCCAGATGGCGAATTCTTTAGGGCATTTTATTTTCGTTACTGCTCCTGTCTAAGCAACTAAACTGTTGGTATGACTGCTTCATATTGCATTTTTGGTATCATAGCCACCTGCTAACATAAAGGATATTTGCAGGGGGTAGCTGTTCGTTTATGAAAAGCATTATTGCAGGCTAGGATGCAGCTGTACAATGAGTTTGAGTTACAGATAGTGATTAGTTGGAGGTGGGAGCGTTCTATAAATGAAATACTTGTTTAAGTTGAATTTCCTTCTCGCTTCTCTTAGGTTCTGCAAAGAGAAACTAGTTGTGTCTTCTGTGTATGAAACTCTACATTGAATTAATACTCTGTGTATTATTTTCTTGTGTTTTGTTTTGTTTTCAACTTCTGCATGCCAGAGTCCACTGAGCGGTCCTTTTCTTCCTGCTGCCCCAGTAAAAACAACTGTGCCGACTGGTACACAGCCACAAGTCCAACCCCATCCCCAAGGTCAAAAGAGACGCTTCACTGAGGAGCTACCAGATGAGAGAGAGTCAGGACTGCTGGGATATCAGGTGGAATAAAATTGACAATTTTACTTCATTCACCAAAAGGGAACTTGGCTAGAGAGAGATTATTAGCAGTTTATTTGGCAGCAGTCATGCAAGACCTTTGGCACATGGCAGCAATTGTTACACAAGGTGGAGACCACGCTGTGCTTCTTTTGAGTGGATGCACTGTTCTTAAACTGTGACTGACTTGCTTCATTGGCAGCTTGCTTTACATACCCCCAATCTTTCCTGAAAAATAGCAGTGCGTTCAGGTCAAAGAGATGACAATAGCGTGTTACTGATTAGTTTAAAGGGAGATTATTTGAGGGTTTGATTGGGTTTTTGTGGGTCTTTTGGGTAGGCTTGTTTGAGGGGCGGGAGGGAAGTGTGGTATTAACTTCCAGATTTTCCTGTTTACTTTTCTTGCAGGTTGCACTTGAGAGGATTTCAAGAAGCCTAGTTTTAAGATACTGATTTTATTATTTTTTTAAATAGGGAATTTTAAACAGTTGATTTTACTAAAAATAATTTTGAGTTCTTCAGGCTTGTATGTGAGAAGTGAGTTTCTGGAAATGCCTTTCTAATGATATACCCCTGCTCACAGACAGAAACCCATAACAAAAGCTTTGCCTAGAGACAATAAGGAAGTGCCTATATGTTAGACCTAATATTAGTGTCTCGAGCAGAGTTTACTGTGGCATGAGGTCTGTACAGGATTCAGAATGAGCTGATTGAGGAGATAGTTGATCTGTGAAGGAAGCAGCTATCTTTACTGTCCCAGGCTGCTGAAAAGATGGAGTAGGTGGTCAGGTGTCTCCATATTGGTGCTCAGGTGTATTTCTTACTATGTTGCCCTCAGTATTTTTAGGAGAAAGCATTTTGTTTAACAATGGTGATTAGTGGTTTCTTCTGCTAGTTGTCAATATGCTCTGAGAAGTTTGGTTTCCTATCATTATCATTAAGGAGCTATAGCTTATGTTATAGTTGTAGATTTGCTAATGCCGTGTGTTTTTCTGCTCATAGCATGGACCCATTCATATGACTAATTTAGGTACAGGCTTCTCCAGTCAGAGTGAAATCAATGGAGCCGGATCGAAGCCAGCAAGTTCCTCAGGAAAGGAGAGAGAGAGGGACAGGTGAGTGATAAAGGAATTATGTTCAGGCCTTTTCTGATTCTGTTGGAAAGCTTATTTCAGAGACAGTCTGTGTTTCATGTTCTCTTCTCTGACTTGGGGATTAGGGCATTTTTTTTTGTTGTGGGTGGGGTTTTGTGGGTAGTTTTCTTGTTGTTTTGTTCAGATTTTTTTAAGGAGAAGAGATGCAAGGGTTACCTTTTCATGCTACATAATGAAAATTGTTTAATTTCCACTCCTTTTAAGTCTGTATTCTCTTACTTTGTCTGCATCTGGTATTTTGCCAGCTTGCTGAGATAACAGGGTATTTTAGTGAAATAGGTTAGCACTTACACTTTAAATTATTCCAATTTTAAAACAAATGTGAAAAAGTTGTAAACTTGAAATTTTGCAGCCTGAAGTTTTGGGGAAATGTATACTTGATAGTCCCTCTTGTTTTCTGGTCATTATGAAATACATTGAGGGTATTGGTAAAGCATCCTACATTCTCCATCTTGTATGTAGTCCTAAATTCAGCATGGCTGTTTGAAGTCATCGGGCATCACTGCTTGTCCTTATCCACTCCAGTGCATTGAGCCACAAAACTGTCGGGTTTGCGCTTTATTTCATAGCATAGTTTGAGTTGGAAGGGACCTTTAAGATCATGCAGTCCACCCCCTCTGCCATGGGGAAGGACGTCTTCTATGGATCAGATTGATCAAAGCCCCATCCACCCTGACCCTGAACACTTCCAGGGATGGGGTGTCCACAGCTTCTCTGGGAACCCAGTGTATCATCACCATTCAGGAAAGAATTTACTACTTATATCTAATCTAAATCTGCCCTCTTTTAGTTTAAAACCATTACCCATGTTCTGTCAGTACAGGCCTTGGTAAAAAGTCTCTCCATCTTTCTTGTAAGGCCCAATTAGGTATTGAAAGGTCTCCCCAGATTCTTCTTTTCTCCAGGCTGAACAACCTCAACTCCCTCAGCCTGTCCTCACAGCAGAGGGGCTCCAGCCCTCAGATAATTTTTGTGGCCTCCTCTGGACCCACTCTTAACAGGTCCATGTCTTGTGCTGGAGACCCTAAAGTGGATGCAGTGGGCAAGGTGGGGTTTTGAGAGCAGAGTAGAGGGAGAGAATCACCTTCCTCAGCCTGCTGGCCATGCTTCTTTTTATGCAGCCCAGGTCATGATTGGCTTTCTGGGCTGCAAGCGCATATTGCTGGCTTGTGTCCAGTTTCTCATCCACCAGTACCCCCAAGTCCTTCTCTGCAGGGCTGCTCTCCATCCCTTCATCACCAGCTGGGGTTGTTCTGACCCAGGTGCAGGACCTTGGCCTTGTTGAACTTAATGAGGTTCACATGGCCCCACTCCTCAAGCCTGTCAAGGTCCTTCTGGATGGCATCCAGTTCCTCTAACGATTAGACTGTACAGCTCGGTGTCATCTGCAAACTTGTTGAAGGTGCACTTGATCCCACTGTCTATGTCATTGAGGAAGACATTAAACAGTATTGGTCCCAGTATTTGAATGATACCACTTGTTACTGGTGTCCCCCTGGACATCGAGCCATCGACTGTAACTCTTTGGATGCGGCCAGGCCATCCAGCCAGTTCCTTAGCCATGTCTCTCTGAATTTGAGGCAGGAATATTGGGGGGACTGTAATTGAAGACCTTACAGAAGTCCAGGTAGGTGACACCAGTTGTTCTTCCCTTTTCCAGTGCTGCAGTCACTCCATCATAGAAGGCCACTAGATTAGTCAGACAATTAAAAGTTAAACTGCTCAGGTCAAGGACTGAATTATAAATTTGTTTGCTATTACCATCGATTCTTTGCCTGTTTTTAAAAAAAGGAAAAATAAGGGTTTGCATTGGTTTAAATAGGCAGTTGATGCCTCCGCCAGCGTTTCCTGTCAGTGGGATGAAATCGGAATCTGAAGAAAGAAACGGTGCGGGGTCTTTACCAGGCAACCATGGTGAGTACAATGAATAAAATAGACTTGTAAGTCAAATTTCCTTTCCCAAATGAGTTTGCAGTGGTCTTAACATTTGTTTAAATAGGTGATATTTTTTTTTCCTGTTCTTTATACCTCATTGTTGAAGTGAAAAGCAGGTCGTATTGCACTGCTCTAAAATCACTGATGTTCGCTGTAATTATACATATAAGGTGCTTCTCTTAAAACTTCAATAAATAGCTGTACGACAGAGTAGAGTGTAATTAAGTGAAGGACTAAAGACAGGTATTTTTGACCCCTCAGTCAGCTGGGGCACAGAATCTCATAGCATTGTTTTGTAACACAGATATGATGTGGCTTTACATTGTGAGCAGCTATCTCTAGAGGCACTAAGGAGTATCGGTGGGAGTTATGGTTCAGGTGTGTATTTACAGACATGAGCTGTGTCTGCAAACAACACAGGTGCTGTCAGATTTCATCCTTTCCTAGGGCTGTGTCATACATCAAGTATTTGCAACTTGGTAAAACATGTAATCATTTCAACTCTCCTGGTAGTTTAGTACCTTTCGGGTCTGCAGGTACATCACCTTAGCCTGTTTAACCTTAGTTTTTCTGCAGTATTGATCCCAGAGATTGTTCTTCTGTTAGCTTTCTTTTGAACAAAATTTCTGCTTTTCTTTACATATTTATCTCTTTAACGGTGAAATTGCCATCACTTAGACCCATTTGCTAACTTTACCTTTTTTGTGTGTTTCTTTCTTCTTTCTCTGTTCTCTTACATGGTTCTGATGGATCACATGTGCTGTTGCTGGTGCTGTTTCGTGTGGCCTTCGACCTTGGATGACCATTGGCCTTGTGACCTCAAAATGGTGTCCAACTAACAATTTACAATTAACATCTCTTTTTTTATTAACTCGTTTTGGGGCATTTTATATCTTTTTATTTTTACTTTTCCTTCTTGGGGGGCTTGGGGGATTGTTTTGTTTTCCCCTCCTAGATCATCAAGCTAAGAAGATGAAAACTGCAGAAAAGGGTTTTGGATTAGTGGCATATGCTGGAGATTCATCAGATGAAGAGGAGGAACATGGTGGCCATAAAAACGCAAGTACTTTTTCACAGGGATGGAGTTTGGGATACCAGTACCCTTCCTCACAACAGCGAGCTAAACAACAGATGCCATTTTGGATGGCACCATAAAAGCTGCAGAAGAGTTTTCATTCATCTTCTTTTTTTTTTTTTTTTTTCCCTCTAGCAATAATGCATGTATATTACAGAATAGACTTTGCAAATACGCATTGTTTTTACATTTCCAGAAGCTAAAGGTTCTGTATTCCCCCTTGAAAGGGCTCATTATTTTTTAAAATCCTTATTTCTGCAGTGAATTTGTCAATTAAAAAAAAGAAGATTTGAAATAGTACTCTGACAGGGCTAGTCCCTTACACAATGGGGGAAGTACTGTAAAGAGAAGCTAGGGGAAGCCTGTTGGTGTGTGTTCTCCAGGATAACCTAAAAATGGCAAAGTCGGTCTAGCTGACTTCATTCGACATCTGGTGTTCATATTTTATTGAGCGTTCATGCTGTCAGCCTGCGTTTTGCAGTCCCCATAAGCTAATGGTGACCCTGGCTTCAATGTTTGGACTTCAACAAAGGAAAGGAATATAACAGTAGTTCTGAAAAACTTGAGGATCACATTTCCTAAAGCTCTTAATTTGTTTTTACTTTAAGCATCTTCTGTAAATCAGCACTGCGTTTTGTTTTTTTTTTTCTTTCAAACGTGCTTTTACTAACCCCACAACTTCTCCTTCCAGCCAGATGCTGGGGCGGGGGGATGCTGGGTTTTTTGGAGGGGTTCATCTTGCTGCTGTTCCCCAGGGGGTCTGGGGCTGTGACGCTGGTACTGAAATTTCTCCAGCCCCACTCCCACCCCGGATTCCTTCCCCTGCGGCGGGTCGGACCGAACCCCTTCTCGGGAGGTTGGCCCCCATCTCTTCCCTCGCTTGCTCCGTTCCGCCCTGTCTACTTGGGGCGGTTGTTGGAAGGAGAGGCCGCAGGACGGGCCCGCGCAGCCCTGCTCCTTCCCCTCAGCCCGGGCAGGAGTTGTTGGACTCGTTATGGACGTGGAGCGTAGGGCCGGCCGCTGCAGAGAGAGCTCTGCCTGTGGAGAGGCGACGCCGGGGACTGCAGCAGCTCTGGAAACCATTTTAAAAAATAGGGACTTGCGTCGCTGCAGCGCACTGACAGGCCTTGCTGTCTCACTTGTACAAACGTTGTCTTTCCTATGTGTTGTAAATAATTAGAAACATACTTTCATTATAAATAAATGTATAAATATTCTGCTTCTTGCTCCTTTTGTGGGTGAAGGCTGACCGCGTGGCACCCTGAGGGGAGCGGCAGCGCGCACGCGCCGACACCGCCCCTACCGCGCGGGCCGGGGGGGAGGAGGGGGGCGTGGCCGGGCGCTCGCGGGCGGTGGCGAGGCCGCCGCCATTTTGGTGTCGCCGCCTGGGGCCGGAGCGCGGCCGGTGGGATGCGGCGCGGAGGAGCCTGACGGTAAGGATGGGAGTG
>JAHREE010000595.1:137195-149479 GCA_033628505.1 Tringa tobata | reverse complement strand
CCCGGAGGGCGCAGCGCCCAGGGGCTGCAGCAGCCCATGTCTCTGGGGAAACCCAGCTCCTGCCCGGGATTATTTGGCATTTTCGCAGAGGTGGCTCAGTGCCCGGCGCTGCTGGGGCTGCTCAGGGCAGCACCGAGGGGGAGCCGAGAGAGAAAAACACACCAGAGAAGGCAGATCATGGAACTTTGAGAGAGAGAGAGAGAGACGGCACCCAGCCCAGAGTGAGATGGACAAAAGCCTTCCCGGAGAATTCTGCTTTGACCCAGGAATGCCTCGAAATTACACGTTATAGCCAAATGGCTGCATTTTCTGCCCATCTTTTTTCACTTGGATCCAACTTAGCTAATGAATTCCCATTTGTGCCAAATTAGACCCAATCGTAACACCGGGTAGGATTCCTGAGAGTTTTTGTATGTGCTAATACTGAAGTAAGAGGGTTATACTTAATTTGCCAGGATTCTGTTATGCTCTTTTATTTCTTTGAGATTTCTTTAGCATGTCCTTTTCCTGTGAATTCTCAGAGCAGAAATGCATGTTTTTAGAAACAAATCTTAAAGTGTTCAGTATAGTCATGTATTTTTGCCTCCGGTCAAACACGGCAGAGTCAGCAGCTAAAGTGATTTAATTTTTATTTGCACACTCAATGTGCGTTAACAAATTCAACATACAAGGTAGCATTACATAATGTAGATTAGCTTATAGCATTATGCAGTTTCACACATGTTGAGTTAGGTTTTTTGCCTCTTTTTTTCTTTTTTTTTTTATCACACAAAGTTGTAACTGTCCAAGTTAATTTTACAATAGAAGACACAAGGTAAAGAATAACCACACCTGGGAGATTTTACAGTGAGTCCGCTGTCACTTACTGCCTATTTTACGTTTAAAAAATATATATATCTGCACATCTTCAGTTTCCTATCATTCCAGAAGAGTGTTGGAGCTACTCCTATCTGCCCGATAGCCAAAGTCTATTTACCCTGAGCATGTTTCCTTGACAAGAAGTTCATCTTTCCTTTTCAACTAAAGGCATTTTAAGACCATGTAGGTTTACACATGCTTTTCACACCGAAGGGAAAAAAGGGAACTTTGTTGTTGTTGTTTGGCGCGCTGTTGGAAAGCATGTTCCAAGGGAAAGTCGTGACAGTTGCTAAACCTCAGCAACACAATTGCTTAGTGCAAAAACTAGGATTGAAACAGAGCTACACCAATTTCCAAGGGAGAACTCGTTCTCCGGTTTGTGGCTGTAAGCCGCTGATAGAGCACGAGCGAGAAAGCATTGAAGACAAAGATAAAATCGACTACAGCCTTGGGCAGAAATCCTGGGAATCAGGATTGACAAAGCACGAATGAAGTTCATGCTTCCGTCTGTCACACGGGGCTGAGGACAGAGAGCTGCAGCCGCCACGCCACTTCTGGTGCTAAAAAGACACTCTGCCTGGAAGGAATTTTTAATGAGTGAGAAAATTCAGCTTTCCAAAAATAATTTCTTAGGAAGAGATGCCAAAGTATTGCCAAATAACAAAGTACTGTCTGTTTGCACGAAGAGCCCTCCCAGCAGTTCCCACTTTACGTGGCGGCTGGAGTGGAAACTGAGTGAGACTCAATTATTCTACTGTCATTAGGGTGAAGGTGGAAAGGATCGGTTTTTTCCAACAGGGCTCTAAAATTCAGTAGTCAAGTCCTGTAAGTAGTTCAATGATCTTTAACTTTTTAAATTATAATACATTATTTACATTCCATGGGGCACAGAACAAACTGGCTGCCCGGAAGCAACTAAACTTTTACTGAAAATTTGCAGTCTTCTACGTGCCTCTTTGCACGCTCACTTCTGCTTCAGGTTGCCATTGGAGAGTTCAGAAAATCTTGCAATTTCTGCAGCCTGTTAGAACTATTTCCGCTCAGTTTACCAACAACGTCTACGATCAATTATTTGCTGCCAATTATCATCCTCATATCTTTCCTGGCTTCAACATAATTAGAAGCCAAATGGAGTTCCTTGCCAGGAGGCTGCTGTCGTGTTCGGAACCAGGTCCTGTCCCGAGGCTCGTGTCTTCACCACGAGATCTAGTGCAGTGACTTCCAAACTTGTATTTGTGGAACTTATGAACTTCTGTTCAAAACTACTGACTATTCAGGGTTAATAGCCTGAAGTGCTACAGGTCACACTGGCCAAGTACCATTTCTACACTTCAGAGGTGATGGTGAGCATCTCCTAAGTCTCAGAAGTCATTCACAATTTAAGAACTAGCTCAAGCTGCCTTGAAACGCTGAAAATGAACTTTTTGAAGCGTCTGACACTGTTTGTCATGACAGGCTTTGCCCATGTTTAATCGTTTTTTGAGAGCTAGCTCTTAGGTAACTGACAAGATGATGTATAACACAAATTGACTCAAGTGAGAATGAAGGGAAGCTTTCTAATTTTTTCACGTAAAACCTCTTCTCCCAAGATATTTTCCTATTTCCAATATGTTACGCTGCTATAACAGAACTTAGCAATCGTGTAGAATTTCACATTTAATGGTTAAAAGAATCGGCAAGTTTCCTTACCAATAAATGACACGTCAGATTTGGGGGTTTTTTGGGCCCTTCAAGCACAGGCAGAGTTAAATCAAATGAAAGAGAGCCAAGTTTCCCCAGTTGTGACAGTCCGTGAGCTCGTGCCTGTGCTAACCTCATGTGGCAAAAGCAACGTGATCAGTTTGTTGGCATTTTAATTTTAAATGCAAATCTTTGCTGCTGTGGTGTTACAGCTCCACAACAAGTACATCCAAAAGGCAAGTATTTCAGTACCTGACAACAGAATTATTTCTTCTCTGAAGGAAAGTGCCATTTTCCCCTGTATTTTCCTTTTGTGCAAGTGCAGAATTCTAAACCACCTTTACTCTGCGGTTTCTAATGCGGCTGCTACTCCCAAACCAGTGAAGAACAGAACTGCAAGAACCAATGTGCAGGCAAACTAACAAGAAACTAGCGGTTAAACAGCAGAATTCAGAAACTTTGGGAGAAGCCTAATAAAGACAGGCCAATCTTGGTGAATACCAGCAAAGACAGTTCGGCACAAACACAACTTCCATAGTGACAGATAACTGTATTAAAATCTGCAACTTGATATTGGTAGTTATACTAATTTCAGTTTGTATTAGGCATGCAATAGTGTGATTACACTGTTATATATATTCGTGATATCTTTTTTTTTTTTTCATTTAATGCTCTTTAGAATTTTAGTGCCCTGCAAAATCACATCACTAGAGAACCAATCATCTGCTGCTTCTTACGAAAGTTTAGTTCTACAGCTAAAACAAGGTTTAAGTCTGTTCTACGAGTCAGCTTTCGCTGCCGCAACCTCTGCTAGTATTCGCTCAGGCTGTGCCATTTGGCAACTGGCTTTCTAGGATTCTCACACACCTCTCGCCAGTGTTCCACACCACCTGCAGTAATGCTGTGCGCTCCCAAAATGAGCCTTCCCACCACTTCGTTTTTTGTGGTACGGTCGAAATTGATAACTAGAAATTCAATGCTGATGTCAGGAAGGAGATCAACAGGGATATCGTAAATGAAGGATTCATTAAAGACGGGATTCAAAGTGCACTTCTTCACGTGAGTCTTCTTTTTCGCTATGCGCTTTCTTCCGTAATAAACATTCACCTTAACGTACGGATCTGCTGAAGGAGAGAGAGAGAGAAACTAATAACACAGCCCAGTAAGGCTCCTGGCAGTAATGGACAGGGTTCCACTTGCTGAACTTGAGCCAGCTCGAGTAAATGGTGTGAATCTCGGCAGCTCCCCCCAGCTCCCCGGGGACGGGGGCTCTGTGGGCATCATTTCTCATTGCAAAGCAACCAGCTGATGTCAGCAGCGGGAGTTCATCGTGAGTTTCAACACTGCGTGGGGACTGGGGGGAAGCAAGTCGCACATAAATTGCAGTAATTAATCCTGGAAATACCAAAGAGGTGGGTTTTTGCTGAGGTCAGTGCACAACCGGCCAAAACTTTCACTTTTCACTGTCATCTATAAAAAGAAATATCTTCACTCTATTTCATGAAATAGCCCAACAAAGTGTTAAAAAGGTTCTAAGAATTTGCAGGAGGAGAACATTTATGGTGGAAGGTACTGAAAAAGAAGAAAAGTTTAAAACAAAGCTTTCATTTTTCCATCAGCCTCATTCTATTCCTTTATCAGTCAGCTCACTCTTTATGCGGATGCTTCTTTAGGGTTAAAATTAAGATACCAGGCACACAGTGCTTTTTTTTTTCATATAACACAAGTTTTGAAGCTGGAAGTCACTTGCCCAGCTGCCACTGCCTGATTTTGACTTTTGCTATCCAACTGAAACGATGATCTTATGCATGATGTCAAGATCACATCAAGAAATGATGTTAGCCTTGCAAGATTCAGCAGGCAGAAGTTGCTGCTGCAAAATTTATCCTGTAGTTGGAGACCACATACAGAAAGTTTCTTTTTTTTTTAAAGAGAGTAAAATTTAAGGCCTACAATACATTTCACTGAATTTCACTGAATTTTTTTGGAGTTGGAAGGGACCATAGAGATCATCTAGTCCAACTCCCCTGCCGAAGCAGGATAATTAAGATAATTAAGCCTAACACGCATTCTTTCTGAGGTGTACAGGAGAAAGCTGCAAAAGCTGGACTAAATTAGCTATCAGTCAGGATATTATTGAATCTCAAGTTGATTTTCCCATAATCCTAAAGGAAGCTTTTCTGAGGGGATTCAGGAGTCCAAGAATCTGTGCCCACAGGAAAGCCAGCTCGTCTCTTCAAATTGTGGAACAACACAACCAGTAAAAACAACAACAAAAAACAACTAAATTGTTTCTAATGTCATACAAATTTACTTTTCTCTATTCTGAGTCTATCCCTCCTCTTTTTTATGCTTCCTCTCTTTTACCCTCCTCTTCTAGGGGCAGGGTTTGAGGCAGACACAGCAAGCAGCTGCATGCCATGGAAAAAGTGCTGCTAAGGGCAATGATGGGTGAGAGCAGCATGGAGGCACAGAGCCTGCACACCCCGGCCAAAAGAAGCACGGAGACATGCTGAATTTGGAAAATACTGCCTTAATAAACAACCAGGTGATGCCAGAAAGCTGCAACTGTTGGTCTCACAGCAGGAAGGATTTTGTCTTGTTTGTCTAACCATCTGCTGGGGAGTGATGGATCGCTCCTGGTGAGCCATCGCCCTTAGAAAGAGTTGGAGGAAAAGTGTGGAAACAAAGAAAATCTTCAGATAAGACAGGTGAAAAGATCTGAAAGTGAACTTAGAGATTTTTTTTCTACACAGAGCTGGAGAAAATAGCTTCTACCTGAGAGGCCAGTGATATCCATCTTTGGCAAATGTCTGGCTTTCAGCACCACGACCGTCATTCTCTGCGCCACGGGCTGGTAAGACAAGGAGACCTGCAGCTCCCCTCTGCTAATGCATTTCTGTGAAAAAGAAACAGAAAGAATGTATTAGAACAAGATGGTCTTATAAATAAGGGCAAAAGTTGGAGGTCACCAGAATCTCCTTTCCCTGTGCTAAATGCCTAAAAAGTTGGAAAATTAGATGCAGGCCATTTGAAGTGCCGTGGGCAGTGGGAGCCTCTGGGAGAAGGACCAAGTGGGAGACAAAAAATCCTCCTCTGCTGTTCACCCCACGCCCGTCAAGCACAGTGAGCATCACTGCAGCCTCTCCCCTTGAATTCCAGGTTTCCATGAGGACAAACCTGGTGGACATCCTCTGAGAGAACAGCAGCTGTGGCTGCCTTTTGAGGTCTGCTCGAGAGGCAGCCGTGGGGTTTAGCAGCTTCAGTTTCACCGGCTTTTGGTGGAGCTTCAATGACCGAGCACCTCAAGCTCTCTAGGTTTGCTCTGACAGTTTCACCATCGGTTTAGTCTGCAAAGGTACTGAAGATAAATAGATAAATATATAAATAGATAAATATATAATATATAAATAGATAAAACCAGATCTCATCAGTTACACTTGCCGTATCTCCTTTCAAAGAGCAACATATTAAGATAATTAGGTTTGGTTTCCAGGTGGCACTCATTAACTTTCATTGAGATGGCACTAATTGAGATGTTTATTTGCTCTCAAGGCAAACAGCCATAGCAGTGGGCATGGTGTGGTGTCAGCACCGCACTGAGAGCAAAGCTACTGCCACAGCTCCACTGGCTGCTGAAGGCTTTGCCTCCCCATACCTCGCCCTCCTCCTGCCCCCAGCAGTCTTCGTGACTGTTAACCCAGCAAAGGGTGTCGGGGGGGCCCAAATGAAGGAATTTTTCTCCCTTCGAAGCAGTGAAGCACTACAGTAAATGTCACACGAAGTGCTCTGCTGATCACCCAAGAGGTGAAGCTGTTCTTTCAACTGCTGTTATTCAGCTTAGCGGGAAAAAACAGCGCATGTAAACTTATACACGGCAAGTGTTCACAATCACTTTGGTGGTTTCTTTTTATTTGAGTGTGTTTTTATCTGTGTCTTTAAGACAAGTTTTCCATATGCAAGGAATGAAGGCTATTGCTGCTCACACAAAATTTTGGGAGGAGAGTAAATATATGAGCAAGTTCCTGGCCCTGGAAGGAACCTTCCTTCCTTCCTTCCTGGAAGGAAGACGAAGTTCAGAACTTTGTCTCCTTGGATACACCAGAACACAACAGCCAGCAAGAGTGTGGGGCTGGGGGGGTACGTTGTTAGAGTTTTGGGGTTCTTTTAGTCTGGGAAATCCTGCTTTAGCCCGGGACTTGGACCAGATGATCTCTAGAGGTCCCTTCCAACTCTGACAATTCTGGGGTTCTGCAATGGCTGTTCTGACTCCTGGACCTGTGCAGATTTTCAAGAATGCACACCTGACACCAAGGTAAATGTAGTTTTGATTACTAGCAAATGTTAACATATTTGCATCCTTGATTAAATCTATTTTTATTTAGCGGGAGTTCTTCCTCTATTTTTAATCTGTTACTTCTAAGACACACGCTCAGTGAAAAGAATACTAGTAAAAGAACCTAAGCCAGCCACTTGTTTTATCATAACATAAAGCATCCCAAGAACCTAAGAAAAGCAAAGCAGTTACCAGAATTCTGGTTTTGTTGGTATTCTTTTCGTTTGTTTTGGGTCATTGACACAGAGTCCCCTTTAAATAACTTAGGGAAAAAAAAAAGTTAAATGCCCCATAGAGTAAACTTTTCAAATAAAATACTGCCACTCTAGGACGTAATCAAATATTTTATAGACCCCAGCAACAATTCCCAATACCTTAAGGCGATAAGGGAGCCTCAATGCCTTCTTCTATTCAGCCCGCAGGATGGGGACCAACAATCAACCAAGCAAGAATACAGAAATCCTGAGTACTGCCTCATCCTCCTGCCTGCACACGGTGTGCTTCCCGAGGACAGGAGACACCTTCCCCAGAAGGCTTGGCAGCACACATGGATTCCTCATCTTTCTACTTTACAGACAGACACTATGAGTGGGATTCGCATCACCTAAATTTTACGTGTCTACATTTGACAAAACCATCTTAGACATACTTAGTTCTCAAGTGAGAAAAAAATAGAGTCATCTAGGGTGGGATGCAGCTGAGCTGATTTAGACATCTGCTTCAGGACAGAAGGAATCACGTCAGACTCTGCTGGCTACGCTGACGTATTCCCACTGACTTAGAGCTTACAGCAACAATTCAGATGTAGGTAATTACAATTATAGGTGTCTAAAATGGTCAGTCCAGACAAATCTCCCTCTCTAAGTGAGGTTTGTCTTTGCAGATGAGTATCATGTTACCACATCAGTTCTTTAACTTGGAGGTGAGGACTTTGCCATTTTTCTTGGCATCATGAGTTATAACATCCGTCATTTCTATGCCTAAATAGTGACCATGCCTAATCAAACTGCCATAACCACACAGCAGAGAACTGCCTAAGAGCACAGCCACATCACACCAATAACACCCGGCTATGGAAAAATGGATTTAATGGCTAAGGATTTGCAGCATTCCTGCTTACTAGAACTATGAAGGCTCCCAGATCAAAAGATCCCAGACCTGCCCTGGGGAGGCCCCATCTGGAGCACTGTGTCCAGTTCTGGGCTCCCCAGTTCCAGAAGGACAGGAAACTGGTGGAGGGGGTACAGCAGGGGGCTACAAAGATGATGAGGGGCCTGGAGGGCCCATATGAGTAGAGGCTGAGGGACCTGGGTCTTTTTAGTCTGGAGAAGACTGAGGCGGGATCTGATCAATGCTTATAAATACTTAAAGGGTGGGTGTCAAGAGGACAGGGATGGTCTTTTTTCAGTGGTGCCCAGCAACAGGACAAGAGGAAATGGGCACAAACTTGAATATAAGAAGTTCCACCTAAACATGAGGAGGAACTTCTTTCCTGTGAGGGTGGCAGAGCCCTGGAAGAGGCTGCCCAGAGAGGTGGTGGAGTCTCCTTCTCTGGAGACATTCAAAACCCACCTGGACAGGTTCCTGTGCAACCTGCTCTGGGTGGACCTGCTTTGGCAGGAGGGGTTGGACTAGATGATCTCTAGAGGTCCCTTCCAACCCCATGTGATTCTGTGAAAAGAACCAGGATCAAATACAACGCAAGGAGTCTTGTGTCATACTACACAAAGCGACTTACTTGTATGTTCCTTTTGAGGATCTCCCTGGTCAGCTGAACCTTTCCAGTGCTTGGATCCACCCCTGCAAGGGGCACCATGACCTCTCCAATGACATCATCTCGAGAGAAGCGATCAAAGCTCAACACGAGGAAGTGAAGCACCAAATCCTGGAGCTGGCTGTATGGGATCCCATAGAAGGTGAAGGTTTCATCAAAGACTGGGTCTAGCGTCTTGCGAAGTACACGAGTCTTCACTCGATGCCTTTTATCTGGAAGAATTGTCATCTTGATGTAAGGGTCAGAGCTCTGAGTGTGCTCATCCATCACTGGCAGTCCGTGAGCCTCCTGAATGGTAACTACCAGCGCTTTTTTAGGGAAGTTATAGTCCACTGAGAAAGTCAGTTCACCCAACATGATGTCATCCCCTGGAGAAGATGGGGAGGAGGTTTTACTTCCGCCTGGAGTGAGGCTTTGATCTGGACTGAGTTCATCTCCATAATCTACTTTTATTGGGAGCTGGTCAACGTGGGGGGCTGCATTTGGCGCATCTGGAGCCTTATTGGAGCCTATTAAACCAGATTCAGCAGCATCCACCAGGAGGTTTCCCCTTGCTGTCTCCTTAGGAGTGCCATTCTTGTCTCTCCGGATTCGGTTGATTTTCTTCTTGTTACTCAAGGTCTCCGGATAGATACTGATGCCTTTCAACATGTGAATGAATTTATACGGTGGGGTTTTGTGCTTCTTTTCTGCTTGCTGGTGACAGCATGTCCACACAAAAACTGTTACTGAGACAGAGACCACAAGGACAGTAGCACCAATGAGACCTGCCACAACCGGGGAGACATCTGCGGAGGAGACAAGGCAGTCAGGAACAAGCTCGTACCTTTGTGGTGGCTGTGCCCCCATGGGGCCGAGCACATCGGCCGGGAGCTCTGTACAGCACTACTGTGTTCTTAATTCAATGATTGTGGGATCAAAGCTTCCCCAGAATAAAAAAACACTTCTTCCTTTCATTTATAGTTTCCCACACGGGAAACATTTTACACTCCTAAGGCTTGACTTTTTCTCAGTGTGTGAATTTCACACACTAAGAATTTCAAACGGTTGACGGCCTTATCTTGCCAAATCAAGGTCCTGCATTACCAGCATCTCCACGGGAATATGGTTTCTTGATTTGCAAGAAGCTCTCTTTTATTTATTAATTAATTGATAAATTAAATTTATATTCTATTTTGTAATAAATTTATTTATTTATTTATTTATTTACATGCCCTGTTCAGAAACATTACACAATTCCATTTTAACAGCATAAACATGGCCATAACATGGATCCAGAGTTATCCTTTATTAGCAATTTTTAAAAAATCACCTTGGCCTGAAATGGTTGTTTTGCCCCAGCCCCTTACGGCAGACACGGGGCCAATGGTACACATAAAATTTCATGGGGAAATCCAACGTCCAAAAACAACAGACAGAAAATTCTGTATTTGGATTAAGGGATTATTTTATATTTTCTAGAGCTTATGTCAACTATGTTCTTCAGTAATGACAAGGCAGAACAAAAAAGCACTGCACTCATTTTTAGCAACCACGTTAGTTATTTTCTATTTATGACTACGGAGAAATATTACCAAGACACAGAGTGAAACCAGTAGTGCTGAGCTCCCCAGTACATTATACTGACATCCTCAAGCAATTCCAGCCAAGGGCCACCAAGATGATTGAAAGTTGGAGCAGATGGAGGATGGAGAGCAGATGGAAGACAGGGAGAGACCAAAAGAGCAGGGTTTGTTCAGTCTTAAAAAGGAAGGAAAAGGGAGAGATCTTTTTGCTGTCTGCAATTTCTCGGTGGGACGTTGCAGGGAAAGTAGAGCCAGGTTCTTCGTATAAGTTATTATTGTACTACTGGTTTAATCACCATTAAAGCAATTTAGTTTTTTTGGAAGCAAGCAAAGAAAGCCTTCGAGCCCTACGTCTCTTTCTTTACAAATTGTACAAACTGCTTCCATAGTAAAAGGGAAAACCAAAACTCACTGCCATGACAGTAACGGCAAAAGCTAAATGGAACAGCTAGTAAAAAAGGTAAGTGTCTGATTTTCCTATCTTCGTTCTGTACGATAAACAGGAGAAAGTAATCTTCCAGCCCCACACCCAAAGCTATAGAGAGCACCTTGATTTTGTCTTTTCTCTGTTCTTTCCACATTACTATTTATTGAAGTTAACAGGCAAGATGATAAGACTGCAGTCTATAATCTGAATATCTGATAGGCTCAGGAAAAACTGAGTTTCAAGAGATTATGTCTCCTTTTTGCAGAAACAGCAAAATCACTTTTAGTTAGACATAAGCCTTCCCAGACTGAAACAGAAAGTCTTTTGCGATGGTGACCGACTTCCCAGACAAATGTGTCTCAGGCCCCACTGGAAGCCTTGGATTGGGTTAACTAAAGTAAGAAGAATTCATAATATTAACAAAACACCCCTCAAAAAACAACTTTGTTTTGTTATTTAATGTTTCCTCTTTGAAATGAGGCAAGTGGTCTTTAACAGCTAATTTGAATACAACAGTAATATACAGATATTAAAAGCTTCAGTGTATATGCAAAACAGGACAAATGCTGGAACTCCTTTCTTACACTGATCTCTTATTGTGTGTGTTTTGTTTCTATTGTGTCTCCACAGAATCAGCTCTTGTACCTTCATTTTCAGCAGATCTGATGGGACAAGTTTAGAAGCAGCAACCAGCAGTCCCACTAGAAAGTATCAAATAAGTCTTTGTGATCTTTCTTCCATCAGGTTATCTCAACTCTTGAATTTGGCTCCCATAATGTTCTGTGGCAGAGTTCCTCAGCTTGATTATGTGGCAAGAGAAAACAAGGGCTTTTATTTTGAGCCTGTCTCACCTCATTTCATTTGATGGCTGTTCCTGCATTAGAAGACACAGGGAGCGACTGTTCCCTGCTCTGTGCAGCTCCTGACATCCCTCTTTTCCTGGTTGAAGACTCCCACTTATGCCATCATTCCATTCATTCATTACTCCTGTCTCCATAATTCCTTAGAGTTGAAAATTACACTGATATAAAGCTGCCTAAAACCAATCTGAGTTAAGCTTCTACAATTTTCAAAGCACTTTGCTACACACAACGCCCATTTTAATAGCACCACAGCCCGTCTCCTCTCTCAAAAAGTACAGAGCCACCCTTTTTTAGTCCAATTTTGTAGAAGAGATCTTTGTTCTGATGTGATGCTAACACCTAACTAAAACAAACCCAACTTCTGAGGATATGGAATTATTTTTCAATTCATGAAAAAGGATTGAAAATTTCCTTTTAGAACTGATGTTGGCTAATCATACCCTCACGGCTAATAGTGGCCAATGGTTAAATTATGACAGCACGTGGCTCTTGGATTCCAGGAAACGCAGAAAGTAAAAGGTAAGTAGATACACTGTACGTTAGATAAATGATACAGCATGGAGAATTATTACTAAATACTTCAGAATTTAAAGGAAGTGTAGTAACCGCGCTTTAACCATGGGGCTTTACGGTTGGAGGGGAAGGTCAGCCGGTGGCTGGAGGACAGAGGCAGCGGTTCAGCCTCCGGGGCTGGAGAAACCCAACGGGCACGGCCCCTCCCGCCGCAGCGCCGGCCCTCGGCCCCGCCGGCCTCCGCAAAAAAACATCTTAAAATCCAGCC
>JAHREE010000595.1:104779-133098 GCA_033628505.1 Tringa tobata | reverse complement strand
AGTTCCCTGTTGTTTTCTAGGGACTGTGCAGAAGAGGAGCAGGAAGGGTGTGGAGCCACCCCTGTCAGCAGGAGGAGGGGGGGTTAGATTGCCCCAAGGTGGCTGTGGAAGCGTAAACTGTCCTAAGGTGGGCTGTGCTGTTCCGTGGGGGTGAGGGAGTGCCTGCCCCTGCCTGTTGATTTCTGTTGTTGCGGTCGTGTTTATGCAACAGGGAGTACAGCTGCATTTTAAACAAATCATAACTTTTTTTGGAATTGGTTCATTTGACAGGAATGGTTTGCAAAACTGATAGTGGAGGGAGCAAGACTGAAATAGCTGGAGGTTGGGATCTTTACCTGGATTTGTTTCCAGCAGGGTGGGAGTGCTGCTGGATCACTTCCACAGGCTAGGTTAGACTTGTGCAGTTGATTTCACAGATTGGAATGAATCACAATAAGCTTTTGCAATTGCAGCAGCCTCTTAACCTTGCTCAGCTGTGTCTGTGTGACATATCTAACTGCAACTTAATGTGTACTCTTTGCAGGGAGAACTCCTAAGCTGTATACAGAGGTGGAAGTGAATTCCCAGAGAGATCCGTATCTGCCTGAAAACCAATCTGCAGTGCAGGACTCTCCACTGAGAAGTTCTTTGCAGCTGGCTGTTAGAAATCCTGCTGCGATGAAGCCACCAAAGAACAACAGAGCTGGTGAGTGGCCCCAGCAGACTGACAAGGAAAATGAGGATTTGGGGCTTTTTAATCCATTGGGTAACCTTTGTTCAAGGGACAGACCTGTGACTTGGTACAGTAGACACAGAACTCTGGAATTGCGTGCACTGCGGCATGGGCTGTTTAGTTGCAATGTTTTTTGAATTTTTCGTCCCAAGCTCCTTAATTCAGTGACTAAATCACAGAATCTTCATGGTTGGAAGGGACCTTTGAGATCATCGAGTCCAACCACACAAAAAAAAATCAAAAACAAACAAACAAAACAAAAAAAAACCAAAAAAAAAAAACCCAAACCAACACACACCCACACACCACGCCCACCCCCAGAGAGACAAAACCCAACAATCTCGGGCACTAGAGCATGCCCTGAAGTGCCATGTCTACACGTTTCTGAAATACCTCCAGGGATGGTGACTCCACCACCTCCCCGGGCGGGCTGTTCCAGTGCCTGACCACCCTCTCAGGAAAGTAATTCTTCCTAATATCTAATCCCCTGCCCCAACTTCAGACCATTTCCTCTGGTCCTGTCATTATTGTCTTGGGAGAAGAGGCCAACACAGGTATCCAAGTGAAACATGCTGGAGCTGATCTCTGCAATTTCCAGTTACTAAAAGCACAGCTTTCCTTCAAAGGAAATTATGATCCTTTTGTTTCCTCAAGTCAGTAAAACAGCACCACTTGGGAAACACTTCAAGTCCCAGAAACTGTAATCTGCTCTTGCTGTATGGTGCCTGGAGTTTTGCAACTGTTTTAATCTTGGTGGCATACTTAAAACACGTCTTTATGGAAAAAGGCATAAAAAGGCTGCAGAGGCCATTCTGTAAAATCAGTCTAGAGATGACAAACACATAACCTTTATTTCCTTGACTAATGTGAATCACTCAGGTCTTGCAGAATTTGAATCCATTATTCAAAATACAGTTTCTAGTTCTTACGGCCATTTTCACTTGGATAATCTCCTTACCAGCTGTTGGAAAGCTGCTGCCACTTCAGTACCTGCAGAATTCTAGCTGCCTTTTTTTTTTTTTAAAGAAAATCTCATACTGCCAGCATGTGCTGGATGTGAAATACATGAATTTTTAGATTCCATTTGAATTAATTTTCAGAGGAGCAAGATGGAGAGGATATTGAGAGAAGGAAGAGGAGGAGGAAGGCAACCAAACGGAAAAGAGAAGGGAAAAGTCAAGAAGAGGAGGGATCTTTGTCTTGTGACATCAAGCTGGATGATGCCCTTGATCGCACCTTAGAAGATGGAGCTAAACAACACAACCTGACGGTTGTCAACGTGCGAAACATCCTGCATGTGAGTGCGATGGGACTCTGACGGGCAACAGAGAAGTGCCCAACTTTTTAAGAAAGTGCAGTCTAGACTTTAGTACTAATTGATTTCATGTTCATATAGTACACTTGATTTCATGAACAAGGAGGGCTTGGTAGGCAACCACCTCCTCATCTCTCCTATAGAAAGCTATAAAGAGAGAATTACGTGGTGTTTGGATGAGTTGTCTGGACCTGGCCCTGTTGGTAGGGGTTGATCCTGACTTTTCATTTGTTTGCAATGGCGAGTGGGTCTGTTTTACTGTACTGCAGTAGCAGGAGTAATTGAACTAAAACATGTGCTTCTGGTTCCAGGTGACATGTAGACTATGATCTCATTGCTGCTTATTCTGAGTTAACTGTTCCATGATAAGTCCTGATGGAATTCTAGTGGTGCTGACAGAAATGCATTACTATTAGTTAATGACACCAGCCAATCTCTTAGTTCATCACCCAACTTCATGTTACAAAGGAACTGCAAGAAGAATATCTATGCTGTGACAGCTGTGTAATTTTTCGTGTATTTTAGGTGTAGATTTCAGTTTATCCCAGGAGCGGGGTCTGGAGAGCAATAACATTTATTTTCCCACAGGATCAAAAGTTGTGCTTCCCCCTCCTCCCCCTGCAGCTAGTGTTGTTCTAATCCCTGTGTTTTTTCCCTCTTTGCCATCCCCGTGGCAGACAAATTGGAGACTGCCATGATTCTTTCGGGCAGATTCACCAGCTGCTTTTGTGCAAGTACCATAAATGAATCCCTTTCTGTGTCACATGGCAGTGTGGCAGGGCTGTAAATATCTCTGTCGCCCACCTTCCCTGGAGCCTTATGGTGCCATTCAGGAAATGTAGTCATAGATACGGGATCTTTTCTGCCTTCCCCTATTTCTTTTAAATACATACAATGTTTTCTGAAATGAAGTAGCACAATGT
Source organism: Tringa tobata (assembly GCA_033628505.1). Classification (NCBI taxonomy): domain Eukaryota; kingdom Metazoa; phylum Chordata; class Aves; order Charadriiformes; family Scolopacidae; genus Tringa; species Tringa tobata. The sequence goes on along the minus strand of JAHREE010000595.1, from coordinate 130,148 downwards.
TTCAAAGAGTGGATTATTACCCACTTTCTCTAGAGAATTAGACCCTTGCTATTCTGAAAGCCTGTGAGTGCTTAAGGGTTTGGGTTTTCTGTTGTAGCTTCATAGCTGCATTTCTCACGTGGCTGGGATCTGCGCATTTTCCTGACTCTAACACGAGGGAAGGGAAACTGGCATGGGCTTTTGTTTCAACTATTTTCTTTCCTTCTGCTGGGAATGTATTCCATGGAGCATTCACAGAGAATGTAGTGCAAATGTGTTAATCACTGCTGTGCTTATTTTGCATTTTCTTGTCCAATTGCTGAACAGTTTTATTTTTGTTTTAGTATAATTGCAAAGTATATTGTACACTGACTGTTTCTCCATCATGTTTCCAACTAGTTTATTTTAACCTGAAGTCTGTTTCTTTTTAATAAACAGAATGTAAAGGATGTTCTTTTGTGTGTTCCTGTAGGAAGTGATCACAAATGAGCATGTCGTTGCCATGATGAAAGCAGCCATCAGTGAGACGGAAGATATCCCTTTGTTTGTAAGTAAAGAGCTTTTTCAGTTAGGTTTTTCAGTTGTTCCAAATGCACGATACCTTCACCAGTCTCTCCTTGGTCCATGATGTGGTATGGAGAGAGTAGGTACAATAGGTGATACCATAATTTACATTTCATTACCAGATTTGCCACCTGGATGAAGTGAGTAGTGTCTGTGAATGAGTGTAAATTGTGAAACAGAATCATGAGGAATTGGTTTTGATGTTACTCTGATCATGTCTAAAATGTAATGAATTTTTAAAAAAGAGAAGTCTTGTAGTAAAGAGTTGCTGGGGAAAAGTTTGCAGTTAAAGAAAATAGATGAGTAAGTGTAAGGTCCTGGTTGGATTGGTCCGGGAGGGATTTGCAATTGTTATGGGGGTGCAGTTAAGACACAAACAAGGTCAGATGCTGTTTGCTGTAGCTTTATTACTGTTCCCTTAAAATAATGCTGAATGGCAATAGGGAAAAGGCAGAGCTATAGGAAAGGAAGAAAAGAGAAGCAGTGTTTCAGAGCAAAGCAAGAAAGGTCACAAGGTGGTTGTTGTCTTGTTTCAAACTCTCAGGAGCCCAAAATGACTCGTTCCAAACTGAAGGAAGTTGTGGAGAAAGGAGTGGTAAGTGCATCATCTGCTTTTGCTATTGCACCCTCCCTCTACCCAAACAGTTTTGATTGTTGAGTCTTCTAAAATAACTGTAAACTCTGCTTTTATATGATTTATTCTTAAAATGATAAAAATAAATTAACAATGTAAGAAATAATTCATTTTAGATGAGCAGAATAGAGCCAGGTCAGAGTTATAAAATGCAGTGAATGGACAGTATCCATTCTGCTAAAGTCATCGCCTGTAGAGATTGCATGGGCAGTTCAGAAAGCTGTTGTTTGAAGTTTGTTGTTACTTGGCTGCTTTGAAGGGCAAGGCCTTACGGCTCAACAACTCATTTGATTTAATAGATTGTCTAAGACACTTTGCTTTTCAGAGCTACTTAAAGTGTTTTTGCTATCTTTAGGTGATTCCGACCTGGAATATTTCTCCAATTAAGAAAGCAAATGAGGTGAAGGTAAGTGAACTACTGCTGGGAGATTGGAGACCATGCTAGAGGCACCCTGCTGAGCAAGGAATCTTTTGGAGGGGTGGAATCTTTGGTGGAGGTGTATACCATGTTGGGAGCATTGGTGACCGGGAACATTGCATGCAGGGCTTGCAAGGCAGGACAAGGCAGTTGATACACAGCAGGTGTACAGACAGCCTGAACGAGCTCCCTTCAGGGGAAGACTGAACACGGTGAAGTGATGACATGCCGTAGGGATGTCTTTTCTGCTGGATGGTCTGGCTTCCCACGCTGGTACTGCAGCAGCTGCCTCCTGGATAAAACTCCTGACAGTGGATGCCACTGCTCAGGCCTCGTGCTGCGAGGTGCTCCTTCCTGGGACTCTTTTATACGCTGTAGTACTGCCTGGAAATATGTCCTGGATCTCTCCTGCTCTTCCTGCTCCAAAAGATTTGTTACTCTAGGTGCAGGCAGTATTCAGCAGTGTCACAGGAGGGAATGGCCATTCAAGTCCTAGAAACATGCCTTTGAGGTAGCATCTGCTCATGCAGGGTTTCCATCACATAAATGCTAAATCATTTGTGCCCCTTCTTGCACGTTTTAAAAGCACTTACTTTGTTCTATCAATCTTAATTTAGTAATTTCTTTGGTTTCTTCAGCCTTTTTCAGTAGTGTCCTTCCTTTCTAAGCTTCAGGGTATTTCCTCAGCTAGAAATCTCTGATCTGATAGTGCACCATTAGAGTGCAACTTTTTTCTTGCCTGTAAACACTTGTCACCTTTCTTCTGTTGCAGCCTCCTCAGTTTGTGGACATTCCTCTTGAGGAAGATGATTCATCTGATGAAGAATACCAGCCTGAGGACGAGGATGAGGATGAGACTGCAGAAGAGGTAAAGGCAACTTGTACAAAGATCTGTTCAACATGGAGTTGTCTGCACGTTTGTGGCAGTAGAATGCTCTTTATTTTAAAACATGAAAACTTGTAAGTTTGTAACTTGTATTATTCATTTGGCTAGAAAGAGTCCTTGGAAAATTAGTTGAAGCAGTGTTTGATTGTGGCATGATTGATTGTGTTCTGCATCTTTTGCACTGTAGAGCTTACTGGAAAGTGATGTAGAGAGCACTGCGTCTTCTCCTCGGGGAGCAAAACGATCCAGGACAAGGAGATCATCTGATGAAGAGGGAGGGACACTCTGGGAGGTAAACTTGCAAGAGAGTTTTTGCTTTCTTTAGAAACAGCTTTCAGTCGTTATTCCTAAATTATGAATGCAAAAGCAAACATACATATTATTATTATTGCTTAAAGTTGTGGTGACATTACAGGTGCTGTGTGGCTTTAGTGCCCCACTGCAATGGTTCCTGCATATGTAAGTGGAACCCTTGCAGGAAGAGCTTAGTCTAGAATAAATATGAGTACTTGAAAAAAGCACTAGCAATAGAAACAATCGGGTCTTCTTCAGATAATGTTTATTCCTCTGATTATTTTTGAGAGCAATGCCTTACTTTGCTCGGCTTAGGAGGAAAAAGTGATTTTGATAAAAGCATAAGGTATTTGTGGTGACTGCACGCACTGTCACATCAATCGAAGGAGTACGTGAAGGGTGATAAGAGCTGAGGATCAGCAGACAAGAAAGAGAAAACAACTGTGAGAACTCTCCAATGACACTGAAATTGGAGAGAGCAATATTTTGCTGATATTTCACGTTGTACTCCCCATGGGTTTGGTTTTGGGAGGCTTGGGAGTATCTCACAATTACTAGTGTTCTGGTTTACCAGCTTTAGTTGTGTTGACACTGATACTCAAATCATCCAAATGTCTCCTTTCCTGCAAGAATAGTAAATTTATTTGTACTTTCTGAAAATCAAAGTGAGTGTAATATCAAGTTATTTCCTTCTGTGAAGCATTTCTCATTTGGGTTGTGCTAGACCCTGGTAAAGCAGAAAGCAGATTACTCTGTCCTTGGAAATTTATGTTCTAGATAAAACCTTTTAACACAAAGGCCTTTTTAATTAGATGGAGAAGGTTACTACACCTGTTGTTAGACACATTAGTGCTGAAGTAGTTCCCATGGGACCTCCACCACCACCTAAACCAAAGCAAAGCAAAGACAGCACATTCATGGAGAAGCTGCATGCAGTGGATGAAGAATTGGCTTCAAGCCCAGTATGCATGGATTCTTACCAGGTACTGGTTTTGGGGATGCTGTGACAGTGTGGTTTTAGTTTGAGTAAAATTGGTTAGAAAGGAGATAGCTTTCTGGTGCTTTCTGCTATTACTTCTACTGCATTCTGCTCTCTTTTTATAACTTTAATTAACAAGTTGAATCTCCAGAGTGTGTAGGATGCTAGCTCTGTGAGAGAACAGAGGTAGCTCTTGGTAAAGAGTTGTTAGTGGCGTATACTTTAAGTTTCTTGTATCATAACTACACTTTCTGTTTGTGCTCGTAAATCTCTCACTGCCATTGTTTTGACTGTTAAACGTAATTCTATGACACTTACATAAGTAATGAAAATAGTTTTCCTTTTGAAAGGTATCCTGTCAACTTAGTTGTGTTTTGCAGGCAAGGATACTGTTTCAGATAGTGAAGAGGGCAAAAAGTAAAACATACATGAAAGAAGCAAATATTGCGAGTGTAGATTGCTTCCTCGGTCACAGATAAGAGTTTAGCATGAGATAAATGGATAGTAATATATCTATAAATAACAACAGCTTAATAGCAAGATTAATGAAAGTGTAGCTTTCTTGGACTACTGAAATAAGTGATTCTTTGTGGCAGTGATCTAATATTTTGGGTATTGGACTTTTTTGGCTGGGCTGAAAACCCTACTGCTGGAGAAACTGAGGAAAGCAGAGACATCGTGATTCCATTGTGCTTTTCCTTCACCTTTCAGTCTCTGGACGACAGCCTCATCGCCTTCCGGACCCGCTCGAAGAGACCACTGAAAGATGTTCCTCTGGGTCAGCTGGAGGCAGAGCTCCGAGCCCCAGATATCACACCTGACATGTATGATCCCAATACTGCAGATGATGAAGAATGGAAAAGGTGGCTTGGAGGACTCATGAACGACGATGTGGAGAATGAAGGTATGTGACAGATGTTTTGTTGTTGTTCACTGGGATTAGGGGTAACATTGAAAACCTGGAGCATTTTTTTTTGTATTTATACGAGATGTTCTTGGCTGCAGCCATTCTCTTGTTTGGTAATACGTTTTGCATGTCATCAGCTTTCCTCATCCTCTCCATGAACATTTATGAGGGTTTTTAAACTCCAGGTGTCTTGCTGGTAAATATTTGCTGGCCACTACCCAGTAGCTGGCAACCATAAATGAAAGTTATGTGTTTCAGCCGTCATGCTGTATCATAAAGCTGGCAGCATTGATATACCTGGGTATATCTTGAGTGTATTTTATTCTTTCAGAACAAACAAGAACAATCTTTGGGACTTGATTTCCTTTTGTCCTGAATTCACCGGTTGCTTACAGTTTTGCAAATTGAATATAAAACACAAATTGAAATAATACTACTTACCTCTTTCTAAATTTAGCTGAAACTCAGGTCACAGAGAACAAATCCAGCTTTTCTAAATGGGAAGGGCTACAAATTAGGGTGCTAGTAGCTGAGTTTGAAAAGAGGAAGGCCTTGATACCTCTTCCGTAAAAAGGAACCTACAGTTAATTTCCTAGTCCTCTTTGTGCCAGAACAGGCAGGAAACAAAGTGCTTTTTGCTCCTGGCATCTGCTTGGTCTCGGGGCAGGGTAATGACACTTCAAAACATGTTTCTTATTAGATGAAGCAGATGATGATGATGACCCTGAGTACAACTTCCTGGAAGATCTGGATGAACCAGATACAGAAGACTTCAGAAACGATCGTGCTGTGAGAATCACCAGTAAGTCCTTTAGAAATCCCACCTCCTTTCTTGTTAGGATTAATAATTTGTTTGGAAAAGTGAGTGTTTTGTTGCAAAGATTTTGCAGTGTAGGCTAATACAAAAAAAAATTAAAATCTGCATATTACTGGAACAACTTTTCTGTACAGGGCTGGCTTTATGTGAATACATGAAAGGATCTAGCCAGAGCTGCTGCGCTATGAGATGCTTCTTTACTCCATAGCAAAGACCGAAGACTAATACTTATGTGCCAGTACAGTCTTAAAGCATTAGCCAATTCAGAATTGAATGCTTGCTTTTCAACTTGAGTGTAATTAAATTTTCTCCAAGCCCTTACAATCTTCAAGTTAGTTTTATAAGCATTATCACTTTTCATCTTTTCAGTAAAGCACACTTGGTTTAGGTTTTACTACCGGTTAATGTAACTATAAATTTATTTCTGAAAATTAGATTTTATATGACATTTTTGAATCAAAAATTCTCAGTCTCAGTGGAAGTTTTTTGGGGCCTGGTGTTAAAAAGGTATAATACCAAGCACCTTTCCTTCTCGATCCTCTCTTTGCAAGTGGAGGGTTTTCCTTTGCAAGAGAGAGTCCTTAAGTGACTTGATGCTATGACAGGATTGCTAAGTGCTTCTTGGGAAAGGAATCTTCATACTTCTTTTTAATTTTACTTGCAGAAAAGGAGGTGAACGAACTGATGGAGGAGCTATTTGAGACAGTAAGTGATACATTGGGTGTAGCACTGAAGAATAGATCTTTCTCAGGTCTGACATGAAACCTCAAAAGCCACAAAGGGGTGGTCTGGGTAAGATGCTTAGTGCTGACTATGCACCAAGGACCCTACTGTAAAAGTGTAATTTTTAGCCTTGGGAAGGAATGTATGGAGGAACTTCCTTAGGTCCACCCAGAGATGCATGTCTGTGCTAAGAGGATTATCATGAGCTTTATTAGCCAAAGAGAGTTGGTGGGTAAATGTGCTACTTGAGCTTTCTGTTCTGTCACTACATGTCTGCTATCAGTTTCAGGATGAGATGGGTTTCTCCAACATGGAAGATGAAGGTCCAGAAGATGAAGATAATATTACAGAGTCACGGCCAAATTTTAATACACCACAGGCACTTAGGTAGGATCATTTGGTTATGGTTGTAAAATTAAAGAAATGACAACTAATCTGTTATGATAAAAAGCTTATGGTTACTTGCAGCTGTGTTGTGCCAGCCACCAAAGAGGTAATGACGTGGGTCACTCTTTTGAAAGCCAATTTTTTTAGATCAATCCCATTTTATGAGATCAAACTCTTCACTTGAACCTTTTTTTATGTCTGCCACCTTTCACTTTACTGATTGTGATGCATCTGAAGAAGATGACGACAACAACGAAAGTGTAACTCTTCAGAAAGAGACAGGAGGAATGCCTGTGCGAAAAGATTGATGCTGGCTCTTCTGTGTCATAGCTGAAAACAGCCGAGGTCTTGCAGAATGGTGATCTATTCCAACAAGCTAGCATCTCTAGTGGAGGATTCTGTTCCTGCTTCTTTAATCTCCATGCTATATATACTGTTCCTCTGTATTTCAGTTGTGTTTATTTTCCAAGTTCATCCATATATCTCCTGCTTATTAGACTATTAGGGCAACAAAGCTGGGGAGGAGTCTGGAGAACAAGTCTTATGAGGAGCAGCTGAGGGAGCTGGTGGTGTTCAGCCTGCAGAAAAGGAGGCTGAGGGGAGACCTTCTCGCTCTCTCCAACTCCCTGAAAGGAGGGTGTAGCCAGGGGAGGTTGGTCTCTCTCCCAAGTCACAGGCGATGGGACAGGACAAAATGGCCTCAAGTTGCACCAGGGGAGGTTCAGATTGGATATTAGGAAAAATTTTTACACGGAAAGTGTTATTAAGCCTTGGAATGGGCTGCCCAGGGAAGTGGCTGAGGCACCATCCCTGGAGGGATTCAAAAGACAGGTTGACATAGTGCTTAGAGAGATGGGTTAGTGATGGTTTGTTTGTTTTTTTTAATCAGGGTTGGGCTGGTGGTTGGACTAGATGAACCTGAAGGTCCCTTCCAACCTAGACAATTCTATGACTAATTTTTCTGAAAAAAAATTCTTCACTACCTGCTAAGTCACTTACTTCAGCTTTTAAACTGACAGTAGTTGGTGTGGCGGGCGGTGACGCTCGAAAGCGGTGGGTAGAGAAACAATGGGTACTGGGGTGTTGCTGCGTATGTGATGGAAGCTGTGTGGGACCTGTGCAAAGAAGATCCTGACCTCAAAGTGATATCCACTCTGGGTCTCTTAATTCTTGTGTTTGATTGTTAAGGGGAGGGGTAAAGTTCACTTACTGCCCTTAGATTATTTTTTTTTTTTTTTAATTTTTTTTTTTGATGACAAAAACACTTGAGGAGCTGCTTTGACCAACTGTGTCACCTTCTCTGTTAAGTAAATAGCTTGGATATAACGGTGACCTTTTCTTAGGACAATGATTGCGTAAGACAGCTGAGACCTAGGTCTGAAATGACTGTAAAGTTTGGAAATCAGCTTTTGGTGATTTTTTGGTATGGCTTTTACTAGAAACAGTGACTTGAGAGGAAAGGGTGTAAAGCGTTTCTTTCTATGTAATAATTCGTTCACCCACTTTCTGCAGTTCTGTTTAAGGTGACCTGTGGTATGAATGGTGTCTCCTTGTTTATGGGGCAGATCAGCTCAAGATGAAGCTGTATCTGTTTGGGAAAGGAGCTAAAATGAAGGCTGGAGTTTTTTGATACTCTCTCTGGGATGAGCGGTACCAGAGGGGAGTGCAGAAATTCTTAAACCAGCTACAAACTGAAAGCAGGGAAGCTTTATGCACTCTCTTATTATTTGTATGCATTTGTCTTTGATAAATGGCTAGTTGTATTCATTTTTCTTGGGTTCTCCCAATTGTTTCTTCCCCAGTTTTAGGCATATACAGGGTTCTTAAAGTTGTTTTGTAGCTAACTATCCATTTGCTAGGTTTATTGTTATTTTCATGATAGAGGTATCATGGAATAACTGTATTTCTAACTGAATTTAGGCCTATTACAGAAGTGATGCCGATGAGTAGCAGAAATTAGAATATTAACAGCTGTAGCTAAAATAAATAAAAAGTTATAAAGTAGGGGATAGTTGAAGCTGTTTTTGAAAGGATGGTAATATGTACATCCTCTTTTCTGCTACAAGAGTGGCTCTTCCTGTAGTAGCAGCAGTAGTAGAGTACTCTGCATAAAGCTAGGTAATTTTTTTTTTTTTTTTCTGAAGTAACAGCATTTGAGTCAGTGTGTGATCTTTCTGGAGACCCTTGTGGTAAAACGCCACCCATAATAACTTGGGTTCAGATCTTGCCTGATGATATAAATGAAATAGGATGGGCTCTAGTGTGTTGTAGATCATTTTAGATCCTGATTGCTGTTGAGATTATCCAAGCACTTGAGTGGACCCTACATGGGGTATGACTTTCTTGAGTGGACCCTACATGGGGTATGACTGGGAGAGGTAGACAAGACCTGTGCTGTCTGTGCTGGTTTGGGTTGGGATAGAGTTAATTTTCTTCACGCGGTTGCGTGGTGCTTAGTTGCTGGCTGGGGTTAAACCACAACGCTCTCCTTGGAATAAATGGGTGAAGTGTTAGATCCCAGAAATACAACAGTGCTGTGGTAGATGAAAAGGTTTATGTGAAAGCCAACTGTGTAAAGAACTGTTTTCTCAAGTTGAGATATACTGTCAGAGTGTTGAGTAGTACAGGGATGATAGTTCTTAAACTGTGCATCGCAGATATACAGTAAAAGACTCTAAATAAATGGTTATTAAACCGTATTGTTATTATATTTTGGTCTGCCTGTTCACAAACAGATTTGAAGAGCCTCTGGCCAATTTATTGAATGAACAACACCGGACGGTGAAGGAACAACTTGAGCAGTTGAGAATGAAAAAGTCCTCAATCAAGCCACCACAAGACATAGAAAAATCAAAACCTCAAAACGAGAAGCCTCTTCAGAGCCTTGTTCTGGACAGTGCACAAAGAAAGAGGCTCCAGCAGCAAATGCAGCAGGTAATAAAGTGTTATCTGGTCTGACCTAGTGAATATTTGCTGTATGCTGCAGGGTGGGGAAGCCAATTGCACAGCAAGCACTTTGGCATGGCACTTGAAGAAATTAATTGAGAAAGCTACTTTTGAAGTTGGAGCTTTAACAGGTGATAGATATTTACATGCCTGATTCCACACTGAAAGACAACTTGAATTGAATATGCAAAGTAGAGCTAATTTCTTGGCATCTGTGTTGTTCTCATGTGAGGTAGCTGCCTTGGCTGTGGTTGAATTCTGACTGTAATCTGTCAAAATCCTCTGTTTTCACCAACTTCTTTATTACCTTTTGAGGATATTACTCTTGATGTCGTTTGGATTCTTTTTTTCCTCCTCCCACCACACAAAACTGTGTAGAAATTCAATTTGAACACTTTAAAAGCTGTCAGCAGCATAGATGAGGAGCCGTAGAGAATTTTTTCGCGTATCTGTGCAAAGTTCAAGAGGACTCCTTTGCAAAAACTTGAGACTTACCCTCAATTCCATCTTGGCGTGCACTTGATAAAAGTCTTGCTGAGTAGTTGTTTATTATTCTGCATATCTCATGTCCTGGTCTGTGGCAGTGAGGACAGGACACAGACCTCTGAAACACAAGTTAAAGAAATTGATCTTGCATTAGATGTGTAGAGTAAGTGACCTTTTCAGTTTTTCAGCTGTAAAGCAAAATATATAGTGTTCATGTGCCTATGGGGAGTTCAGATAGCTTGTTTCTGAAGAAATACTGGAGTATTTAATTAGGAAAAAAATGTCCTTTCTATATTAATTGTTATGATATGGAACTTTGGCACGAAAGCTAGGAAACTGCTCTAAGACCTGAACAGATGCTGTGTTCATAAATCTGTGTAATAAGCTTACTGCCAGTGAATATTAGTTTCCCCTCGGTTTTCTGTTGCTGAAAAGGTTTTATGAAGTCAGAATGTGTTTTTTGGGGTGCTCAAGAGATAGGTCTTGTGCCTCTATACTGATGCTTTCCAGTTTCTTGGATTTCTGATACACTGAAAAAAAACACTTGTCTGATTTTATTCTTCAAGCATGTTCAGCTTCTGACTCAAATCCATCTTCTGGCAAGTTCCAACCCTGCTTTAAGTTCAGAGGCCAGTACTACCAGGATGTTTTTGGTAAGGATATGTTTAAAATCAGAGCTACATGAATTTTAATGATTGCTTGCTACTGGAAGTATTTAGAAAGCTTAGTTTATTTAATTGATCCCATTAAATTGAGAGAGACTACCCTCAATAAGGGAATGATGTTGTTAGCCTACTACAGATGTGCTTGGTACTTAGAGAAATAATTCACATTGTGCCAACTAATAACAGTGCTTGGAATTGGCATGTCTTTGAATATTTTTGTTGTTGTTGTTGTTTTCTTGGAAGTACTGAAAGTTCAAAAAATACAGCTTTTGTAATTAATGAACATTCTGTGACCTTGAAAGTTTCTGGAAAGTGGGGGAATTTAAAAAAGAAGAATTCCTGTGATTGTTCCTAGATTTGTAATGCTCAAAAATAAGAGCTGTAACACTGCTTCTCTTATGCTTGTCACTTCACCGGCTTTTATTTTTTGCATTATGCATTGGATGTATTTGTTCTTTTACCTTCCATTTGAGGGCATGTTCTTTTATCTTTTTCTCTGTTTAACTTTGCAGACCGAGCTCGGTAATTTTGCTCGAAGCTCTACGCTCCTTCGTCAGTCCTTCAGCCCCAAGTTCCAAACGATGTTCCAGCCGTGTAACTTGAAGGGAGCGCTGCAGCTCATTGAAGACTTTCATGCCCAAGTTCAAGTTGACTGGAGCCCTCGCAAAGCCGTGAAGAAGAGTGGTTCGTATCTAAAGGGACGAGAGGTGGGAAAGCAGTGACAGTGGGAGTGATACTTCATGCTATGAGTATGGTTCAGGCTGCTGTTTGGAATGAATTTTTAATTTTTTTTTTTAATCTTGTGAGGTATTTTTAGATAAAACTATCCACTTAGTTGACTACCTTTTTACTTCTTAAACTTGCAACACAGTAAAGCATGTTACATGAGCTGCTGACTCTTGTTTGACATCATAATCCTGCCGTTTATTGTTCTGCAGGTGATGCTTGGAGCTGCAGAAGTCCATGAAACTGGAAATAATTGTACCAAATGTGTTGGTTTACACACATCAAGAAAACACTCCCTTTAGTAGAGTATTTTATTTTAAAAAAAAAAGCTCCAGACTTGGTTTCAAATACTGGGTTTGTGATTATTTTTTTTTTGCTACCTAGAGAGTGAATTCGAAATAGAGCTTTTTCAAAGTGCTTTTTCATTACAGAGCAAAAGAGAAGATGGAAGGGGAAAGTAATCTTACCTTTTGCTGTTGTAAACTTCAGGGCAAAAACTAGGAACTATGCAAATTCTAAAAGCCAGGGAGAAAGTCTCTCTTTTTGCAGTGTAGGGAGTAAAAGAAACTATTTTCAAGAAGTCACTTGTGAAAAACATTAGTTGTCCATGTATACGTCTGTCCTTATCTGGTAATTCTTTCCACAGCCAATGAATTTCCATGTTTGCCAAAGCAAGTGGCATGGATTTTGGCAACAAGGAGAGTCTTTATGTATCCAGAGTTGCTGCCAATATGTTCCTTGAAAGCAAACCCTCCCCGGGACAAGATTATCTTCACCAAGGCAGAGGACAAGTAAGTGCTTAGAATTATTGAATAAAATGCATACAAATGAGACTTCTTTGTTCAGGAGAATTTCTAGGATGCAAACTTTTGGGGTATCTACTGTCTAAAAGACTTCTTTTTTTTCTTTTCTTTTTTCTCCTTCCTTTCTTCAGTTTATTAGCTTTAGGTTTGAAACATTTTGAAGGGACAGAGTTCCCAAAGCCTTTGATCAGCAAGTACCTCTTGCCAACAAAAACTGCCCACCAGCTTACAGTACGAATCAAGAATCTCAATATGAATCGAGCCCCTGATAATATCATCAGAGTAAGTGATGCATTCAGATGATGGTTTGGTGTTTTCAGATTTGTGTGTCTGGTTGATGTTTGTTATACAAGAAGAGATGTGCTGTTTGTTCCAAGAGATGTGTTTTTCATATGTGTGCTGACACTTCCTTAAAAGCAAACGTCATCTTTTTATTAGCAACGAGGATTTCTTCAAAAAGACTTTATCCTCTCTGTATTTTGCAAGTGCTTATATTACTACTTTGACTCTTTAGAGCCCAGCACTTGCAGACAGTCCTAGTACAACTGTGGCTTCAGTAATCTTGACAGATTCATACAAATAAGCTTTGAGTTGACGAAACTTAAACAGAAGTGCTATCTCCAGTCAGGCTGAGAGTCCAGCAGGCCAAATACCCTCTCCCATGAGCCAGTGGCCACTGCTGAAGAAAGAGTAAGAACCAGAAACACTTAAAGCAAGTTCACCTGCACATCTGCTAGAACTTCATGCTTTCTGTTGAGAGAAACCAAGATGGCAATGAGCTCTTGTTCAGCCTTCATTATTCTTTTTTTCCACGTTTCTGTGGGTAGTACCTTACTAAAGTGGTGGTGATGAGAATCACTGAATTCACGTGGGCGCTGTTACAGAGCACAGTTCTCATCCTTCCTCCCAGCAGTTGTTGGATGTGTGATCTGACTGCAGTCATCTTGTCTTGCGTTCTCTCCTGTCTCCACATAGTACTATAAAAAGACAAAACAGTTGCCCGTTCTGTTCAAGTGCTGTGAGGAAATCCAGCCTAACGAGTGGAAGCCACCTGTGGAGAGAGAAGAACATCGCCTGCCCTTTTGGCTAAAGGTAGGTTCTGCTATTCTTCATCCAGCACAGGGTTTGTTGTTGATTGATTTCTTTGGGGATTTTTGGTTGGTTGGTTGTTTTTTCTTCCCTTTTCTTTCCAGCCTAGATCAGAGTCAGCTGTTGGCTAGCCTATGGCTCTGAAGTCAAAAGGCACTGATTGTATTGCATGAGAGCCCATGTCACCCTGAGCCTGGCTAGCGAACGTAGCCAGGACAGGAGTATTTAGCAACCTGAAGCGTTACACACTGCTCTCAGTGCTTGGTGGCCCAGCTGCAGCACAGAATTGAAGTTATCACAGACACACGGTGCTTGTTGTCACACCCTTGTTCTGCTACATGGGTGTATTTCTAATTTCTCTGGTTTGATGTGTTGATTTTTTTATTTGGCTTTGTTGATTTGTTAATCAACATAGTCTGAGCCTTACCTTATGGTTAGTGGTGTTACTATCTTTCCCGCTGTACTACAGCCATGAGAGGGCACATTCTCCCTTAAAACCTCACCTTCTAAGAGGAAAGAAGAAATCTGGGGGTTTGGGGTGGGTTTTGTTACAGTTATCTTCACCTGGTGTGTGGCTGTTACTGCTGTAACAGAATCTACTCTGAGATTCTTTTGAAGGCTTTGGAGTAAAACTCATTAATACAAAGCACTATATGGCAATAGAAAGTAAATAAAAACCGCTTTATTTTCAGAAGGAAGTTGCTCTCTGTCACCCTCTGTGGTGCTGTCTGAAGGTGGTAAGAGAGGAACAGCCTGTGGACCAGACTAATGATCTCCTGTTCCCTTTAGGCAAGCTTGTCCTCCATCCAGGGGGAACTGAAGCAATTAGCAGAAGATGCCAGGGAGATGCCAGGTACACCTGATGCAGAATCTGTCTTTTTGGGGACAGGAAAGGAAACTTCAGACACAGAATGTGATGAAAAATACCCTCTACTCATGCCAAAGGGACTAGTGCTGACCTTGAAGCCCCTTGCAAATCGATTCTCTAGGAGAGCATGGAGGAGGCAGAGGTCTTCAGCTCTGAAGCCTGTCCTCATTCGACCGAGTCCTTGTCTGCAGCCCAGTTCCAACACTAACATCCAGAAAACTGTGAAGTTGTCCCAGTCAGAAGCTCCTCCCAGCAAAGTTATGGTTCAGATTCCTCGGCTAATCCAGCCAGCTACAGTTATGCAGACGGTGCCAGGAGTGCAGCCTTTGAATGTTCCAGCAGTAGTAGGAAGTGGGGATGGTTTGGAATTTCAGAACGTGCTGTCTGCTTCGCACTCAGACTCCAGACAAGCTTTCTCAGGTGCTGTGCCACCAGCTCTAGTGTCCTCAAACCCAGTAACTTTTCAGCCCAAACTGATGTTGCCGGCTTTGGCCGGAGCAAAAATACGCAAACCTTGTGTTCGTAAGGGATACCAAAAGAAAAAAGGGACAAAATCTGCTTCGCTGATAAAGACTTCACCTTTGATTCAGCCATCCCCTGTCATCCTTACTGTACCTGCTACCACAGTGAAAGTGGTTAATATAGGCAATGGTTGCAATATGATTCAGCCCATAAACACAACAGTTGGTAGAGGCACTCAGGCTATTCCAGTTACAACCTTATTGGTGAATCCATCTAGTTTCCCGTGTCCATTAAATCAGCCTCTGGTGACTTCTTCAATCCCTTCGTTGTTAGTCTCTCCTAACCCTGTTAGTCTTTCTGCATCATCCGTTGGTGAAAATGAAGAACAGCTGAATCTGGTTGCTTCCTGCCCGCCTGGAAATAACAAAAATACCTATCCCCCGGTGGAGCCCAAGGTTGAACCCCCAGAACTGTATGTTTCATGCTCCACTGTCTCCCCCAAGAAGGAGAGTAGTACAAATCCTGGTACTTCAAATAATGGCGGTCAGGAAAAGGTAAATAAAGGAAACTGCTGTAGCTGGGCAGTGGTAGAAGGAGGTGAGAATGCTTCAGAGCCATTGTCTGCAGACCTCTTGCCTCATTTAGAAGGTCCAGATGAAACAATGAAAATTGAGCCTGAAGATTCAAATGATGCTAGCAAGGAAGTAAATCCAGTACAGAAGAGGGATCTTTTATGTGCTGAAGTGAAGGAGGAATTCATGCTGGATCTTGGCCAGGAGCTGAACATGGAGGCTGCATGTTCATGTTCAAATGACCCGAAAGAAATTAAAAAGGAGCATCCTTTGTGTGATGAGAAGGGAGAAGAAGAACGACGGGCTTTGCAGTCATCTCCCCAGGGTGAACAGCAGAGGGATGCAGGTGGTGTTGCTGGACCACAAGTAAGCAGTGAGTCTCCAAAGAATCTTCCTTACACAGGAGATGTTGAGGCAGAATTTAGTAGTCCGCTCGGAAGACCAGAGGATTCGTCCAGTATAGATGGCCAGTCTGTTGGGACACCAGCTGGCCCTGAAGCTGGAGGAGAGAGAGAAGGACAAGAAGAAGAGGAAGAAGATGACTTTGATGATTTTACACAAGATGAAGATGAAGAAATGTCATCAGCCTCAGAAGAATCTATTCTTTCAGTGCCAGAACTTCAGGTAAAAGTAAACAAAGCTAAAAAAACTTGTTAATGACAAATACCCATGTCCTGAAACACCCTAGTGGAGTCAGGGAAATCACAATTGGGATCCAATTGCAAAAATGGTCTGTTAGCCGTAGAATGGCATGGTATTGTGCTGTTTTACTGAGAAATTGGACACCACGTTTTCCTGAGAAGATTCTAAGTCCAAACTAAAGGGCTATCTTGCCAATGTGCAGATTTAAATTCTGCTGAGTGGTAAGGACTTCCTCAGCTAAGGCTGTCCTTTAAGAAGTATTTTAAGTGAAAAATATTTTCCAGGTCACAATTGCAGCAAGCCTTTAAGAACTAAGATGATCATTACGGAATCCCAACTGACTTACGGCTTTTATAAGTGGCAGGTTCTCAAATTTAATTTGGTGTGTGATACAAAAATAGGCAGTTGTGGTTGTTGTTGAGTTCTGCCCATTCAGTAGAACCCTCTACTTGGTCAGATGTTGATCTGTGAAATTGGCTGTTAGAATTATGATGGAATGAGCTAGTTGCTGAATGACATGAAAACAAACACTGAAAGAAAACACCGTGACATTTTTGTTGTTGTGACTTTCTAAGGAGACAATGGAAAAACTTACTTGGCTCGCAACAGAGAGACGGTTAAGCCAAGAAGGAGATTCTGAAGAAGAGAATTCCCAGGAGGAGAACTCTGAGCCGGAGGAGGAGGAGGAGGAAGGGGAAGGAATAGAGAGTTTACAGAAAGATGATGAAGTATGTGGTGATACATCAGAGGAACCTAAATCTGCCTTCCCCTTGACAAAGGCTGCTCCGCAGGTGGAAGCCCACAGAATGCCAGCAGGTGGGTTCTGTGGGTTTATCTGGACACAGGGCATGGGGAAATAGAGCTGCACTCTGCATTAAAAGCAAAACAATGGGGAAATTGTTTTTCATTTAAATTTCCAGATGCTTTCCATTTGGAAATTAAATTTTGCAGCAGTCATAATTCTGTGAAAACAGTTTTTTAGCACAGAAGCCCTTGTGCATGTGAACGAAGTGTCTTTAGTCCCTTGTAATGCATTTATGCTTCAAAAACTTGCAGACATAAGATTTGTGTCAGCTAATACCCCATACCTATATAAGAACAATATTAAATAGTCAAATCTTGTTAAATTTGTGTTATAAAGTCATGTTGGGGAAAAATGAATGAAACAAAATAGTATGTTAGCAGAATCTAGCAAGTGGTAGATGAAGTTGAGCAGTGGACCTCAGCCCATTAGACCAAAAGATTCCTGATCTAAAGACATCAAAATTGTGATGTAGCAACTCTTAGTATTTTATTCCCTATTTTGTGACAGCAGTTATTTATCTGTGATGTTAACTCTATTCCTGTAAATAATAAGCTGAAAGACTAATTTGCAAGCATTACAACCAGCTCCGATGCTCGTATCATATCTCTGTTCACCCACTGTGTTCTTTTTGTCCCTGGTATGCAGGAGATGGATCTCTTGGTTCTGGGCAGGTTCTAGCTGAGGAACAGCCAGGAGGGATTTGTTCCTGTATCAGGATTTTTTTTTTTCACCCATCAGAAGCTATAAAAAGAAACAGCCAATTTGGAATATGTTAGCTGGCCTGACCAATGAAAAACATACTGTTCATACACTTCCAAGAGAGTGCAAACAGTTAATTTATCACTAACTCTGAAAACCTACTTTTCCTATTGCAATATTGATCTAAAGAGTAGTTGTCTGCCAGCCAAGGGAACGTGTGAAAAGTACCTGTACAAGTTGCTTTGTGCTTCTTCACAGGAGAAAACATGAAAGCCCCTGGGAAGAGCAGGAGCTCCCACAGAACCAGAAATAAGAGGGGACGGGCTCGTGCGAGTAAAGATACGTCTAAGCTACTGCTCCTGTATGATGAAGACATCCTGGAGAGAGATCCCCTGAGGGAACAGAAGGATCTGGCGTTTGCCCAAGCCTATCTGACCAGGGTGAGTCAGGCTAGGTGTAACGCAGACACTCAGAGCCCTCTATCACAGTTCATGCCTGAGCCCCGTAACCACCAGTTCTAACTGGATGTACTGGATCTGCTCGGGATGGAGTTATCTTTCCTCATAGCACCCCGTATAGTGGTCTCCTGTACTTGCTAAACTGTCTTTATCTTGACGTATGAGTTTTCTTGCTTTTGCTCTTCCTCTTCCCTCCCCTGTCCTGCTTGGGGAAGGCGGAGAGAGAGTGCGGGGCTCTTGGGGGGTGCTTAGCTTCTGGCTGCAGGCAATCCACAACACAGGGTTCCTTTTGATTTCAGGATCTCATAGGCTTGGGTTTGGTTCCCTTCTCTCTTGTGAGCAGTTCAGATTTATCTTTAAGGAAGAGACTTGTTTGGCTCAAGAAAACTGGAAACACTGTGTAAATTCAGAGATTTAGAGATCCTACAGATCAGAGATTATTAAATTAACTTGTCTCCTTCTTGGACGTTATGTAGTTCTGTAAAGGTCTGTTGCTTTTTCCAGGTGCGTGAAGCCCTGCAGCATGTTCCTGGAAAGTACGAAGACTTTCTGCGTGTTATCTATGAGTTTGAGATTAACACAGACAAGAGAACGGCTGTGGATCTCTATTCCACTTTACAGAAACTGTTGCATGACTGGCCACAGTTGCTCACAGACTTTGCTGCCTTTCTACTACCAGAACAAGCTTTGGAGTGTGGACTGGTAGGTATAAGAACGGAGGAGACCAAATTTTTAAGCAGGCAATGTTGGACGCTTGTGGGAGTGAAGGAATAAGGGATTCTTCCTAAGGCAAGAAAGGTAAACAGCGGGTAAATAATTTGCTTACCTTGCTGTTTTATTAATCGGAATTGCAAAGTCTAGTGTTTGTTTTAAGTCTCATACTCAGCGTTACCGTGGAGAATCAGCCTTTCCCAGTTATATCGCAGAACCTGACTGCAGAGACAACGTGCAGCAAGTGGAACGGTTCCCTTGTCTCACAAATCAGCCTTCCACTTTGTAAGATAGAGCTTTTCACCTCTTGCATTCTTTCTGCATTTTCCTGTCTTATGGTTGAAGCAAAACTTTATAGCTCATGTGAGTGTTGATTATACAAAGTCTTGTTTCTGTTCCTCCACCTCTTCCCAGTTTTGCAATGGGTGGCAAAACAAGTGGGAAACAAATAGCAAGACAGGCAGTTTGTAACTTGCTTAAGCCAACTAGAAAAGCTTGGAAATATATTCTTGAGCATGAGGGGTGAATCTTTTTCTTTTGGTCAGTTTGAAGAGCAGCAAGCGTTTGAAAAAAGCCGGAAGTTTCTCAGGCAGCTGGAGATTTGTTTTGCTGAAAATCCCGCCCACCATCAAAAGATCATCAAAGTTCTGCAGAGCTGTGCAGACTGCCTCCCCCAGGAGATCACAGAGGTAATTGGGCATCCTGGTGTCTCCTGTCTCAAAACCCCAAGAACGGCATCGCTGCCCCTCTTCCCTCCTCCCCTCTGCTGCTCTTTGAGACCACGGGAGTCTATCAAGTATGACCTCCCTCTGTGGGGCATGGTAGAGAACTGGTGCTGTGTGTCTCCTCTCTCCTACCTCCACCTTGCTTTTATCACCTCGCAGGTGAAATTTTAGCCTTAGTGCCTCCTGCAGAGTCTGCCCCACAATTCTGGAGGGATATTCCTGTGCTAATTGAATAGCTGGATGTGGAATGATCTCAAAATATTGATGAAGCAGTACCAATGCGGGCATAAACTTCCATGTTGGAAGTCTCATAAGCCTTGATGTTCTACTTGCTTTGAGAAATCCTTCTGAGAAGAATGTGACGATGTGGAATGAAACATTGATTTTTCTTTGGATTTCTCTCTTTCAGCTGAAGACCCAAATGTGGCAACTGTTGAAAGGACATGACCACTTGCAGGATGAATTCTCCATTTTCTTTGATCACTTAAGGCCCTCAGCCAGCCGCATGGGAGACTTTGAGGAGATCAACTGGACAGAAGAGAAGGAATATGAGGTGGAGCAATCTTTTCCCCAAGAAAAGATAAAAGCAGAGATACTAGACATGCTTGAACTCAAATTGAGGCTGCGTTTCCAGGGAGAAGGAAGCAGCAGGGTGGGATGGGTGTTGGTGGAGTGAAGCAAATTTTTCAGGTTTTTTTTACAGCATTTCTCTCTCTTCTGATGTAATTGAACTTGTTGTGTCCTGGAGCTCAGCTCAATATTCAGAAATTCACAGGGAAAATGAAGTTTGGTCTGCTGAAGAGCTGTCACAATAGAGCAGTTCTTCTCTGTTTCTTTTTTTTGTAGTTTGATGGGTTTGAAGAGGTGTCTTTGCCAGATGTAGAAGAGGAGGATGAGCCACCCAAGATGCACGTAGCCACAAAAAATAAGAAGCGGAAAGAGATCGGAGGCCAGAATAACGACAAGGTGGGCCTGGGGTATCTCACTAGTCCACATATATGGACTCTGAGCAAACGCATGCCTCTGAGGGTAAATGTGTCTTATCAGGAGACACGATGACAGCCTGTAAAGATTTGAAGAAAGGGGATTGAAATGTTTCCATTGTGCTTGGCTTGCTGGCAGCATAATCGCTTTAGTTCTCTCCAGGTGTGCGCAGAGTGGCCCTTCCTGGCTCCGTCTGGGGTTAACCTTCCCCTGACTGTCATCTTTGTGTACCCTGCACATTTGTCAGCTGGAGTATGTCTGTTTCCAGGAGGTCGAGTGGGTAGATGGGATGAAGGAATGTTCATGTTCCTGCCATGAAGGGAGTAGCGATCTCAAGCTAAAGAAAAGCAAAAGGAGGAGCTGCAGCCATTGTAGTAGTAAGGTTAGTTGATAGGCCAAGTCACCAGAGTGGTGAGTGGAAAAGTAGAGTCCTGCCAAGAGTCTCCCTGTTGTGATGATTTGTCCGGCCTCGGGCCTCGTATCTCCAAAATAATGTATTGAGGAAGAAAGTAAATGGAAAGATTGACCAGTAGTGTCTCCCTCTTGGGAGCTCTGAGGGCTCTGCCTGGCCTTCCCCTTGTCTGTCTCCTGCTCACTTTCTACTGCCCCTCCTTGCTCTGCTAAATAGTGTTAGTTTTGATGTTCTTTTGAGTTAAGAACAAGCTTTTTTTTTAGTGGAAGATGCTTGTATGGCCACTATGTGAAAAGAACGATGCCTGTTCCTAATAATAATAAAAAAAGATTCAGTTTTCTAAGTGCAAACACATTGCCAAACTGAAGCCTTTGGTAGGGGCAAGGAATGCTTTGGAAGCAGAGGCCGGAGCATGATGTTTGGACTGCTAGACCACATCTCTAATTGTAAGCCTCTATATTGATTTGCAGGTATGTGAAAACAAATTTTATAAAGCTAAAGATTCTCAGGAGCTGACTACAAGCCTTGCTCAACAAGAGTCAAGTCCTCAGCCTGAAGCGAAGGATTCTGGAATGTCGAAGGAACCTGCAGAAGAAAATCTGGAGAACAGAGATGAGGGAGAGGATGTCCAGAGCAGAGCCAAAACTCTCTCGAGGAAAGTGGAGACTCTGGCTTCAGGTGTGTGAAAGTCTCGTGTACAGACAGGTACATTCATCTCCAAACGGGCTCACACAAATGAGAAGAAATATAGGGCCTTGTAATGCAAATTTATTGAGTTAACGAGAACTAATAATAATCTTTCATTTTTTCCTTGTCTTCATCCACTCTGGATGCTGTAAACATGCATATATCCAGAGCATTCCCTTCAAAATAAGCTTTCCTGACTAGAGAAATATTCTCCCCTTTTCAGAATGAATGCTCCATTTAAGCTTCTCTGGGTGACGTACTGATCCCGTTCCCAGAACTACCATAATACTGTTTTTTTCCATTTTTCATTTTAACACAGCAGTTCAAAATCAACATCTCTCTTATCTTTTAAATGATCCCCTTCACGTTACTTTTTTTTTTTTTTCCTTCAGTCTGGTGGGACTGAATGTGATTCAGGGGAACACAAGGGGAACGTGACTATTGCAGGGTAAACAATCTGAAAGACACTTCTCCCTCCTCTCAGCAGCCAGATCTCCCTGAACACTCCTGTTGAAGACACCATCTGGGTTAAACATAGTGGTTTTGGGGAAATGCAACCTGGTGCCTGGTTGATAGTGGTTGTGTAAATAGGGTGCCAACAGCAGTAACGTGTGCTTCACTTGAGAGTGTTCTTCTGGGCTGCACACTAAAGCTTTTTCATGCATTCATCACTTCTTTGCAGAGCAGCTGGTTTAGTAACACAACGCTCTGGTGAAGAGCATTGACTGCAGAGTGTCATCTTTGAGTTACAGGGTGGGTGAACTGCAGGTAGACTTACAGAACTGCTCCCAGAGTGTGTTCTCATTTACACACATCTCTCCAGCAAAATAATTTTTTTTAAAAAAACACCCTCTTAAAAACTAAGTGAATAAAGCTTCCAGAAGTTTTTTTCTTACTAACAGCTAGCCTGAACTTCTTTGGGTTTATCATCAGGATCTCCCCTGGAAGGAAGGATTGTCTCCAGCAGACATGCGTCTTCTGAAAAAGCTGCGCTGCCTGATAATGAGGTTCAAGAAGGAGGTGTGGGAGCTGCTGGGAACGCTGCAGAGGGCAGTGACTCTTCCATCACTGGCCCCCAATGCACACATCTACAAAAACCTACTCTAAAACTACCTCAAGAAACCAAAGACTTTCCCTGCACCGACGGAAGAGAAAGCGAGGGACTAAAGCAGCCCCACCAAGGAAGTGCAGATGCTTCCTTGGGGCTGAGCAGAGATCTGCTGCTGTCCTCTCCTCCTGCTGCAGCACAAGATCTAACGGGACCCGGTTCCTCTTCTGGCAGGAGTTTGTGTCAGACTAAAGGGCTTTATTCTGATTCCTCAGATAAACACTTTGGTCAGGCTTCAAAATCGGGTGTGAAAGAATTGGAGGGACCACCTTTGCCTCAGGAAGGAAAACCTGAAGCCAAGCAGGCCTGGGCAACGGCAGGTAGAAAACCAGCACTGGGAAAGAGCTGCAGCTCCAGGGCTCCTGGTGGTTGCAGTTTGGAAACGGATGATCCGGGCTGCACTGGAAACTTCCCCGAGACCAGATTAAAGGCAAATGCAACCAGCTCCTTCCAGGTGCATCAGCTGGAATATAGAGTGGTCACTGCCTCCCCGGGACAAAAGGAAGAGGAGCAGGAGCAGCAACAGCAGCGAGTCACAGAAGCAACCGTGTGTGCAAAGAACAGCAAAGTCAGCTCCACTGGGGAGAAGGTTGTCCTCTGGACCAGGTACATCTGCCTGAACTGCATCTTGCATCCTTTGTGCCTTCGGGATTTGGCTTCAGCTTCCATGTTATAGAGTATCCTTTATTTTCATTTTGTATTCCCATCTTCTAATGCTCCTCCCTTTGAATATTCCTGCCTCGTTTCATCTACCCACGGTCTGGCATAGCTGCCCTCTTGGGCCTATGAGAAATGCTGTCTGCTTGTGGCAGTGTAATTATTGTAGTACTTCAGGCTGGGAAAGAATTTATTTTCTCCTTCAAAAAGCTTAAAAATGGGCTAAATGCATCTCTGCTTAGAGCCATGTCTTGTGCTGGGTGGTGCTGGTAACAGAACTGCTCTGTGATTGTTATCCTCACCTGGGACCTCTTGGTCCCTTGGGCTTGTGGTGGTCCAAGTGTGTCAGGACTTGTTTTCAGTGGCTTTTTAACTCTTGTGCTGTTTCACAGGGAGGCTGACAGGGTCATCCTGACCACCTGCCAGGAGAAGGGAGCCCAGCTGGAAACCTTCCAGGCCATCTCGCAGAAACTGGGCAACAAGACTGCAAGCGAGGTGAGGGGGTGGGTGGAAAAGCTTGGATCTGCTCCAGCGACTGGGAAAGGGGGTGGGAAGGAAGGAAAGGTGGAGGTTTGCCATCATGTTGGTCTCCCAAACTTAAATTTAATTTGCATCAGAGAAAAAACAATCCTAATCACAAATAAAAAACCAACCAAACCCTCATCTGTTCTGTCAGACAAAACCCATGACTGCCATGGTCCTTTTTACAGTGTCACCATTGACATTTTAACCTTGTATTTGGTACCAGAATTGTTTTTTGTGGCTGCCACTGGGGTCTTCAGCCTCTGCTTCAGTACTTTGGGAATCTGGTGGGGTTTGTTTCTTCACCTTCCCCACATCACTGCTGAGGAATCTTCTCAAACCGCCCCTTTTTTCACCTGCGAGTCAGTAGAATATAACTGCACAAAACACCCTCAACTTCATAAAATGAAATGAAAGTTTCCTATCACCTTCAGGTCACTGCTCATCTCGGATTTCCCTTGTTCTTCAGGTATCCCACAGGTTCAGAGAACTGATGAGGCTGTTCCATACCTCCTGCGACGGGAGCTCTGAAGATGAGGAGGATGCCACTAGCACCAGTAACACAGACCAGCTGTCAGATAAAGATCTTCTGCTTTCTGAGGAAGAACCTGATGACTGAGGGGTTTTTCTGGCTCAGTGAGCTCTGGACTGCATCAGGGGGAGACGTGTTTGCCAGTTTGCTGCTAGATGGGTGCCGTGGGTAGATGTTTGCACAGGTACTTCAGATGGCACCTTTTTTTTTTGGTTCACTTTCCTGCTACACTTCTGAACCGCTGCACTTCTCAGTCTGTATCAAACTGAAGGAAGGAATAAAGGTGTCAGGGTGGTAACGTGCTCTAGAACCTCCACGGGGAGTTTCAACAGTGAACTGCCAGACGTGATGCTTGTGGACACTGACCTCACTCCGGGGTGAAGATGGAGCCACCAGCCTTGGAAAAGAACATGTACATGTTGTACCATAAGATCTGTCTTTTCATGTGGAACAAATGCTTTTTTTTTTTTTTGTAAGTTTTCCCCTTCTGTTGATTGTATGTGGGAAAGTTACAACCTGAATTCTGTATTTATTGTGTGGTCTTACTTTAACAAGTGCAGAGTCCTCAAAAAAAACCCAACAAATATGGGAACACAGCCCCAGAAAATCAGCTTTCCTCCTTTACCCTACAACTGTAAGTAGCTGGACAACTTCAGCCAGCTTTTTTCACAGGATTTTGCTGCAGTGAAAAGGCAGTAGCAGTTGGGCCATCGTTAAGATCGCTCTCAGAATAAAGCTATTCTTCCACTCTGAGAAAACTGAGTCAGTCTGACTCTGCTTCATCTTCAGATTCATCTACTTCGGCCCCTGTTTCATAGCACTGGGCCAGAGTTCTCAGCTCCTCTAAGGCCTCGTGGAACTCATCCTGCTCGACTCCAGCAGAGAAGAAGCTGGCCCAGCGTCGCGTGTTCAGCTTCTGCAGGTCCTTGTACAAGCCGGAGAGCAGCGCGCACAGGACGGGGGCTGCCTGCAGGGCTGCCAGCACAGGGATGCTCTCCACAGCTGCAGGGAAAAATCAAAGTTTCTTTCCCTGTTCTACTTATTTTTGCCCTTAAAAACACTCAAAGGTGGTTTGTTTTGGTTTGGGGGTGGTTTTTTGTGGTTTGTTTTTTTTAAATTATTCTCTCTCACCTCTGTTAGACCCTACTGCTGCCGTGTGGAATCACACACTGGTTGGGGTGGGAATGCACCTTAAAAACTCACCCAGTTCCCCCCCCCCCCC